>WBMV01002505.1:346951-425683 GCA_013396655.1 Campylorhamphus procurvoides
AGCCCCGCAGCCCCGCAGCACGGCTCGCTCCGCAGCCCTCCAGTCCCCCACCCCCCAGCCCCGCAGCCCCGCAGCACAGCTCGCCCCGCGGGCAATAAGTGCGGGGCCGGGCCGGCGGGACACAGGGGTGCTGGAGCGGGGAGACAGCCCGGCGTGGAAAACCACGGGAGAGGGGCTACCAAAGCGTGGGTCTTGCAAAGAAAAGTGGGAGCGGAGAGGGAACACCGGGGGAGGTGCGGAGGGACCCGAGCGGCAGGTGGAAGAGGCTGCCCGGGGGGGGACGGGGAGCTGGGCAGGCCAGCCCGCAGAGGAACAGGTGCCAGGTGGCAGTGATGGGCTGGGCAGGGAGAGTTAGCAACCCAGATATCCCCAGAGAAAACCACGCAAACTGCCTAGGGAAAACGCATAATGCTGGAAATGACAGGGACATATGCTCCTCTTTTCCCAGGAGAACAAACTGCATGTATTGGGCCTTGGCGAAAGTGCCTTTAAAGCACAACAATAGAAGAGTTCTGCCAGTAGAGATGCCTGTGTCAGAGAAATCTCTTTGCCCCCCTGTGATCTTCAGCTGAGTATCATGTTATGATAAATCTGCTGAGCAATAGATTCCTCAGATTTCTTCTAAAGTCTCAGAACTACATGGGATAGCAAGCACTAACAATCCTCAGATGGCTGGTAAGTGCATTAAAGTAAAATAAGACAAAATCTTTGGACTTCTGGTAAACAGAATTGCAACAGCTTCTTCTGTAGATTGATCTGGAGAGAGGAAGCCATCGACAGAGAGCCTGAGAACCCAGCAGAGTAGGCTGGGAGAGCTGGCAAGTAGGTTGTTGCTGGCAGAAGGTCAACAGCAAGTGGATACTGATATGAATGAGCACTTTGATAGTGAAAAGGACAGGGAGAGGAGATGGGTGACATTTTTTTTTCGCACAGCCTGTTTGTCTCTGTTAGTGTCAGGCACAAATGCAGCTAAAACTCTAACTGCCTGTGGCTGGTTAGGGCCATGTCTGAAACCACATTTCTTTTGTAACTCTGTGGGGCAATTTGTTGTGACAAGTATTTTCATTGCCTGAGTCTGGTCTTGTTATTGCAACGTGTTACTTGATCACCAGTGTGAGACTTTCCCTAGTAGGCTTGAGCAGATTTTGCAGCTCCACAATGTGGATGAGTGAGACCAAGGGCACCTTGGTCCCTCACCTGACCAAGGGAAGGGTGAAGTCAAAAGAGGGGTTGCTTGCACTGCTCAGGAGACTATGTCTCCAAGACCCAAAATGAGTTTGTGTTCTGGGATAAGTATGGATGGCTGGCCCTGGGGGACAGATCCAGATGACCCCAGAACCTTCCAGTAGAGACTTGGCCTAGCAGTCCAGAAGCTGTAAAAGGCACAGCCAGCAGCTGCCAGAGGGATTTATTTTGCTATGCATGCTGAGCTGAAGCTGCAAGATACTGCCTGCTCCAAGAATACAGACTCTCCAGGGACCTTTTGGGCTGGCCAGTCAGTCCCTGGGACTTAGTGCTTCTGTGTTTGCATGTGTCTCCAAGTATGTTCCCTCCTAAATCCTGCATTCTCACTTTCACCAGTTCTTCTTCTTAAAATAAATTGAACATAGTTTGTATTTGACAAGTCACTCCTTTGAGTAATAATTAAAATAAAACAATGTTAACTTAGATAAATGAACCTTCATAAGGCTAAAATCAATCAATTTCTTGCAGTTCTGCATGGGATGTGGTTGCAGGTGATTCCTGGGGAACATTTCTAAGTGAAAAAAGGGGCACTTAGATAAAGTAAGTATTTGTGTGTGAAACAGAGGTTTGAGGTATGTGGCTCAGTATGTGGCATCAATAGCTCTGATGTTTCCTGAATGTAAATAGGGTGAAATTTTAAGTGGACTTTGGTCAGTATATAGTACTTAGATCCTTCATGGATCACCACCTTGGCTAAGACCCATAGGTCTTCAAATCTTCCAGTATGTGCTGTCTGGCTTAGATGCACAGTGGATTGCTGTTCTTTGTACATCTGGGCTGGAAGAACCTCACATTAGTGAGTTACACAGCTCATTTAATTTCTAACAGGTGAGCAAAGTCCATTTGCCTACAGCATTTACAGTTGAACTAAATAAGTTTGCAAATATTTCCAGGCTTCCACAGTCTGGTCTGTCATTGTAAGCTTGTCATTGTAGAAAGACAGTGGTATATAAATTCACATCCCTCAAGCACAACCTTAAACCTTCATTTGTGATCTTTGGAATGTCATATGTTAAATTCTACCAAGGGAATCTGCATTTGTATTTTCTGTTGTGAACAAGGTGGGTGAATTTCATGTCCAAGACATTCAGTTTTTGTTCATTTACCAGTGAATACAGAGACCCTGACATCATGCAGTCCATCACAAAGATATCAGATCAGTAGTCAGAAGAAGTGATCAAAAATGGGTATGTTTTGAGGAGTTGGGATGGTTAAAGCAGAGTGGTTAAAGCACTTTCCTTCAGAGAGTTTCTACCACTTGTGCATTGGCAGCTTTAATCTACTCTTCCTAGACAGGGTGAAGCAAACCTAAATTCTTGGAATTAATAAAAGAGCCAAACAACCCCAAACTTCCAAATCTACTCCAATCTTAGCTAGATGACTGCACTAAGCTGTAAATCTGAGATTGCAGTGTAATAATTTCTTCTGACATTTTTGACCTGGCATGGATTTTTCTCAAAATCACCACCACTAGTGCCCCAGTAAGTGGGTAGGTTACCAGTGACTATATAGATCACAGCCCTCCTGAACAATGTGCACACATGCTCACACAGAAATTTAGAGAAGCACAGATGAAAATAATCGATTCTCCACCCCAGACAGCTGAGATGGAGAAACTACGCTTTCTGTTGCTACCCAAGAACCCAAGGGAGCAGAAGGACAAGTTTGGAAGCAAGATGCCATCCATTCCTCTTTTAATTACCTAGGCTACTGGTCTGAATGCTGATACAGCTACTCATTCTATCACAGAGCAAGTTTCAATAAATGCAAACTGTTGATTTTTTTTTTTTCTGCGAGATGCCTTATTTTTGATAGAGTAGTACTGGAGGTGGAATATTCCCTACTAATGAGCAATGGCTTTCCTTCCTCTAAAATGTTATCAAGCCAGGTAGGTTTCACATGATGGTGGGAAGGGCATTTCTTAAATGACAGCCTCCTCCTAGAAGATGTCCTTGTTTGATAAGGGTGTTGTTGAGATAAATATAAAAAAACATCAGTATAAACATTGAAAAAAAGCAACTTGCACGGCTGAGTAATCAGAGTCCATGAACAGATCTACAAATAAACCAACAAACAAACAAATAAATGCCTATGTACAGAGCCACTTCATTTGTTAGGCATTAAAATGAGTCTGTGGAGGTGCTGCAAGTGAAATTACTCCACAGCAGAATGAATTCACAGAGGCAGTTAGTGAAGGAAAGAGACACCCAACTGGGACAACAAAAATTTCATCTGACTACTCAGACCTGATCTTCCAGAAATACCTACAGCACAGTTTCAAAGACAAGCCTGGCAAATAAAAGAATACCAAAAATTAGGGACTGAGTATTTAATCAATAAATGTTTTATAACCATTAAATATTTTTATACTTTTCCTCATATCTTATCAACTCTTAAGCCATCCCTGTTCCACATCAGTAAACAGCATCTGCCTGGTTTTTAGGCCCATCATTGTCTCACCCCTTTGCCAACTATCTCCTCCCTCAAAATGTTAGCATTTTTATGTTATTTGTACTCAGAGCAATGAATCCCAGCTTGATCTTTACTGTGCCTAGATCAGACATACTACAAGAAATGTATTTCCCTCCCAAACATCTGTGTATTCCAGGAGCAATAGATGGTATCGAGCTCTGCAAAATCTTGCCATCTTAGACATCTAAGATGGCATCTTAGACAATCACAGTTACAGGAGCACATCTAATTCAGTAAAATGCCAGCAAAATACAGGAACATGCAACCTGCTCTACTAAAATACTGAACTGAATTTGTACACATTGACATTTCAGGGATAATGCCTAAACTGCACAAGAATCTGTCTTTAGGAAGGATTAGATTGCCTTTATGTGAGATTAAGAACCTAACCCAAAATGGCAATTTATTCTGCTATCTAAAACAAGTGAAATATTTATTTTCATGCCTTTTTTTTTTTTTCCAGTCTTACACTTCACTCTTCCATTTGTCACTTGGAATGATTCCTTCTAGGATTTTATGACTTCTTTGCTCTGATGAAGTGTACCACCTATATCTCTTTTCTCTTTGGGAAATGCTGGTGTGTGAAATGATATAGATTTCCATTAACAAAGAATGGTTTTTGAGCTTTGTGCCATGGACCCTTTAGGCATGTTGATCAGAGAGGTATTTTTTCCTGCAAGCATTTAATCTCTGAAGAAACCCAACCCTACAATTCATTTCCCACTATCATGGTCATCTGTTTTTCACAGATTCCCAGTTTTGCCAAGATGCAATCTCTAATAATTTCTTAAGAGGTGTATTATTTTTAATTGCTGTCACAAACGTCATAGCTGAGCTGCTGCCTCAGGACAGGCAGACAAGTCTATCTACACTATTTGCAAACATTAAACAAAGAACTTCCCTGTATGGTAAGTTCCACTGAGTTTAGTCTGCCTGTAAGAATCACCGAGACAAACGAGCAGGTTTGAATGGGCTAGATTAATCCAGTATGAGCTGGTAGCACAGGTAATGCTTCTTTTCTTGTACATTACTTGGATGGGGGACTGGAGGATTGTAGAAACTGTGGTGGCAACTATTGGCTGCAGGGATAGAGGATGTCAAAGACGTTTGGCTTCAGGTTGTGTGCTTAGAAGAGCCACTGCCAGTTTATGTCAGTGATTTAATCTGAAAGGTATTAAATTGTTGAGACAATAGCCCTTTGGGAGTGACCACCATACGAAGTCATGCCATGCCATGTAGAAGCTGAAGCCCAAGAATTGCAATGCACATAAATTAGACTGTCATCCAGAGGCCCAGCATGTCAACCAGTCAGAATGAGTGACCTGTTCCTGCAAGATTATGGGTATAGGACCAGTCTAAACTAGACTGGTGGGGTTAAAGCTCTGATCTGTGTGTGATGTGTTTGCAGAACAGGAATAATTATCCACTTACCCATCCTCTCAAGCAAACAGTATCCCTGAGTACATTATCACACCACCCCATCTCCTCATGATCATGGGACGCACAGTGTAGATCAGAGACAACTTTCATTCAAAAAACAGTGACAGCTGCCCTTCATCCCTACTTCTGGTGCAAAAGCTGGCCTTAGGCTTTGCAACTGGAAGTAGGTCCCACCATCTTTCTTCCAGAACACAATTCCCTATGCTTCCAGTTGAAGCCTCACCTTGTAGGGGTGCCTTTAGGACAGGAAGTCTTCCTTCTGTCCATGGGAATTTAAAGCCCTTTAAAACTGAATAAAATTTCTTATAAAATTAAAAGATCATGTCTCTGCTCAAAAAGCACTCATCTCATAAAGATACTTAGAACAAAGAAAATGTTTATAGAAGGGAATCAGCAGACACTAATGGATGAAATTTTCACAGTAAATGAAATGGTCAGAAAGGGCTAGATACTTAAAAGACTATGGTCACAGAGCTATTCAGAGACCTTTTACCCCAAAGAACTTGAAGAGGTGAACCTAAATGAGAACAGAGTTCACAGACTTTCAGGTTATGTGATTGATGGCTCATTCCCATGAGTACAAAGGAGCAGAGACACAGTGTCAGGCAGGAGAACTCCAAAAATGGCACCCAGTGCTGACTGAACCCCTGCCAGGGTTTGTCAAGGGCTGGAACAACAGGGTTAGGGAGGACACCCCCAGCTGAGTCAACGGAAGACACTCCCCATCAATCCCATTACAGACTCAGAGAGAATTACCACCTACAGGAGCATGTGACTCACCATGGAAAGTTGGAAAGAAGATTGGGGTTGTATAAGACTTGCTGTTTAGGGGGAGGATAAAAGAGAGGGGAAGGGAAGTATCAAATTGGACTGGGGAGGAAGGAGTGTGGAAAAGTACAGGAGAAAGGAAATAAAGGAAGCTAGACATATATAAGCAGTGCTACTGGTCAGTACGGTTGTGTTGAAGGACAGCAAAGGCCAGGGCTTTTGCCAGCCAGGACTCCATCCCTGGTAGGGAATGGTTTTGGTGTGCTCAAGGACAAGCCAAGCTGTGCCAGTGATCATCAAGAAAAGGAAAACTATCCAGAAGTAACTGAAGCAAGAACTGGAAAAAAACAAATCAGAAAACAAGTGGTGTAATTATCAGTGAGTTAACTAATACTGTAACAAAGGGCATGGAAGGGTACTGGGGTAGCTGGAGGGGGCTGGAAAAAGACAGTACAGAGGAAGGACCTAAAATCTTGCTGCAGGATGCAGGACCATCTCTGCAACCTCTTAATTTCGGGAGCATAAAAGAGCAGGGGAAGCACAAGACACATGCATGATCCCGTGCTAGGGTGACACAGTATGGCTGGAACAAACACACTGACCCACCCATGCCGTCTTCAGGATTGCACCATCTCTCCTGCAGAGTGAGGAAGAGCTTATGGAAAGAATCCAGGATTCCAGCCTGCCCAACTACTCTCCTTCACTGCACCATCTCTCCCATGGCACAGGGAAGTCAAGCAATTTGTAAAATTTCATGTGTCTGTCTCTTACACATAATCGGCAGGCTGGGGATGCAGTGGTAGGCGTGAGCTCTGTGGGAAGGTCCCAGCCACAGTAGACACAGCCAGTCTTCACCTGACCCACCCCAGGCCACAGCTGAGCACATCAACCAAACTGGTGGTGTGTCTGAGCCACCAGATGGGCTTGTAGCACCTCTGAAACAGACGTTTTTAAACAGCAACAGAAAGAACCAGCACCAATGAAGAAAAGTGACCAGGTAGAAGGAGGAGGATAGAGAAAGCCATGCCTGAGCCAGGCCCATGAGGCATGACTCTTCTAATGAGGCTGCTGCTGATGGAGAAACCACCATGCACTGACCCCAACCTCTGTGCTACAATTTACAGTATGAGGGGACTGGAGAACAGGAGGGGGGAGAGGTGTACAGAGTGAAGAAGAGTGGTTTTTTATGGGGTTTGTTTGTTCTGCATTGAAGAACTACCCTCCCGAACATCCTTCCAGGAGGGTTTCACTTCCACTACCAGTTCTGGGTCATTTTGTGTTATCATCAGGAATATGACTGTCCCCCAAACTAAACTGGTCTTCTTTAGAAAGAAATATGGACAAGTCTTATATCAGTGAAGACCTGATCTTCATCCCAGGTAAAACACACTTTGAATTCAAATATAACTCAGCAGATCTTCTGACCTCACAATGAAAATGACGACTATTATCAACACATAAAACTCTCACCTTAACACCTCTCTGAGATGTCTCAGATACCATTTGAATATCTTTCCTCTCAGTTCTTCAGTTCTTATGCCCCAGAATATGTCTGGGTTCAAAATGTAAGCTCTCCGATTTTGCAGGAATCAGTCAAAAATGTTCAGGGATTCTCAGTGCTCTAATCCTGGAATGCCGTCACTCACATGCATGTTGTTCTTTTAATATCTACTGAAGGATACGGCATTGAAGGAAAGGAAGCTCCTTAAAGCTGTCTTAGATGCTACGGCAGACAAAGCCGACCAGCAGCACTATCCACTGGAGGGCAGTGAAAGGCTAGGGAAACCTGAGGTGAGACTGAGAACGCTTCTGCCTAAGTACAGCACCTAAATAGAAAGATCACGTCTTGCGGGGATTCCATGAAGGAATCTCCACAAGAGCAGGTACTACACTGAAAGGGATTATAGTCTGGGGAGGAATCCACACTGGGGCAGTTGAAATGCATCAGAAACATGGAGTGCCAGGAAAAAAACCACTACACACTTATGTCAATCTCCTGTGCTGCCTGATGCCTTGCTGAAGAGACTGAGTGTAACATTTGGCAAAAGCAAGCAGGGGTGAGACTAGAAAGGGGGCAGGAGAGGTGTCTGGAATACAGTTGTAGTGATCATTGTAGAGCCCACTTGAGAGGTGTGATTTGAGCAAGTGCAGGTGAAATAAATTTGGATTAAGGGCGGATGCTGCTTTTTTGGAGGAGACTTTGTACTGTGAAGGGGTGTGTGTCAGTGTGTGCGCAAATATCAGTTGGATTAGCTGATGAGAATAAGAGGGGTCAATAAGAAGAATAAGAGGGTTGGAAACCATATACTGGAGCTGCCATAGGTCTACACTGGACACTAAGCAGACCAGAGAGGTCTGACAGTGGGCTCCTGGAGGGACCAAGAGGATCAAGCCAGTCACTGGAGAGGCTGTGACGCCAGGTGTCAGCTGAGACCCATCTGCTTGTATATGTTTCTGAGCATGAGTCAAGGGGACACAAGTGGATCCAGGGACAGTTACTGGGGAGATCCATAGTGCATATGTGTAGATGTTTGTCTGTGTGGGGTCATGCAAAGAAAATTGGAATGCCAAGGGTCCAGTCTCAGTTACTGGACAGAGTACCTGAGTACCCGAACTGTGCACATTCCACAGCCTGTTGTCCATAAATATATGTACCCATTCCATAATAAAAAACCCCAACCCTTTAACTGCCAAAGAGGAGGGAAAATTAGGATGTTCATGCCTCTGTTTGTGTGATTGGTGGTGTTTATATACATACACAGTGTACAGGGACTGTTGGGAACACAGGCAATAGTCCACCTCAGGACTGACTGCACCTGGTAACATGGAGCTGCAGCAGCCTGACCTCTGTAGGGTTACCAGCTTCAGCAATCCTCAAGCCAATGAGTTTCTCTCACACTACAAAAAGAAGCTCCAGCATTTGCAGGAGTGACTGCACAAACTACACCACTCCAATGCTAGAAGTTTATGCACCCAAGCCTCTATTCAGATGAGTATTTGTCTGTCTTGGATGGGCAACAGCCATTTAATCCACCAGCAAAAGGTCACTATGAATGCAGTGCAGCAGAAAATTACTGAACCTCCAACTCACAAAATTTATTTACAGTGTGGAAGTGCAGGGACAGAATTTATAATTTTAGCTAACCCAAGAAATTAAAGAAAGATTGTTGGAATATGTCCAATATCCTCACAGTTCTTAAAATATACCTATGCCATAAAACAAAGGTGTAACATCTGTTATCTGTAATGTTTCCATGTGTGCCGGCTGGGTGTACTATTGATTTGGCAGAATGCCCATCTTAACATTTAGAGTATGACAATGAATGTTAAAGATTTTCCTGAATAAGCAATCAATGAAACTATTTTTCTTCCTCAAAGCATATGCTATGGTCTGGCATGCTGAATAAATGTGATAGATATACAGAGAAAATTGCTCTTTACTCTTTAAAAATCAAACATTACTAAAGAAATAGTTAATATTTACCCAGAATATCAGAGAGCACTTTTGGTAGAAGAGCATTTGCCTTCTCCTCCCCTCCTCCACTCCTGTGATTGTTATAGAAACCTGAGAAGAGAAGAGAAGAGAAGAGAAGAGAAGAGAAGAGAAGAGAAGAGAAGAGAAGAGAAGAGAAGAGAAGAGAAGAGAAGAGAAGAGAAGAGAAGAGAAGAGAAGAGAAGAGGAGAGAATGGAACAATTGCAATTGGAAGGAACCTACAATGATCACCCAGTCCAACTGCCCAACCAATTCAGAACTGACTAAGTTAAAGCATGTTGCTAAGGGCATTGTCCAAATACCTCTTAAACACTGTCAAGTTTAGAGCATTCGTCACCTCTCCAGGAAACCTGTTCCAGTGTTTGGCCACCCTCCCAGTAAAGACATGCCTCCTAATGGCCAGTCTGAACCCCTTTTGGCACAGCTTTGAACCACTCCCACACATCCTGCCTCTGGATAACATGGAGAAGCACAGCACCTTGCTTTTGACTTCCCCTCCTCGGAAAGCTTCATAGAGAGGTGAGGATGTCACTCAGCCTTGTTTTCTCCAAAGCAGATGAGCCTGTTCTAGGACCTTCACATCCTTCTTAAATTCTGGGCCCCTGAACTGCACAAAGCAGTCAAGGTGAGGCTGGACCAATGCTAAATAAAAAGGGGTAATCACCTCTAAGCCCAATGCTTCAATCTGTCTAGAGTCCTCTGCAAGGCCTCTTGGCTCTCAAGAGAGTCAACATCACCTCTCAATCTGGTACTGTAAATCAAACCTGCTAATGGTGCATTCAGCTCCTGAATCCAGATCCTTGATATTGAACAGAACTGGCTCTTGAATTGATCCCTGAAGAACACTGCTGGTGACTGGTCACCAATCAGCTGTAGCTCTACAACCCTTTGAATTGTGCCCTCCAGCCAGTTCTTCACCCAGTGCACTATGAACCCACTCATCCCACAGCTAGACAACTTGTTCAGAAGGATGCTGTGGGGGACAGTACCAAAAGCCATGCTAAAATCCAGAAAAACTACAACCACTGCCTTCCCTTCAACCACTAGGCAGGTGACATTAACATAGAAGGGTATTTCTGAAAACATGAAATAAAGTTTAAGCACAACTTTTTAAAAACAAGCATTTTCTGGTGCCAAGGTGGCCAAGAGGGCCAGTTGGGTCATTTTCCTATGCAAGGCTTCATGATGGTCCTAAAGTGTGGTTAGATCAAAGTTGGAGTTCAGAAGTATACGTACAGCCATGGCAGTCACTCTGAATTTATTCCAGTCTAATTCAAAAATCTGGTTCTTGATTTCTAAATCGCAGAATGCTTCATTCTTTTTTTTGGTAAAGTTCTGTCTTACATGTAGAGAAATGGGAAAATGTGTGACAGTTCCAGATGGGTCAAAACACAAGTAAGTATATATTTGACTACAAATTTAGGATGTTCTTTTCCTTAAGTATGCATTGTCTAAGATACTGTAGTGTTTACAACTCCAGGAGACACAATTATCTTTTCATAATGCAAAAATAACCAGAATTGCTTGAAAAAGTTTTAGCTCACTGTTAATGCAATGTTTGTAACAGGAGTTCATCCCTCAGCATGCTGAGACAATTGAACAACTGATTCATACTGGTTATAGAATCAGAAGGTGTCTTGGAGGAAGTCACTGTAACTTGAGATGTCATGCTGAAGTTACAGCTGACATCACTGATTTGGAGGGCTGGGCAATGGTGGCAAGGGGTTTAGTGGTATCCATGGGCTGAGTGGTAATGGTGCACTGAGGGATATTGGTGGATCAAGTGGTTGCTGGGGAGGGGAGTATCTGAAAAATTTACACGTCGAAGAGACATCACACAGAAAAGAAATGTAAACAAGAGAAACAGCATACCACAAAAATTACAGTTTTCATAAAATAATGACACTGTAATAAAACCATGCAAGTGATTCCTGAAAATCAGCATAGCCATTCTTCTTTTTCTTTCACAGATAAAATACAAGTTTTCTGGCATGGTAAATTACATTTATCATACCCAAACAGAATGACAAGTGACAATCATAATACTGTCACATGGGCATTCAGTCTTGGATACCAACTCTATCCCTGTGCATTTCCTGTAGGAAGGCCTAACTTGCAGTTTCTAGAACTGAAGACCAGCTAAGGAAAAGTTGTAAGAAAAAGACCAAGTAAAATTCCAGCCAGTGTTATAATTTGGAAACTTATCACTACCTTACATTCTTATTAGGGATTTAAAAATCTGAAAGGCAGAGAACACTTTATCATGAAATAGCTAAGCTTTCAGATAAGAATATATTTTTGTGAACTCTCTCCCAACAAAAGTCTAAGAATAATTCCCCTGTCATTAACTTATGTTTCAACCTAACACAGAAAAAGAGGGTTCTGTGATCAGTCTTAGACCTAATGGAATCATAATTGAAATAGAAAAAGAAATAGGAATAACTAAACCCATCTGGTTGCATTTCTTAGTAAAAACTGCTTAGGAAAGCACTTCAACACTTGAAGTTAAATGGGTAGTTAACATTTTCCTAACCTGGCAACTAAGCCCTGCAAGTGTCTGGAAGACTAATACTTTCTTAATACTAATATTGAAACAAAAAACAAACAAACAAACAAACAAACAAATGTGAATTAACATTGCTTACTTTGTGCTAATTCATGAGAACAACTAAACAATTTCTGCTTGAATGTATAGTAAACCACAGGTTCAAAATGTCTTCCAATACCTTCCCACATGGTGAAAGTTCAACTAAACAATCAAGGCACAGCTTGTATCATTTACTCATTAGTGCTTTGCCAAGAATAAAACAGAGAGTGGAATGCAGTTCCACAGGTCTGGTTGACACCTAACTTGTTTAATTTTTATTCTACTTTTACAAAACATTTTCCTCTCTCTCCTCACTTAAAGAGTGTGTTTAGGAACCATTCAGAATAAAAATTCAAAGACCTAAACTCCAACACAGATGAAAGAACAGACATATTAAAAAAAACCCCAGCTTTAAATACTTAATACTGAAATAGAATGTTCTTGAGAAAAGATGATAATTTTTTCTGAGAAGGAGTTCATATCAGACATGAGCATATTATTAACTAAAATTTATTCAGGCAAGAAATTTCAGAGCAATGGCTTTTGTATAAGTAGGAATTTTAGCAAAAATAATTTAAAGCTGTTTACCTCTGCATTACTTATATAACCCTATAGTATCTCTTTTCTACAGTATCTTTTTATATGTAAAGTAATTTTATTTATTAAAATGTCTGGTATTACTATGTTTTATTGGATTGCCAAAACTAAAAAGAAGAGAAAACTAATTTGATCTTAGTTCTACATTGAAGTTGAAAATCAATTTCTGCTTTTTCTTGTATAACACCTAATATGCTTCTACAGAATGCTTTTGCTCCAAGTATGATTTAAAATGTCTGAAGGCATGTTTTTATTTTAAGAATAAAGTCCATCCTAAGTAACACTTCTTTCAATGTTGATATGAACACAAAAATAATAAAAAAATCATTAGGTCAGTAAGAGAATGTAAGATTTCAGAAAGGACCTGGCAGGAGCCATGTTTCTGAGACTAAATGTTAAAACTGCTGAAATTACCTTAAGAAGCATTGCTGTGCTCAGGTTTGGGCTCTCCAGCACAAGAAAGAAAATGGCATATAGGAGGGTCTCCAACAAAGTTCATGAAGATGGTCAGGGATCTGCAGAATACAACATCCAAGGAGGACCTAAGGGAACCTGGAGAAGAAAAGGCTAAGGTGCGGGGATCTTTTTGCAGTTTTCACCTTCCTGATGGGATGCAGCATAAGGGCAAGGGCCAAGAATCCCAATTTGCAACAAGGGAATTTCTGACTAGATAAAAGGATCTATTTATTTATTTATTTATTGTACCATGAGGATACTTAGACACTGGAACAAGGACTCAGAGAATTGTGAAATCTTCAGCCTTGGAGATATTCAAGCTTAACATGACATGACCCTGAACAACATGCTCAAGCTGACCCTGCTTTAATCAAGTGCTTGGACTAGATGGCTTCTAGAGATCCCTTTCAACTGAAGCTGTTCTGCAATTCTATGAATATTTTTTGATAATAATTTCCCTATCTTAATAATATTGCATTGATACTGCCCAAGTCTGCAAATCCAAATGGATGAACTGCTTGTGTGGCAGGCTAACCTGTCTTCAAATTATACTAGTTAATTTAACTAAAAATTTCTTCTGCCTGGAATCCACATCTTGTTAGTGGTGGAACATCATAATGCTGCCTTAGTGTTCTTACCTACAATTTTCACCAGGGTGTGAAGGAAAAGTGACAGTACCAAGAAGGTGTAAAAACAACCATGAAAAGACTATCCCAACTCTTCTGTTATGTTGGAAGTGGAGACAGGGGTCTCATCTGCCTGTAAAATACTATCCTACCCTTAAACCTGTTTTTGTAAGGGCCTGACTAGTTTCTTCTCAGCCCTGTTCTGAATATAAGTGGTAAGATTTAAAGATACAACACACAGTGCAAAGTCTGGCATTCACATGCATACAAGGAATTTTGGATTCTGGCTTTCACCATGGTGAGTTTAGTCTTGATTATTATGCCAATATCTCATCACAGACAAGTGAGTAACATGAAATGAATACTACACAGTTTTAATTCAGAAAGACCTCAGAATGGCAAGTTTTGCGATTAAATTTACACTGATTGTATTTTTCCTGTAATACCAAGGCTGTATGCAGTGTCACAGGGTATTCTGGTTTAAAACAAATGGAATCAATGTAGTAAACAGACTATTTTGTTAGTGATTTCCTTTTAAAGACCAAAATTCCTAACCTGGTTATATTAAAAATAGTGTGTGAGCACAGCTAAGATGTGCTTTCCCAAGAAGAACCCAATCCTGACATCAGAGCTGCTCTTGCTGCCCTAACCCCTTAGCCATTATACCTTTGCACTGGAAGTCCTCCCCATAAGAAGCATATAATGCAGAGAGATAGGTCACTGGAACACTGATGTTATTTAATAAAAACACCTCAACTCCCCAGATCCCAAGGTATTTTCTTGTGGCTCAGACAGCTTCATGGGTAATCTCTGCAGGATTAGATGGATACAAGAGAAGGGGCAGCCAGAGGTGGAACACTCAGCACAGTGGTCCATCCTGGAAAAGGAAAGCCAGTTCCACCCAGAAGGTATGACCCCAACATGCCATACCAGTGCAGAGCAGGGATCCCATGCTGAAGGCTTGAACTAATTGGTGCACACAACACACACACTGGATTCTCAAGTCCCAGGCCTATAGTGCAGGCCAGAATAGCCATGTTGTGTGCTTTGCCCAGTCTGACAGAAGTGCAGCCAAGTACACCCGTGTGATCTCCACAATTCGTATTGCCAGGAGTTTCTCCCTGCTAAACAAAACACAAAGTCTTCACAAACTTTGGGAACATCTATTGGATTGTAATTCCCAAATGATGTGGAAAGCTTTCAGACAGGGTTGTACCCCAGTCTGTACAGAGGAAATTCCAGGCAATTTGCCGGGTATTTTAAAATATTATTTTCATAGACATCAGTGTCATCAACTGGAAATCCCCAAACTCTTCTGTTTAGTCCAAAAAGCAGAAGATGCCTCTTAAAGAGAACTTATTGTAGGCTGTAGCTGCACAGTCAGAGGTGTTAAATGCTGTTCTATTAAACCATTGGGAGAATACAAATCTTTTAAGAGAAAGAAGTCTGCCAGAGGACTGAAAAACAGTCTCCCTCATTTCAGGGACAAGGAGTTTTGAAAAAAAAGTCAAGCTTTCAACATGTGCTAAGGAGATGTAAATTTTGATGGTCCTTGGGCTTTATTATGTCTGCCTTTCTGAGACTGAGCTCATGGTTTGAAGCTGTAATCTCCAGTTGTCCTTCTAGATCTTTCCATATCATTTATGTTGTTGTCAGTGCTGGAAGATTAAAAATTCGACAGAACTGTGTTTGTACTGAGTGAGAAGCCAGTGTCCTTCAAGATCTTGATAGTTATTAGTGAAATTGACACCCCCATAGGTTTACTTAGGCCTTGGAAATGCTACATTTGCAACAAAACTCCATCTCCTTTGTCTGGGTCCAGTTCCAAGCAGGGGGTCACATCTCAGGCGAGTGGGAAGTGAGGATGGTGTGTAAGACCAAAATTACAGATGCATAGATTTGTGTGACCTCATGTTGATTGCCCCCAAAATGCCTCTCTCTTACAATTTCTGTTAGCTCTAGTGAATTTTAATGACAATCAAGCACCTAAATTCCATTCTTAACATTTTTGCATTAATAAAACACAACACATATTGAAATTGTCATCCCTCCTCATTCATCTGCTTTTATTTAGTTACCTTTTTTGAAATTACAAAGTGAAAACACACCCTTCTTTATATTTTCTTCTTGATAGAGACTACAGAACCACCCCTGCACCACAAGATAAGGTGGTGCAGTCATAAGGTGCGTTTTTGCACTGAGTAGCTTACTGTGATGCTTCCCCAATTAATTTTTCTAATGGCTAATTTTAGAGATTTTAAAATGGTGATTTCCTTCATCTGGAAATCCTTTTTTTTTTTTCCTTTCTACAGATACAGGATGGGAAGGAAGCTTTTGGATATCAAGGCCAAAATTAACTACCTGGCCTTGCAGCCAGGTAGTTAATTTCTTGTTTCTGCTACTCCTATGGAAAATCTGTTTCAGGCTGTGATGGTCCTAATAGACACAGCATTTTAAATGTTAGTAAGGACCGCTCTTCTCATTTTCAGCTTAAACCTAATAATATTTCATATATGCATGTTTTTCCAGGGACTAACATAATCTTTTATTTAAAGAAGTTTCTTTCTAGGCTTTGCTCTCAGTAATTTTTGTTCCCATTTCATCTCAGTGTCCTTTGCTAGACTAACAAGCCAAAATCCCATGGCCTCCTACAGATCCTTTGGTATCTTTCTATATATTTGTCTTGATTATGAGTAACCAACACAAACTCTATCTTTGATTAGAAGTCTCCCCAGGACTTTGTATAGTCTAACACATCTGTCTTGATTCTAGCTGGTACATTCTGTGACTCCATTTGCTCTTTGTGCAACTATTAGGCCATTTCAGCTCATGGCAATCCCAGGAACAGCAAGTATTTCTCTGCGTTCCTAATGATTTCCAAATAATGAACTATGAGTCTTTGTTACTAGGTTTCCAATAAATGACATTGTGTTCTGTAGTGATACATTTAATCTCAGTCCCAAGGCTGCACAGTTCTTCCAAGTAGCGTTCAGACATTTCTAACCACCTTCTAACTAGGAAAAATAAGAAAATAATGAAGCAGCAGAGAAAAACTACCTTACATATTGTTTTATTATTCCAGTTGTTTATCCTAATTTCTCTCATTAATTTGACATTTGTTTCCTCCTTTATTTTTCTGAGAGAAAAGTGGTTATGTTGAAGAGGTGGTATAAGACAACAAAAAATTGGAAATGTGAAAATATGAAGTTATTGAATTAAAAAATAAATAACATTTTATTTCATAATAAAACAAGAGCTTTTATTAAAGAAATGCTATATCAATACCCTTGTATTGATATTTACCCAGAAAAAGCTTAATCAAGGAAAAACCACTCTATTATCCTAAGAACATAATGCATTAAAAAAAATAAATTTCTTTAGAGATGGTAATTCTCATATGTAGCATGGATAAAAAAACAGGGCAAAACCCCCAAAACACTGTAGAGGAAAACATAATCTGACCATGAAGGACCTCTAGTGGCACATATTCTTCCAATTAAAAAACCCCTAACATTTTGCTTGCTCAGCAGTTTAAAGAAATCACTTCTGCAGTTTCAGATTTTAAGTTCAATTAATGTGATTTTTTTCTTTCCCTTTGTCAATATAGCAAATGTAGAAAACACAGTTTTGTTACAGTAATATACAGCAAAGTGTCTAAGTTACTTTTGTAGGGCACTAGGAACAAAGCTTTTATCTCTGAAAGAGGATGCACAGGCTTAGATGCACACACTCCCATGTTTCCATGGATGAGATGGCACAGGGAAGTGATACTACAGGGCCAGTCAGCCTGGTCGGTGCACTTTGCAGGCAGATGTATCTCTTTGCTGCAGCATGAGTTAACACAGGAACCAACAAAAATCCGCAAACACAGAGCCATCATCACACTTGAGGTGAACCCTGAATCATAGTAAAGCAAGAGCCTTATTTTTTGTTTAAAAATTAAGTTAAAAAGGGATCCCTCCCTGTTTAAACTCTTTTTGCTTCGTTTCATATTTTCACAGTACACAGATACCGCTCTGGCATTGCAATCCACCTGCAGCTGAGCAGCTGTGCTGTGAAGTCCCAGCCTGGCAGTGGCTTTCTGCTGTGAGGCTGCAGCAGCCTACCTGTAGCGAGGAATTCCAAGAGCTGAGCTTAAATGGAGACAAAGAACACCAAAACCATGATTCCCTATCTTTGGAGAATCAGCAGCAGGTTGTAGATATAGGACGAATAAATGCAAACACAATAGTACCGCAGTTGTGGGGCTCCAGCATGATTAAATACGCAGGGGCTGAGAGTTCTGCTTCTTTCAAACTTATTGTTGCTTTAGGTTGTGGAGAGGGTCATGATCAGCACGGCCTGATTCATAACTATCATAACACTGCAATTAATCTTGACAGACTGATTTCTTGCAGGAGTCACAGCAGGATTTTTATTGGATTAGGAATTCAAGATTAAAATGTCAATAAACTATTCTGTTACACAAGCTAAGAAAAACACATAAAATCTAAATGTAATATAGAAATGGGTATGTATATTATAAATATAGAATTATATTTATTAATGCTTCTAAAACATATACAGTTTTTCTTTCATATTGACCTACAGCTTTAATATAACACCATCACAGAGTCAAAGAGGAGATTTGGGGACCAGTCCTCTCCCTCGTAGCCGATACCTTAGTGGTTACTCAAGCCCGGGCCCTTGGGAAGTGGGAGACTAAAATTCACCTTTATTCATGGCAGGCACATGAAGTAATAAAGATAACCTGAAAATGCCAGAGTAATGCCTCTTTGACACCCCGAAATCTAATCCTACAAGAGTGAATCTGAGTAATTGCAAAGGGGGCTAAACACAACTTGAAGGAGAGAACTGCGACTGAGAAAAACACATCTGAAGAAAACGCTGTGGTGTTGGGGGGAGGAAGATTAGACCATTGTGCTTTGCGGGGAACAGGTGAAGGTAGGAGAGCAACAGTGCCTTACGGCAGAAAATCCTTTCTGCCAACACAGCCAGGACAGTGACAAATATTTGCACCAGTGCGGGCAGAAGATTTCTCTTTCCGGGCGCACGTCTGCGGTTTCATTCCATCACCTGCGACACATACAGCATCATTAACTGTGAGGGTCCTTAAAAATCTCACCAGGGCGTGCAAAACACCACGAGCTTCTCCAGGTGAGTTGCCGCGAGGTAAAGCTATAGGCACAGGAGCCACCAGCAAAGGAGCGGGGACTGGAAGGCTGGAGGAGGCCCAAGGCTGCGCTCGAAGGGCCGGGGTGGAACACAAGGTGGTCCCTCCCGCCGGGCAGGAGCGGCCGAGCTCCAGCCCCCACCCCGGGACGAGCCATAGCCATAGCCATGCCCCTGGAGGGGGCGGCCCCTCGGCGGGCACAAAGCCGGCTGCCAGCAGCGTGCTATGCCACTGCCCGCCGCACCTTCCCTTCCTTCCCTTCCCTTCCGTCCGCCGGGCTCCTCCTCTCCATCCCCGCCCTCCCGGCGGCGCGGCACGGCCGGGATATGGCCACGGACCAGCCGCCCGGGGCTGCTGCATCGCCCTTGGCTGGCCCCCCATCGCCCGTGGCTGGACCCCCTCCCGGGGCTGCCCCATCGCCTGGAGCTGCCAGGGCTGCCCCACCGCCCGGGGCTGCCCCACCGCCCTTGGCCCCTCCGCGCCGGCTGCTGGCGCTCCTCGGGGCCAAGCTCTGCACCTGGTGAGTCCCCAGCTCCACGTGGGGCCGCCCCGCACGGGGACGGGGGGAGGGAAGGAAAGGGAACGGGAGGGAAGGGAAGGGAACGGGAGGGAAGGGAGGGCAGGAGGAAGCGTCCCTGCTCGCTCGGCGCGCTGGCCGGCGGCGCGGTCGGGATGCGGGGACGCTCGGGGGTGCGGGGTGCGGGACTGGGCACAGCCAGCAGCCTTCGGCAGCCTTCAGCAGCCTACAGCATCCCTCAGCAGCCTTCAGCAGCCCCGCAGAGGTGACTCGGACGCGCTTTGGGTTTTTGGCTGCTGCCGCTGGGCGAGAGCGCCGAGGGTCTCCTCAGCTCAGTGCTGGATTAGCGAGGGATGTGTTTGTCAGAGCGTATTCTCGCATCTACACGCAAGCTTGACTATTTTTTTTCTCTCTCCCCCCCACACCCGCCCCCTTTTTTTTTCTAATTAATTCTGGCTTAAGGTTTTTCTGTTTTCCTACTTTTTTTCCCTGTAGTTTTATACGTTCTTTAGGCTTCGGTCAGCATCGTTGTGAAGGACAGGTCACGGGGTGGCAAAGAAGGTTAACAACACAAAATAGTTGGGTGTGGAGTCCAGAAAGACCAATACCCCCTTTTTCTCCTCAGTTGGACCGGTTTAGGACAGAGGCCTATTCACGTATATCTCTTGAAATACAAGTATTGCTTAAGCATGGAAAACTTGTGGGGCAAAAAGTCTGCCAAGCTGTGCAGGCAGAGCACATTTCCCAAAACTCATACTTGCAAAGCACTGCCTTTTACAAGAGCAGGATTATCTCCCCAGACTTCTAGAGCTGCCATCCATTTACAGCTTCAGTTTCCATCAATGAGGGGGAAAAATTAATCCCTGGGCCACAGGTTTGGCCTCTAATAATTATTGCATCATATCTCCTGTTTGCCAGCCAAGGATGTGCTGGCTTTCTTACCGGCCCTGTTTCTCCCTCATAAACTGGAGTCTGGAGACTGGGCTGCATGAAGGTGTGTGCTGGCCAAGCAGAGCTGTATTCTGGGGGGCAAAGCTTGCCTTTTTCTTTCAGTTATAAAAGTTTTTCTGTTTTCATTTCTTCTGCCTGTCAGGAATAACCCAAAAGGCAAGACAGAAGCTTGTTGAGCTGTTCAGTAACCTTATTTACGCTAGCAGTTTTGCCAGAGGGCTATGCTAAGTGAGTCTATGGATGGTAATTGAAAGTAAATTAAGTGTTTTCACTGAATTTTGTGAAGTGTTGTAGGTTGGGTTTGGGGGTTTTTTTTGAGTAAAACCAGTAGAAGTATATTTCTGGTGCTTGAAATAAAACAAGCATGTCTTTTCTGGTTTTTACCTTTTACAAATTACATTGACCTCAGTTTTGAAGCAGAACACTGAAAATCACTAACTCATGATGACATTGGTTCTTAAAACATGTATTTTGTTGACCTGAGCTATGTGCTAGTCATGTTACAATATTGGTTCTGAACCTGCATTTTTTCCTTTGACTAACTACCTTTCCTTTCCTCACATGAACAGGTGAGATTATAGAAATTAAAAGGTCACTTACCCCACATTTAGGAAGGGTTCAGTATTTAAAACTAAGTGCATGTAAACTCTCTACATGTAGAGTGTTGTCAGACTTTGCCTGCTTGTTCTTATTTGGTGGCATAAATAAAATTAATTTTTGAAAAAGTGCATTTATTTTAATTTAAAAACCCACATTAAAATGGTATGATTTAGTAAACTACTAGCCAATAAAATTGGTAACTGTGGGGCTTATTAAATGTTTTTAAATTTCAACAGGTAGAGACTCTGATTTTGTTTTAATATCTTGGTGTATTTTTATTCTGCATTTCACATGGAGCCAAGGAAGGCTGGCCTGACTTTCTTATGATTTTGAGAGCTGCACATAGTTCAGTGTTCACGTTAGACCAAATTGTGGCAAATTTTCGTGCTCTAAAGACTCCCCAAATGACTCCTAGTTTTGCTCAAAGCCATAGATAAGCTAGCTAAGATATAGTGGCTGAACAGAGTGGGTGGACTAATTACTTAGTAGCCAGCTACCAAGCACTAAAAAACAACAACAAACCCTCTTCCCCAACTATAAAACTAAAAGGCCTTTTCAGACCACTTACCTTGTATCATCCGAGAGTCCAAAGTGAATTAGTCCATTTAAATGCATTAAAAAGAAAAAAAAATGGAGAGAAGATCCAGTTCTGGCATGGAAAAGTTAATAATTAATATATTTCAAAAAATGATCAATTATTAATGAGAAAATCACTGTCATTGATCCTGATGTCAATACTGGAATGAATAGAAACCCGTGTCTTCGAAGCATTTTTCTCAGAAGAAATTGTCTTGCAAAATGAAAAGAGTAGGATTTAAAGTTTGCATTCAAGTTTTACAGAGGGTCAAACCCTTTTTTTAAGATAACTGTAAGCCCCAGTGCATTGTGTCAGGTTGAGCATCTTTTCAATCTTAAGAAATCAGTTCTGACACTTTGGCAAATGGTGTGAGGGGAAACCATTGGTGCTTCGTGCTGAGGCTTCCATGAGGTGTTAAAGGGCAGTCAGGGCAAGAGGCTGCTACTTTATACACAGCTGAGAAAGCTGCCAGGTACGTAGCATTTTGGGATTCGCAGAAGACGTTTTTTGAGTGCAACCTTCCACTATTGGTGAACAATGTCCTTGTGTCTCTTTTGATGTTAACATGTTGTATCTCTTCAGGGAAGAAAAAAAAATCCCTGAATTAAAATAGAGAAAAATAGAGAAGGTGATGAGGTGTGGTGAACCCTGTTAGATGCTTTTGGTACTGTAGAAATAAACATTCTAGGACTGCTGAGACATACATTAACTAAACAGCAATGATTGCTTGGGCAGTAACCACAAAGCAAACAGTTCTGGGTGTTCTGGACCTGTGTCTCTTCCCATATGCAGAAACGCAAGGAAATAATTTCTGGGATGCTTTAAACTGGAGAAACTTCACTATTAGAAAATCTGAGGATCAGCTTAGTGGGATAATTCCACTTCAAGAGGGCAACTGGGTCTTCTTTTCAGTAAAGCAGATCAATCGTTAGCAAATTTGAATGGCAGCACATTTTACCCTCTTGCTGGAACATGGTCACTATCCAGTTTGCCAGAACCCAGTCCAGGCCTCTGCTATAGAGAAGGTGCTGTAGCTCAGGAGAAGCGAAGGTGCTCCTTGCATATCATATCCTAGAGGGAAAATGTTTAAAGCCTTGCCCTGCAGACGTTCATGTTAAACAAGCTTGTGAGGCAGTATTGATGAGTGCAGTTCATTTTCTGGACCACACAGGCTTTGCAGCTTTGCTCCAGTAGAATTGCTGCAGTTTGCCCAGTTGTGCCTCTGCTCATGTCTGATCCCTTCCTCCACACCCTCCTCCCAGCAAGCCCAAACACAGAGTGAATTTAGTCCAATAAATTGCTAAAGGCTTGCTGTGTGCCTTCTGTGCTGCCAGTGAAGAAGAAATATTTTCTGCTAGTTTGGAGCTAGAAGCTTTATTTGAATAATAACAAGTATATGTATTTTATTAATTGCCTGAAACCACATTTTTGTGTGTTGTTCCCCATGTTATTTCTTCCTTGGAATTTCAATGGGTCTTCTGTCATCTTACCTGCTGCACAGGAGCCAGACTACTTCACAGGGCTGGCAAAGAGTGAGCTGGAATCATCATCCATGCCTACTTGAACAGGTGGTCTCATCCCTGAAGTTTTAGTTAACCTACATTACATTTGTCCTAATGACAACTGATGAAATAATTTCTGTAGATGAACATCAATCAGAATAATTACCCAGAAGGTGTCATGATCATTGCTCAGTTGTTCACCAAATAGCACAACCAGACCATTGACCAGAATAGAAGAAATTAAATCTAATAGAAGTGAGGGAGCTTCAAAGTTTTTTTCTGGTTTTTTTTTTTTGTAATGAAAAAAACTCCATGTATATAACACTGCTCAGAGCTCATACTGTGCTACAAAGTAGCCATGATAAATTTCTAGTCAATATATGATCTGTTGCCTGCTTCAGTGAGACTGGGTAGAACCTTACAAGATTGTCCCATGATATATGTGTGTATATATATGCATTTACAGTGTGGATATGCACTATTGCTGGGATTGGTAAGGCAAGCTGTAGCAAAATGTGGAGTTCAAATCTCTTAGAAGTGCAGCATGGCTGGACTTTGCAGAGATTTGCTGTCTCATCAAAATGGAGAGAAAAATGGGCCAGAAGAGGTTGGTTTCAGGCTGAGTTGAAAATGGGATTCATACAGGTGAATTAGAGTCTGTGCAAGGAAGATGTCTCCCTTCCAAAAGGAGGGATTGATTGTATGATTGCAGTTGGCTTTGGCACTGTGGAACACACCCTTCCTATTGCCTGGCAGCTGGACTGTGCAGCATAGCAGGGTGAGCTGGTATTTACTGTGCTGAAGTCACCCACCTGGGGAAAACAACAAGTGTTATTCTGGTGGTGTGCCTGACACATGCGTGTCCTGCCAGAAGTCATAGTGGGGAGAGATCTGGGCAGGGTACCTGCATAATCCCAATGGGATAATTCCTTCCCTTACTCTATTACTTTGAGTGGGAACAAATGAATCACTTGTGCAGACAGTTAAATTCTTGTCAGTTTTCAGAGTAAACAAATTAAATGTACACACAGCACGGGGCTGAGCTCCTGTCACTGTATTTGTGTGGATGCAGAGACTGGGGTGGTACAAATCTGCATAGCTCCACTGGCAGGATAAACAGCAAGCCAAAAGATACACAGTGGTACTTGCTGCTGTTTATCTAGGAGCATCTGGAATAGTTCATTTTATCCTAGGTGAAAAGTTGCTACTAAAAGACCATGACCCTTTTTTTTTCCCTAGTTGTGGGCTAGACTTAAGAGGAGTTGTAAATGCAAGCATGATCTTACTCAAAATGCATTCTTATCAGTTATAGTAGAACGTGATGTAATATATCTGAAAAAATCCACATTTGAGTGTTTGTTTCTAAACTTACTGTTTTGTCTTTTATATTCACAGGCATATTTTGAAAACGATAATTCTGGGCCAGATGCTCTCCTTGTTTATCTGTGGGACTGCTGTTACAAGCCAGTATCTAGCAGAAAAGTATCAAGTGAATACTCCAATGTTTCAAAGTTTCATCAACTATTCTTTGCTGCTTCTAGTTTATACAACAATGCTGGCATTTAGGACTGGTATGTGAAATATGGGATGGGAGATTCTGGTTCATCTTTTTTTTTTCTATGTTTTCTTTTCAGAATTTGAAACTAAAGAACTCAATGCTCATCCTAGTTTTTAAAGTTCCTCCGTTGAAATAACACATGGAAATGAATTTCACAGGTTAAATGCACATTTAATTTGATATCATTTCATGATATCTGAGTGATGAGACATTGGAATGGGCTGCCCGGGGAGGTGGTGGATTCACTGTCCCTGGAGGTATTTAAGTGGAGACTTGACATGGCACTTAATGCCATGGTCTAGTTGACTAGGTTATGTTGGGTCATAGGTTGGACTTGATGATCTCAGAGATGTTTTCCAACCTAGTTGATTCTGTGATATCTGTTTAAAGTTTTGTACTCTTTGGTTTGAAGTCTTATATTAGAAAAAATCGACTTTGTTGTAACAAGCTTCATTATCAGAGGCTATTTAGTATTCCTTTAGTATTCTTATTAATTAATTTACTCTTTAAACAACTCCAGTCTTTTTGGGTTTTTCCTCATGTGGAAGAATTTCTATGCTTTTTACCTATTTGCATTGTCTCCACCCAGACTGCATTTTGATGTCATTGTATGTTTCTTAAATAGGGGCAGGCAAAGTTGAACATCTTGGTATTATTTATGCTTCTAAAAAGCAAAATTCCTTTGCAACATTTGGTTGGAAAGAAACACATTAATTGCTGCTTTCTTCTAAACAGGCAGTGACAGTCTTTGGCAAATTTTGAAACAGAGATGGTGGAAGTATATTCTTTTGGGGCTGGCTGACGTTGAAGCCAATTACATGATTGTAAAAGCCTACCAATATACAACCCTCACAAGTGTGCAGGTAAGGACTGATAGCTCTTTTTGAATTGTTGCTTTTATTACAGTTTTGGACTGGTTTCTAAAATGAGATTCATAGGACAGACATGGAAGCTATTTAAGCCTGAAAAGAACTTTCCAGTATCTATTTTTGCTCTGCAGTACAGGGAAGAGCATCTTGTATCATGAATAACCTTTCCAGGAAGCAGAGAAAATTGGCTGGTATTGCTCTGTGCCAGCTTTTAAGCTGAACTCTAATTATTTTGATAAAAGCACTTCTAAGAGTTTGCTGACAGCCACTCAGTTTTTTCTCCTGACACAAAATAAAGATTTATGACCAGATAAGTCACTCAGCACAGGTTTTTGCTGATGAGAGCGAGGTAGAACTCTTGCCTACTCCTGGGAGCTGCAGAAGTAACCCCACATGTGAGGACACACTGGTAGTTAGCTGGTGTTGCTGAGCATGGAGTGAGGGACCAGCCCTGTGGCACTTCAGGGCCCTCTCTGGAAGAGGCAGACGAGAGGTCAGCATGCCAGACTCTTAAGTAATAGTAGACATCCCCTGCAACACCATCTGCTTGATGCTGCATTGCTGCACTAGGATAAATCTTGCGTTTTGAAGTACTACTACAAGCAGAAGGGCTAAGGCTGGGGTTTCTTTGCCACCCTGCACAGACAAAAGCTTATGGAAGAGTCAGTGCTTTCCTCCTGCCTCCAACTGCAAGCTCCTGAGCTTGCATGGCCAGATCCCTTGAGCAAACTGGCTTAGGGCACTGAGTGAAGTGGGAGTCAACCTTGTCTTTGGCTGGACTACTGGGGAGCCATGTCAGGCCCAGCTTAGCTCACTGTGTGGCTTCACAGCTGCTATGGGAACAGGGAAGGGGGATGGTGCAGAAGCAAGGAGGGAGCATGTCTAGGTCATGCCAGTTCATGTCTGCTGTTACTTGTGGGGATCTGTGGCTAGGGTCATGGCCCCACTTACCTAAATAAAAAGGAAATGTAAAATGCAGACTTGGCTGTTAGTTGAAAAGGAGTGTCAGTGTTTTACAGAGTCAAAGTAACAGGGGTTAATGTTTGAAAGAATTACCTGTAAAGCAATAAACTCCTGTGGTCTGGGCTCCCTTTAGAGAACTGCAGTAACTTTTCTTTGTGCTTTTAAAGGCCAGTTGTGCCTGTTGGGTTATTATTGTCACATTTCCAATTCATACTTATAACTCATTAGGCCTTTAATTTCCTTACAAATAATGCCAAAAACATCAAAGCTTTAAGAGCTACATGTTTCCGTCTCAAGATCAAGTTAAGTTGGTAATTGAAACACTCTTTGATCATATACTTTACAGCTGAAAAAGCCAGGACTTTGATCCAAGTTCTCAGAAGTAGTAAAGCTATTCCCATGATAACTTTCATAGAAATTAATAAAGAATAGATATTATAGGTTGTCCTGTCCGGTTGCCAAACTCAAGCATTTTCTGAGCCTTTTTCCCTTTTGGTAACCCTCAAGTTGATGATGCTTTGTGTCAGTAATTGCGATTTTGTTGTGATTGCCTGTTACCATGAGGTTTCTCGCGCATTTTCTGAAGTCACCAATTTCTCACCACTGTCAGAAATGAGAGTAGGATTAAAAAAAAAAAAAAAAAGCCTGTGATTTACTCTAGTGCCAGGCATTTGCTTTTGGTCATTAGCAGGCAGTTCTGCAGCTATATCAGAACCTGTGATTCAGAGCACCCAGTCTGATGGCCTGTGTGCAGTGCAGACTGTGAGTGGATGCCCAGGGAGCATAAAAGCAGCACAGGGATATATAGCACCTTCGGAAATACAGGGTAATCACTGCAAAAATGCTGGCTGGCTGCAGCTTCAGCTCGGCACTATGAAACATAGCTTCAAAGAGAAGTTTTCTCGGCTCAGCAAGGAACTTCCATGTATTTTCTCACACATGCACACAAAAGCAGAACTAATTTCCCTTCAGTTGTTACCAAATACCAGCATTTCACAGAAGGGGGTTGGGAGATTTTTAGGAAGGTAACAGTGGGATGGCAGCTCTCATTTCTCTGTAAATAAAGAAAAATACTTTTGTCAACGACTGAGCTCTTTCTGTTTGATTGTGGCTGAGGCAGTGCCAGGTGACTTCTTGCTGCCAGTGTCCTACCTTGTGGCAGGACTTGACTATGCTGCTGTTTGACCACATGTTAGGGCATGAAGCTGAGTCAGAGGAGGTTTAGGTTAGATATTAGGAAAAGATTCTCCACTCAGACAGTGGCTGGGCACTGGAACAGACTCCCCAGAGAAGTGGTCACAGCACCAAGCCTGATAGAGTTAAAGAAGTGTTTGGACAATGCTCTCAGGCACGTGGTGTGACTCTTGGGATGTCCTATGCAGGGCCAGGAATTGGACTAGATGATCCTGATGGGTCCCTTCCAACTCAGCATATTCTATGATTATATGATTTCATAGCAAAAAACAAGCAACATAGCTGTGGTTTCATGTTTTAAACATGTTATTTGGCACATTTAGCATTTGCTCTGTAGATAGTTGGAATGGAAGCATTCTTCAGGCAACTATTGACAGAATATGAGCTGATGGAAGGGTGTTAATCTCAACAGAATGAGCTCCTGGGGTTCAGCTGGAGGCTGTCCTGAGGGAGCCTTGTGGGGAAGCGAGCAGGATGGGCAGTTGAGCTTTCTTGCTTACAAAGCTGTCTGGAGCTGGCAATTATAAGCAAACCAATGACCTCCAGCAGTCTATGATAATTTATTAACCATGTATTAAAATGTCTTTTAATAATTTACTCACCGTATCTTTAAAAACTCCTATAAACAGTGTGGTCAAAGCCTGGCTTGAGTCAAAACATTTGTAAATCAAATCACCAGGTTATCTGGCTTCTTCCACTTATGAAAGTACAGGCTGGAATTGAATAAGATGACGGTTTGATGAGGCTCTACTGGCAATAGTAGTCAGTACCACAGTACTGCTGTAAATATAATAAAACCTGAATAAATAAACTTTATTCTTTTAATTGGTTCCATTGACACAATTCATTGCAATATTACATCTGCTTTGCACCTCTTTGATCTTGATCCTGTACAGAAGAGCTCTGTAATGTCCTAGATGAAGGGATGCAAGATCCAGTAGTTGAAAATCTGATTTCATCTGTCTGTAATTGAGGCTAATTGTCTCCTGGAATAGATTACCATGATGTGTTCTTCATCATTTGGTGCTTGTGTGTCCTGGCTGCAAGTCCTCCAACCAGGATGCTGTAGCTCTGCAGTATGTTCTTGGTCTGAATGCAACAATTCCCCATCTGGTGTTACTGAAAGAGCTCCTGGCTCATTATGTACTACTCCCTTATATTCTCATTAAGAAATTTTTTTAAAGGGTTTTTCTTCCATGCTTTCTGTTTGGGTTGAAAAGCTGCTTGGAGGTTGTAAGGCTGTGTGCTAACATTGCAATTGATGGGGAAATGAAAACTTACTTAGTAGTAGAAGTCTACTATCAGATGAGTAAAATTTTTGCTTTCTAATGTTTGTAATATTTCTTGTTGTTTGATACTAGTCAAAAGAGTTGAAGTTGAAGGAAATGTTAGAAAGTTTTTCTTGAGTCTCAACTAAAGGTAAGATAGAAAACAAGACCTGTGACAAGATAGTCCCAGCATGATACTTTTCCATAGTATAAAGTTATATTGAAATCCTTGGTATCACGTATTGGGTAGCTGTAATGTCTTATAATACAGCCTCAGCAAGTACTTTTGCACTTCACAAACAGACTTTACAAACTGCACAAGCTGGAGGCAATCCAGGGAGTGAAGGCAAATGGAAACATTAGAGGCACTGTTAGGATTTAATCTGTAAGAGCTTCCCTTAATGCTATGCTTGTGAGACTTTACTATGTGTAGTTATGAACAAGTAAAACAAGACATAACATCAAAATGTTAACAAGTTTGGTTAAAGCCCTTGAGGATAATGGCTGAACTATTGGAAGTCAGCACAGGAGTGCAGCAGGACACTTAGGCAAGCAGAGTTTGGTAATGAGCATTAAGGAGTAAGGGCTCTTGTCTTGATTGCAGTGATTATGCCCCAGTCCTATTGACCTGGACCTTATACTTTGTTAGGACTTCAAGAGGCCAAGGGCTGACATTTGAGAGTAGTTTGTAAGCAATCTTTGTGAAGTCAAGTATATGTTCTGCTGTAGGCTGTTCCCATATGTAGCTTCATGACACTACTGAGGCAGGTCAGAAAATGTGTCTTTTCTTTCCTCCAGACAAATTCAGAAACAAAATATATTTCATGGAATTAAATTAGCTCAGTGATCTTGGTATTATTTGGTTATTCTAGAAGATTATGCCCATCTTATGATCAGTGTATTTTTCTGCATTAAGTACACAGGTAACTCTTGATGCTTTCTGTATTAAAGGAGAAAAGGTGGAAGATCCTTGGAAGTGTTCAAGGCCAGATTGGATAGCGCTTTGAGCAGCCTGATCGAGTGAAAGGTGTCCTGCTCATGATAGGGAGGTTGAAACTACATGAGCTGTAAGGTCCCTTCCAGTCCAAACTGTTCTGTGATTCTATGGGTGGCTCTAACAGCAGGGCAAAGATACATAGGAACATGCAGAGAGGGGTTAATAAAGAAAGGAAAGAGAAGTCAGTATCACTTCTTGCCGTGGAGTGCAGACATCCTTGAAGCACAGCTGTTCTGTCTGCTTGGGGCAGAGTCTGCAAACACATCTGAAGTGCTCCAAAACTCTGTCTGCCTTGTGTGTCTCTCTGGTGCTGGGGCATGGGTGAATTAGAGTGGGCTACCTGCTTCTGACTGATTGAGGGTCAGCTCAGATAGAGTGATGAAAATGCGTTGGTGGCTTGTATGTGTTTTCTGGGAAGCTGGGAGATTGGGAAGTTGACTTAAGGAAAGCTGTTTTTCCTACCTATGTTATTTCCATCAGTTTTGCACATGGTTTCCAGCACATGTACCAATTTTGGTTTTTAGCATGATCCAGTTGAGGGGGGAAAAGGGTCAAACCCAAAGCTATAGGGTCAGATTCTTGTCCTAGTCACTTCAATGTAAAATCAGATTACTTGTATCTGTCAATAGTTCCAGATTTTTACTTTGTGTACATGGAGCCCTGGGTACCAATGTTGATTCAGAGCAACATCCTAGGATTCATTTGTGAAGCTGTGAAGGTTTATTAGATGCTTCACTGGAAGAGTTTCTAAATCAACACTTTCCTACCAGGAAAGAGTAGACTCCAGCTCCTTCTTCACTTGCAAAATGCTTTTAATGGTAAAATGTAGGTCTCACTCCTCTCTTAAACACATCTGTGGGGATTACTTTGCAGGTTTCCTTAACATCTGATGGAAAGTAATATCCTGTACATTTGCTTTCAGGATGTTGCAGTCCAGATCTGGAGTGTGTTTCTAACTCAGACTGTTTTTCTGTACACACAGCTGCTGGACTGTTTTGGGATTCCTGTGCTGATGGCTTTGTCATGGTTCGTCCTCCGAGCAAGATATAGGCTGATCCATTTTCTTGCTGTTGCTGTCTGTTTGCTGGGTGTAGGAACAATGGTGGGTGCAGACATCCTGGCAGGGAGGCAGGACACTGAAGGTAAGGAGTTCTTTATTGTGGAGGGGAGAGCGGAGACATGGTTCCTGCAGTGGGCTCACTTGTAAAGCAGGAAGAGGAGCAGATGCAGGGGGAGTGGATATAGTTCTGTTTTAAAAGAGGAGAATGTGTTGCTATTTGTATTTCTTGTCCAGGAAGAGGAGATACTGATTTTGTGAGGAGCTGTGGAATTTCTTTGCTTGTATGTTTGGATTATTTCTTCCACCTTAAAAGAGAAACACTTGTGTTAAGCTTAAATTTTGCTGCTGTCCATTAGAAGTGATAGAAGGTCTCATTTTTGAATGCTTGTTAACTTTGACTATCATGTGAGATGGTTTAGTAGAGGAAGCTGCCTCTCCCTGCAAACCTTGTCTTGCTTACACAGTATCAGCCTTCTGGCAGCCAGACTTCTCTGATTCACAGTTTTCTTTGAGTACAAATACCAAATAAAAAGTTGCTCACAGCAGCTGACTTCTCCGAGTTATCTTTGGCAGATCTAGCAGAAGTGGTTGATGTATCATCAAGGCCCATAAGTCATAGCCTGGAAAGCAGGGACTTGCTACCAGAGAGCAAGAGGAGATGGGGCAGGATGCTGGGATTCCTGGGACCTCTGGGAGGAAGGCTGGGCTCTGGGGACCAGGATTTGGCTGGGTGCAGATAAGGGCACGTTTTGTCTTCTCTGACAGATGCCTGAATCAACCTATATTATAGTGATCTTATTTTGAATAAGAGTCTTGAATTTTCAGAGCCAGAGGGTATGGGACAAAGTAAATTTCAGGGCATTGTCTTCATCAGGCAGCATAGAGATAAGCCTGTGTGGTGTTATTTTGGGGCCTTACTGTATGTGAGACATAGGACAAACTGAAGTGCAGCTTTACTTCTAAGTGGTACAAGTATATTGGTCCTGAGGGAGAAAAATCTTTTCCTGAGACTTTAAGGCAGTTGTGCTTTGTTTGCTGACCTGGGGATCCTTACTACTGCTTATCCTCATATTTTAGACGTATTTTCTTAGTGATTGCCAGCTGGCTTAGGGAAGGAAATTTTAAATCAATTCAAGGATTTAAACAACAGCTGTCCTCCTGCTATTTAGCTAATGCATAGAGGCATGCACCTGATGAGTGATTGTAGCACAGGGAGTCCCATTTGCACAGTGTAAGTGCATCACAGCAGGACACATGGTATCACGCATCTGCAGGGCCCACTTAAGACCTGTCGTAAACCTGAAGCTGAGTGCAGGTCCCACCAAAATCAATAAGACTGATTTTAGCAAGACTTGAATCAGGCCTTACTGCAAAAGTGGGGACAATATTCGTAAAAGCCACAGAGCATTTCTAATCGGGCATCATTTCAACTTCCAGTGGTGCCCAAGGTCAGCAGAAGTAGAATTGGACCAGATGATACAGCAGTGTCTTGGTCAGCATGAGGTGTAAATGGTGGGTTTAGGCCATTCCAGACTGTGCAGAGTGAGATGAGCAGGCAGCAGAGTCCATGCTCAGACACTCCTTTGCACACACAGGAGGTGTTTCCTTTCCCCTTACCCTGGAATGCACTAGGAAGATAGAGATATTAGAGATAAATTTGCTTGTCTGTTTAAGGAAAGTTGAAAAGTGTTTGCAGCCTTGCCCTTAATTGTGGATTAATATTTCTGTACAGGTAGTGACGTGGTGATTGGAGATGTCTTAGTGCTTCTTGGTGCTTCTTTGTATGCCATTTCTAATGTGAGTGAGGAGTACATTGTGAAAAATCTGAGCAGAGTGGAGTTTCTAGGAATGTTGGGCTTGTTTGGGACTATTGTCAGCGGTCTACAGCTGTAAGGATCTAATATTTATTTTAAAACTAATTAAGAATATTCTACAGATGATTGCTTGTCTACCATGAAATGATGTTATTAAATTAATTCTTTGTTACATCTGCATTTAGTCTATATGGGAGTCCTTCCACTTGAATTGATTTATTTTGCTGATCAGCATCCGTTTTATATCCTTTTTATTTGCACTACTCTTATTAAAGCAATTCTAAAACTGAACTCCTGCAATTGAACACATACGATACTGGGCTGTATTTTTGATTTTGTTGTTGTTCACGAGGACACTCAGTATACTGAGGACTGTTTACAGGAATGTATTTCGCAATGGGTTTTCTCTGTGGAAAAGTTTATTGTTAGCAGGAGATCTTCTCTATTAAACTCAAGTTTAAAATGAAGCGTCGTATACTCTTACAAATAACCACATCAGGGTAACAGACCACATGCACTTAAGTCTATCGAATGAATTTTATGTTACTCATTTCTCATCATTATAGTTAATAATTCCCCCAAATGGTATATCAAATAAAACAGAATCTCTGAAGGATTAAAAAGCTTGTGAAAAAGGCATGAGAATTAAATAGCAGTGCTCTTGACTTTCAGGCACTTTAATTTTCAAGTCTTTTTTCATGCCTGTTAGATGTTTGAGTTAGTGTCATTCAATAAAGTTTCAAATAAAAAAATTAAGGGATTATAAATCAAAATGTTTCTTATATATTTTGGTAATTAAATTCTCTACTTGAAAATGATTTTTTTCTTTTTACTGTATTATATCTTTTCTCTAACTCTAGAGCCATTGTGGAACATAGAGAGATAATGAGAATTCAGTGGAACTGGAAAGTTGGTATGTCTATGAAAAAATTATGTGAATGTTAAAGAACATTGGAAAATCAGATTTAGACTTTGAATGCTGGGGTTTTCCTTTCCTTTCTCTGAGTATTAAGCAGGATTAAAATGAAGATGTCACAAATGTTTTTTCTTCTAACTGTGCAGCTCAACAGAGACATAAAGATTGCAGGATTGAACATTAAAGCAGGTTTTGCCTTTTACATGTAACATGAAGTGATTTTTCAAAATAAATAATTAAAAATTAAACCTGTTTAATTCCTGATATGTTGGTATTGGAACATCGCAAGAATATGTTTCTGTTTTCGTCTCTAAATGAAATACTGGAAAAATTGATTTTGTGACACATTTTGACCTTAACAGAACTAAATGTTATCTGGAAATATGGCTCTAAATTTCTTCAGTCAGCTCTTAATCTTATCTAGGAAGGAATGAGAACTTTCTTGTACAGATGCAGTAATTCTTACAATATGAGGTAGTCTTGGAAAAGAAGTATTTCTTCTGTGTTTTTCTTAAATGTATGCTTCCAGATCTTTTAAGAGACCTTATTCTCAGAGATAAAAATGCATAGTTCTAAAGCATCTGAAGACTATCAGTGTTCTTTAAAATCATTGTTCTCTGCCTGAGGAGTAACTTGTCATCTTGTTTTACAGCATTACTGTTCACAGTCTTTGCCCTGTGCATGTTTGGGCTGTACAGCTTCATGCCAGTTGTCATCAAAGTCAGCAGTGCAACCTCAGTCAACCTGGGTATTCTGACTGCGGATCTCTACAGTCTGTTGTTTGGGCTTTTCCTTTTCTATTACAAGGTAAGTACATGCATTCCTTCACTTTCCTGTTCTTTCAGTTATATTCCTACTCAAAAATTATAAATGAAGCACAATGTTCTTAAAAGCCCCTGAACAGTCATTTGCACCTGTACAATTCTACAGCTTGTGTTGTTCATTATTGGCAGATGTGAATCAGGAGTCGTGCTTAGTTAATGACATAGCATTGCACTGTTAGGCAGAGTGATTTTCAAACTGTTTCACACTTGAAGGAGTAAGTTAAGAGATAATAAGCAATTTCCTGAAGTGTTCAAATGGTAGAGTTCTTGCTGAAAGCCCAGTATGAAACTGTATGTTAGGTCTGGTTCATCACTCCCAAGTGTCCAAAGGGAGGATTTGAATTCCCTGTCCCAAAAAGCATTTGGTGTCTGAAAGAGGGCCGGTGTGATTTCCAGAAATTAGTATTTTTGTTTAGAAGTTTAACTGGTTCGTTACCAGCATCTTGGGTTAAGAATCAAGCTCTCTCAGTGCTACTGCTAGGGAGAGACTGAAGGAACCGAAAAAAAATACAGATAAATATATTATGCTGTATGCTCTCCAAAAGGCAGTTACTTTTATTGTGCTCTAAAATATTTTTGGCAGTGTCTACTCAAGCTAAATGACAGTGCGAAAAGGATTTCATTCCCCTCTACACTTTTCATCCAGAATAATTTGTGAGAACTTGCCTCGTTAAAGCAATTGGAGTAATTGAGTCAGGAGCTCGGTGACTGGAAGGGCTTAGTGAGAAGTTTGTGACCTTTGCTGAAGAACTTAATTTGTATTATTCTATGTGGTTGCTTTCTCTTCTGCCAGAAGCTTATGTCAGATTTGTTTCTGAAAATGAAGGTGGAGCAGAGGTCTGGTAATGGTAGGGTCTGGCAAAAGCTAAATTTTCATTTTCAGGAGTCTCTTAGCTCTAAGCTTTCCTCCCTGTTTTGAGTTCCAAAATTGCTCCAAGCTACAAAGCATCCATTAAAAATGAATGCAGGAAGCAAACCATACTTTCATTCTAACAATTAAATCCTTTCGAAGTCACGTCCAAGCATGTATTTTGGCACCCAGAAAGCTTAACTCAAGAAGTGATTATAAATTTATATTCATAATAGTGAAGAGCTTTGGAAGGGATGTATTAAACTTTTATTGTTCTGGATTTTTAGCTTATTTTGAGGAGAGGTTTTTCTGGGAGTAGATGATCTCATAATGGCTAAGAGCAGGGTATTCTGGTAGCAAAAAGGAAAAATGAATTAGAGAAGACTGTGGGATTATATTGAGAGAATTTCAGACGTTTTTTGGAATAGGAACTTACATCTGCAGTGAGAAACAAGTAGCGAAAAGAGGAGCAATAACAATGCTGCATTCTTAATAATAAGAGAATTTGAGATAGCTTAGGCACGGCAAACTGAGAGAGCCTGATTTTGACATGGCTTTTAACATAACACTCAGCAGCAGAAAATCGTATTGCCAAGTTAACCTTGTAGTTTCTTTATGAACGGAGCAAACAAACAAAGGCAGGACATTTACTGGATTGAAAAGCATCCTGGATGCGGAAATCTACGAACAAAAATACAGGGAATCGCTCTGTATTCCCTGTTACCAGATGATTTTTCACAGCAAGCTGCCAAGGGCTTGGCTAATCTGCAGAGCAGAGCAAGCCATGGAGAACTCTGAATTGCTGTGGTCTGAGCCTGCTCTGAAACAGAAACAGCACAAAGTGTGGCTACAGTAGAGACCAGCCCCAGGAACTGATGAGGTTTTGACTTGTGCACAGTGCTTTGCTAATGCACTTAACTTTTCAGACTCAGTTTAAAGTGAAGTGTGAATTTTGCTTGTCTGTTTTGAACTCTTTTTCTGTCACTCCATAATGAATCTTTGCTGTACTTCCTAATGAGCTCGTTTTAAAAATACCTGTAGTTCCTCAAGACATACCAAAAAAGGTCTCCAAATGCTTTTGCTGTGTGAACTCCTGTGGAAGGGAGTATACTGCATAAACAGACACTAGGTGGAGTTACAGTCCTCCAGTAACATTTAAAGTAGTCTTTAGGCTTGATAGTGAGAATGGGGACATAAGCTGCACAAAGTATGACTGAAATCAATGTCAGAGGCAATGAAGTTGTTGTGATGTTTGAAATCAAAATTAAAAAAAAATCCTGGGAAAAAAACACTGAGCTCTCTTTAAAAATAAAAGATAAGAGAAGAGCACAGACCTGTTGGAACAGTATGGGTAAGGTTCAACTGTGTCAATAGCTACAAGAAAATAAGCAGGCCTTGAATAGTAAGTTACACTGCAACAGCTTTGGCACCCTGACTTGGTGGCTGTATCCATTCAGGGAGGAGTTAACTCGGCAGGATGAGAGACACCTCCTGCTTTGTGTGTGCTGCACTGTGAGAAGAGCCTGCAGCTCCTGTGACTGCCTGGTCTCACCTGCCAGCCACAGGTCCTTGTATACCAGCACACGTTCACTCAGAGCTTTGAGATGGAGAATTTGTGTAGATGGTTTGCTACAGACCCAGGCTCTGCCCATTCTATGGGAATGGGTCAGTCAGGGGTAGGATCATGGATGATGCTGCTGCCTTCACAGGGATATGTTCAGAGCTTGGTGCTTCCTCCCATGCAGTGTGAATGCTTGAGTCCAAGCTCCTCCAGGCCAACAGCCAGCAAGACCACTGTGTTTCCTTTTGTGTGTTGTCATCCAAGGTTTTTCAAACCAAGTGACTGCCAGCTAGGAATTGCAGTGCCAAAACTGTAGGTGCTTCAGTCTTTTTTGGATCAGAGTCCATTATTCAAGTAGTATGATTCATTTCATCCAGCTCTGCTGCTTGATAAACTAGAACATATTTTTTAAGCATGTGTAAGGAAGCTAAGAAGGTTAGGGAATATTGACAGTGGGATGTATGTCCTTCCTCCTGCTGTTTAATCAGTGTGGTTTGACAAAGGCAACATGGAGGATTTTAACAAATCTGCTGAAAAAGTATTCCTGGCTGTGGATAACTTTACACTGTATTATTGATTCTGGTGTTATGAAGTAAGCATTTACTTTTCTGTCAAGGTGGATGAATCTTGGCCATTTTTGTAATTTTAACAGGCAAGTGAACAATAGTGAATCAAATGCCTGATGTACTTTGGTGGTTCATACTCTTGCCTCACATCACTCTTAATAGAGCTCAAATGCTGATTTTTGTAAAAGAAGCCCCAGTCTCCCTCCTTTCGAGGACTGGCTGGGTGTAGAGGAGAAACTGGTTTTGGTCCAGTAATAACACTTACCTAGCCCTGTAGATGGTTAAGAGTTCTGTGCAGAGAAGCAGCTGCTCTTGTGACTTTCAGAAAGATGGAGAGATTAATCTCTTGTCAGGACCTGAAATAAGTGGCTGTGCTGGATCAAAATTCTCTTAGGGATAGAGTGTTTCAGCATTTGTGTGTGTAAACAACTGTCCTTCAGTATCACCACATTTACAGCTATTTGTTCTCTCTGTTAAGATTCTTATATGTAGACCTGAGGGAACTCCCTGTCAAACAATGCTGAGGATGTGATGCAAAGAAAACCAGCCAGCAGCTAAAGTCTTTAAATAAATGGAGGTGTTGAATTTTGACTTTCAGACCTGAATCCAGGTCATGGTGATAATCCTCATTAAAATAATTTTTAAAAGGAAGTCTAGCTTTAACATTCTTAAAACAAGGCAATGTTGACATGTTTTTATGATCAGTCAGGACTTAATGTATCTCTTTCTTTCCTCTGCCAGTTTTCAGGTCTTTATATCCTGTCCTTTGTTATCATCATGGTGGGCTTCATCTTGTATTGCTCCACTCCAACTCGGACTGCAGAACCCACCACCCTGCCACAGCCTGCCAGCACTGGCTTGGACAACGCAGGGCTGAAGCTCGAGGAGAGTGACACTGAAACTCCAGCCATAACTGTGCAGTTCACAAGAGGAGAAACTGTGGTGGTCAGCACGGATTAAAGAAACGGCAGCACTTCAAAACAGAGCAGTTTTTTTAATTGCCAAATTTCCCTCAAATATTAATCCACAGAATTGTTCTACTGCCAAGGCATGTGTCATGCTGCACTGGTTTTTATGCACTGGATAGACTTTTAAGGCCAGATCCTCAATCAGTGAAATTATCGATTTGCCCTTGCAGAAAATCTGGCCCTTAGAAGAAGACAGATTAGTATTTATGTGGAGCCTCCAGAAAGTGAGAGACTGTTATTTTTAAATGCTTAATTAACTTAACAGCAAATGCTTGGGGAAAAAACTAAGCCAAAGCATGCTCTGTGGTCACTAAGTGGAGCAAATACATTTTATATTGCATTAGGGACCTAAATATGCACGGTGCTATTAGAGGGCTTCATGGTTTCCACTCCTTGGTGCCAGGTACCCTCAAATAGCATCTTGCAAAATCCACTCAGTTTCTCACAGAGCCTAGTTCTGCAAGCCATATGACATACATACACCTTCCACATGCTGATGGACTTGTATTCCCCTGCAGGAGGATTTGCTTCCTACATTCCACCCAAATGTTCATCTCATCATGTTGCTGCACTCCTTCTCGCAGCTGGGGCTGCTATGTGTGTTTTATTTTGAATTTTACTAGTAAGGGAAGTTTAGATGTGTTTTTATAGTGCCTTGTATTTCCCAGTGGCCTTTTGTTTGCTGCATTCCCACTAGGTGGGGGAGGCTAAGGCAGGCCCTTGCTCTGCTCAGTAAGAACTGAATGTGGATGAGACAGCAAAAAGTCTTGAACTGATGTTTGCTTCTCAGTGAATTTCTCCATGAAACAGGACACAGTTCTGCTAGAAGAGTTGAATAATACTGACATATCTTAAAAATACTGAATCATCCTAGCCAACTCTCATTGTAACAGTAATGACATAATATCCAAAAGGTTAAGTGCTTTCAGTAGATACACTGCCAGTTTTCCTCCCCCTCTTCATATTTACAATAAATGGTTAAAAAATACAAGACTGCAGTTTTAACATCAGTAAAACCATAATGGAGTTTTATTTTATTTTATATTTTGTATAAGCCTTCAGAGCTCAGGTGTACAAAGTAACAAACAAATAAAGTATTCAGCAGATAAGAGCTGGTCTTGGTTTGCTCATTTTTTCTAAGCTAGAATTTCTTTATTGCTCAGTATTATAGTAATTTTACTAACCAAGTAATTCTTTTAATGACTGAGCCTTGCTCTAAAAGGAAATACAATATTTTTTGAAGATACTGGTGATCACACAACAGACTGGGTTTGTGTGCTGCTGGTGTAGTTTATTCAAGCAAAATAATTCAGGAAAAATCTTATCTGATTTTGGTTAACAATAGCAAAACAAAGGTTCAGCAGATACTACAGGAACAAGCATTGCTTTTTCACTGAGTAGTTAATGCATAGAAGGGTGAAGAGGTGCTCATGTTTTATGAAGAACATTTGGGTTGCCTCCCATGTAAAATGCTCCTTTTGAGTGAGGATGGTATTTGTTTTATACTCTGTATGGTATGATTAATGTAACCTAATGTGGATTTTAGCTGAAAGTACATGGAAGTGTGTATTGACTCAGATTTTGGTTGATTTTCAAAACACAGGACCATCTTGTGGCATGGTGTGAGTGCTCAGGCAGTAGCTCATCTCGATATATAGACCACTGAAATAAAGGTTTTGTAAAAGATGGGTGAGGTTCCAGGCACAGCCTAATAACTATGGATTTGTTCTTCCAAGGCTTTTAAAATCTGACTATAATAAGAGATTGAAATCTGATTTGAGCAAATTGGGATGGACAGGATTTAGAGTGAAGACACAAGGAGAGGGGTGCAGTGCAGGGGGCACTATGCCAGCTCAGATTCCTCAGCACGTACACTGGGACAGCTTAGTGATTTGACAGCTATATTCTGAACTGAAAACTTTAACTCTGCTTCACAGAGTGAAATCACTGTGATTTAACCCCATACAAAAGATTTTCATGGCACATTGTGGATAGCTAAGGGTAAGATGTGTGGTAATGCCACCAAGAAGGAATAGAAGGTCTTTCAAGCTTTCAGTGAAGATAAAGTTGGGTTTTTTTCCTCAAACCTTCTGTCAATGACTTTATGCGCTTGCCATCTCCACGATGGCTTGCATTTCTCTCTTCCCTACTGGATGCAGGGAGCTCCTCTGGCATCCTGGGATGGTGGCCTGCTACATGCTGATGGTCATGCACTGCTAGTGTCCTACCCTTCCTTGCCTTAAATTTCGTCTACTCTAACCCTACCTGGGTGAAGAGGAGGCACAGATGACTTGCAGAAGAGCTCTGTGTCGCAAACCAGCACTGTGATGCAGTCCAAGCTCTGGGCACAAGAGGTATTTGAAGCTTGACCTTGCAAAGTCCTCAGCATGGGGTGCTGGCACCCTGAGCCTGCTCTGCATGGAATGAGGCCAGATACATCACTCCTATTTGCAGTCTGTCCCACAAATCAGAAGGAAGTAGGTGCAGGCTGTTTAAGATGCATTGCTTTAGAGCACAAGTGACACGTGTTTTTCTTGGGGAAACATGTTCAGTTAATGAATTGCATATGCCAGATCCTCTGTACCTCAGAGACAAGGTGCATGGATAAATACAAATCTTTATGAAATATTGGAATAAGCTGGAGAAAAAAAAATCCAGCTGTCACTTGCATTAAACCCAAGAATCCAAATAAAAATCCAGCCTCCCCCCAAGCTTTTGTTACAAGAGATCAAAAATTATCAGGCATAAAAATATTATGGTCTGTTGGAAAAAGTAATTAGCATGGCAGAAATTGAGTGGTGACATTATCTGTGCTAGTTTGAGGGAGAGGATGGGCTTGTGGATGTCAGCTGTTTTAAGATTTTTGACCTTTCCTAGGTCGCAGTTCTATATAATGCCTGGGGCAAGCATATCAGTTCCTGTCAGCACTATTCGTGCACACTATGTATTGTGGGATATTTCATTGTGTTACATGTCTGTCTTGGAACTATCTATTTCAATCAATTTAGGAAGTGTGACAGTGAGAAGCTGTACAAGCTACATGATCAATCATGACCAATTTTGAGAGACCAGACAGAGATTTCTGAAAACGCAAAGGGAAGGATCCTGTGACTGATTTGGTCTTTCACCAAAATGCAGCCTATTGGTAATTTTAATGTTACAGCTGATCAGCTGTGATGTTACAACATTTAAAATTTGACTTGAGGCTTCACCTAAACCTACACTTACCAGACAAACAGCATCTGAGGTATTGGAGCTCTTGAGCTCTCTCGTTGCAGTCCTTGAAGAGAGCAGTTCAGCTCTCCCTTGGAGATGCCAATATTTATTTATGGAGTTTTCTTGTGTTGGATGCCTAGTTTTAGGCATAACTAAGGCAAGTCCAGAGACCCCAACCAAGTGCAGTATCCCATTTTTGCAGGCATTGGTGTCTGTAATGAGGGGCTAGATAAGCTGAAAGTTTTACAGTTTATGTGAGAGATGAAAGAGGTGTGGAGATATTTCCTTAGCAGCTACGGGAAGCCCAAGGCTGATTCAACAATATTTGTGTGCAGTGGCAGTGGTATCCAAAGCGTGTACCCTTCACTCCTCTCCAGATACAATTTAATTTTTCTGTTATATAAGAGCATTCAAGAGTGAAAGTGATAGATTTTACAGAAAAGAGCCAGAAGGAAAAATCTGATTACTTGTACAACACAGGTCAACACATTTCATCTGATTGCTCAGAAAAACACAGCACTGCATCAGCTACTAGGAAGAAAATTAACTCTATCCCAGCCAAAATGTGTAGGTTTTAGTTAAGTTGCAGCATCTCTTTAAAATCTTGATATTAAATTCTCAAAGCAATACTGAAGTAATCTCTTCTGGAAGTATGGACATTGATTTTTTTTCATGAGCTGGTTCTTGGTGTGAAGAAAGTTAGAATTCTCAAATCTCTCTGAGACTAAGCAGCCTCCAAAAGCAGGTTCCCGTGCCCTTCAAGGCTGATGTATTTGTTAAGCTACAGTCTGGGAACACTTGGGATATTTTCGTCTTAAATGTATGGCCTGGGGTCAGTATCACTGAACCTGTGACATCACCCTGTGCAAAATAAACTGTATTTCACCAGCTCATCTCCAGATGGTCTCCCTGGCTTTGATACTGTGAGCAGAGTCTGGGCAGTAAAGCAGAAAGATCACTGGGACTTGAGGTGAAAGGTGTGTTTTGACCTCATACATCATATCAGTCTCTAGAGTACTCCAAAAGAGCAGACTGAACCTACATTGCTACTTCCAAAGAAGGCATTAAAGAAGATGGCTTAAAAATTTAAAGTGGCATATTATTATTGTACAAAATGAAAATTTCATGTTTATTTGAGATGTTAAGATGTTTTTATAGAAATGCTGAAGTTTATTACCTACTGATGTCTGGAAACAGTGAAATATCTCCAGAAGTACAGGTCACTGGAAGTTTGTGTAAACAGCAGCTAGTGGCAGTGGTTACAATTCCTTAGGAATATTCTTGATGTTATGGCAGTCCAGGGCAATATTGCTGCTCTTCAGCACCATCTGTTGACATCATATCTAATTATTTTACTTAGAGCTCTCTGAAAGGCAAAAGGACAACTTCCCTGACACAACCACGTGACTCAGTAAATACATGATAAAGGGGGTGATTGGACATAGGGCAAATGTGGCAGGAAAAGGCAGCACAAAAGTACGGCTGCTTGCCAGTAGTCCAGAAAAGATTGGTTTTGCTTTAACACATTATTATTATTAAATAAACCAGGTACATCTGTGTCACCCAGACACAGATGGTTATAACAAAGTGGAGAATGTCTTAGGGTTTAGCCTCAAACTATTGGGCCAATAAACACCCCCTCCTTGAAAATTTGACCAAAACCATGACAAAATTCAAACTGACTGAGAAAGCTTCCTTAGACTAAAAAAGGTGCCACCAGCATCAAAAAAGCCAACACTTCATGTTCTGATGATGATATACGTGTATGCACAATATCTGTACCCTTGAAAAATCAATGAGTATTTAAAAACCTGCACAGATATGGGGTACAACTCACATTCTTGCTTTGCTGTGCTGTTTGTAAGAGGTCCTTCAAATCAGTTGCAAGGAGACTGTTAGGCTCCTTGAAGCTCAAAAACCTTTGTAATTTGTCTCCCTCTGCCATCAGTGTAAGTGCCTGTTGGACTTCCCTGAAGAAATTGCTTTCCTTTAACAAAGTTTATACATTGAATGTGTTAAAAAAAAAAAAAAAANGCTGGGTAATCCTATCTCTTGTAACATCTGTAAATTAATTTGTTTCTTGAGAGCAAGAATGATTTGTAACTCACAACAAAGCTAAAGTAGCATGACTAAATTAAGAGGAGCATTCAGGCAGCTGGAACGCAATTACTGCATAAATGCACATGCTGTGGCAATGTGATATTAAGGTTATGAATTTAGTGAAACAGGAATCAGCATGCACAAAGATATGCTTCCTTTCTTTCTACAGGGTTTGTCTGGCCGTGCTGACATGAGAAATGTCTGCATTAGCTAAACAACCTGAGGAGTACCTGCGGGTTGCATGCATGCAGACAGGAGATGCCATCTCAGCTCTGCATTGCACCAGCTCATCGACAGCAACACACGTGGTGCTCTGTCAGAAAGATTTTGCTGTTACTCTGGTTGTTTTCCTTAGTCTAAGGGAGGCAGCTGGCAGGAAGTGTGTGGTGGCTCTGTTTGCATAAAAACATGGGGAGGCAGGGTAGGGTGCTGGGCACGTCTCACGCGTTCCTAACTCTTGCAGGAGCTGCTGTGGGGCTTCCCCTGGGTCAGTGGGAAGGACCTGCAGGAGCCCAGCCCTTGGCTGGGATGCACTGAAGCTGCAATAGTCTTTGCAGAATCTCAGTTTCCAGTGGAATATCATTTGCCAAAGGTGAGTTGTCCCTTGGTCTCTACTGTAAAGAGCATCCGCTGCAGCAATGAAGCTGTCACGGGCCCTCCAGCAGCATTGGTCTCTGCTTGCAAGGACAGAGTGAAGGTATGGGGCCCCAAATCTTCTTAACTGCAGTGAGACCTGTGTCCAGCCTCACTTTCTGAAATCCACTTTGAGATATACAGGTGATGAGTTTTCCTGGAAGAGATTTGCAACAGGGTGCAAGGAACACATGGCAGGATTTGGACTTACCTCAGCCCTCCATCCTGGTGAGTGCCTTAGCCAGACTGCAAAGTGAGGTGTTGCTGCATAAATCTGGGAGGCGTCAACTCTGGATGCAAAACACTATCTGAGACATGTTCCTGCAGAGCCAGTTAACTTGGCACAACTTTATGTTCATACCAGTAAATAAAAGAGGCTGTTTTCTGACCCCTAAGCCAAGACTGCAGGTTCTATCACAGCTGAGATCTTGCTTCTGCAAAAAGTAAGGCATTCCCGGTGCCATGGAAGCTGGTATGTAGAGGGCTCTGTGAAACACTAGAAACCCACCAGATTTAACTTAGTCCTTATATCTGTGTTTTTCCCTTCTGTTTTGCTTTCTATTAATGTATTTCTTTGCTTTCTTTTTTGCTATGAAAATATTTCTCTGCTTATCTCTACTTAGATAATGCAAAAATCAGCTTCTTTGGCTGGTTGGTCGAGCCAGGAAGGAGAAGGTACTTGGAACAAAAGAAACCCTTGGTGAGGGTGTGCTGCCTCAGGCATAGACTTGCAGTAACAGTAAGTTTGTCTGAGAAACTCTGAAACATCATGTAACTTGGCTGGTGCTCACCCTTTGGTCTCCTGGAGTCCTGTGGAGGGGAGCCTGCCAAGGCAGGGCGCTGGGCAGGTGACAGTATGTCACTGGATATTCACCAAAGCCTGAGAAAAGAAACTCTGAGCAGGAATGGCAGCATTTTGAGAAGGCACTGTATTTTGTGATCCCTTCAGCCGTTTCAGCACAGCACAGGGCACCCATGGCCACGCTGCTGAGCCTACAGCTGGTGGCTGCCTCCCCTTGCCCCTCTTCTCCTGGGCTCAGTGAAAACCTCTGAGATGTTGGTTATTGTTTTGAGGGTTCTTTAGTTGCAGAAAAAATATGAAGGGTGAGACACAGTCAACCAGCAGAATGGTTTTATCACATTAAACTGAGGATACATCTCACAGGCCAAGGCAGGCAGTATGAAGTACTGTCTGAGTCCTCCAGGAGAGCTCTGGAGACCTGCAGAGGTCAGTGGGAGCCCAGACTGGTGCAGCTGTATCCACATTGCCCACCTGGAGCAGCTCTTGGCAGGAGCCACATGCCAATTTGGTCTGAGAGGATGCTGACTTCTTCACTCCCAAGAGACCCTATGGGAGGCAAATGACCCTTCAGTAACATAGATGGTCGGGACAGCAAGATCCAGGAGTCAGCAAGAAAGCTAAAATATTCAAGACCCTTTGACTGACCCTGCATGCAGGTGGTGAGACAGTTCATGTCCCTCCATCTGCATTTCTTTCCTTAAGGCTGGAGCCTCAAGGATCGGCCTTCCAGGACAAGGTGCTGGTCTATGCTGGTCTGTGCTTGTCTTCCCTGAGTTTGTCTGGGGAAGTGCAGCTAACACAGGCCACAGTTTGCCGGTCTTTACTGTTTTTTTTATATTTCACCCAGTGAAGGCTCTAGCAGAAGTAGCTGCACCATTGGTTAGCTCAGGTGAAGTCAGTGGAGGAGGATCAAGTAATTCCTCTGCGTCCTCATGTCTGGATATGCAGCATGATCCAGTTGTGACATTGTTTCAGGAGACTCAGGAGGGTTAAATGTGGCAGGCCCACCTCACTTATGCTCCAGGTTTCCTTTATAATGTCCTTTGCTACCCTCTGCTGTGTAATTTCTGCAACAAGTCCTTTGGGTGTCAGGAATCTGCACATTGTTCATGCAGGAACAGCCAGTGACAAGTGTTAGGGCAGACTTCATCGATGCTGGTGTGACAATCTCTTAAATGTCAAGCTTGTGCACATGCCTGCACCCTGCTCTCTTTCAGCGACATCTATTTTTGTTAAAGGGCAGCACATGAATTTGCAGAGCACACGCTCTTCATCCCCTAATGCTGCTCTGCCAACTCAGTATTTTTCACTGCGATGGGCTGCAGTGTTTGGGATGAGGGAGAAACGAGTCACCCAGAGGAGGGAGTGAGGTGCTTCAGAGGCTCCAATGAGCTACTATAACTTGTTAATAAAACATGAAATGTATCTCACACCTATCTGGGTTTTCCATAGATCTTTTCAAAACTTCTTGTAATTTTGAGGTGTCTGCTGTCTTTCATCTACAGTTCCTCCACTGATGTTTCGATCATTTTTGAATGGCTGCTGGGAAAAAGGTGCTGCATAGAGGGAAGGGAATGCTTTATCCAAGCACAAAAGACATTTCAAAAGACAAATGTCCCAACCCAGGCTGTTAACCTTTCAGACTCCAGCATGAGGGTTATGGTCTGCTGAGAGCTAAGAACTTCTTTGTAAAGGAAAGGACCTTTCATCTCAGTATTGAATGAGAACTGAAGAACTGCTCACCGTTCTTTCTGCAACAGAGTACAGCTGTCTTCTAGCAGCATTATCAGGCTGCTGGCAGAACCTTGAGCCAGATTTGTAACAAACTGAATTAAGACTGTTTTAAAGAAGACTTGCATTTGGCTTTTTAATTTGCTTGTAGTGTTACGAAGTTTTCTGCAGGGACTACCTCAATTTGCTCCTGCTCATTTAATCACCATTCAGTTAGCAGAAACAATGGGTCATAAAAATTTCATTAAAATGATCCAATATTTAATTTTAGTTATAGTTTGGAGATGCTGAATATTGAGTTACTAATTGGTGGATTAACCTTTAGCTTCATGGAAGAACTGTTCTGAGGATTGTGTCCCACGTCCTCCAGACAATGCTGATAGATTTGTGTCCATGAGGTATGAACCATGTATCGAAAACAAGCCTTAAAATCAGTGCAGGACAGGTGCTGACCTGTGACCAAATCCTTCACACTCTTCCCTTGAAACAGGGAAGAGAGAGCAGATGACATCTGCCAATCTAATTTCTTCCAGTAAGGATTTATTCTATGGATGCTTTAATTGGATGAATCTTAGTCACATTTCTGATTTAATTGACTAAAGGTGGCTAAAATCGACTTGTGTGCATTGGTCTTCCCTTTCTACAGTCAACCATTGCAAGGTTAGTTTGGCCCCATAATGGACATGTCCCTAGCAGTGGCTGCTGGCAGCAGGGTCTGGTAGGAGGGGTGGGGTCCTGAACAGCCCTATGGCCCCCAGGAAGGAGGGTCATGGACGTAGTGCCCACCCCGAGTCTCACTGCCTTCCCCCTCTGCTGCTGAAGGCTGCACAGACAAGTGTTTGCGAGGGCACCAAGGTGTGATGGGGCAATTTTGAGGCAACCAAGCAAGAGCTCTGGCAGCCAGGCTTGGGCATGTGTCCTGCAGAGGCACACCTGAGGTGTGCTGACATGCCAGCCTGGACACAGTGGTGTTGAACACCCAACCATCCTGTTGCTGAGACATAACCCTGCCTACTTCGGGGATGCAAAGCTGATTAAAGACCCTCTTCATTATGAAGCACACACACTCCTCTGCTCTGATGCTTGCAATGAGAGCCCTGCTGCCAGCAAAGCCTTGCAACTGTGTTTGAGCCATGTTCACGTGGTTCCAGCTTTGCCTGGCCCGTGGCAGCCTTTGATCCAGCACAGCATCAAGAGGCAGCAGAGTTGTGTCCTTCTGGGACTTCTTCCCATCCAATTAAGCTTCTGTGTCCTTGATCTCTATCTCAGTAGTATGCTGATCCTCCGGCAGGGTATTTGATCAGAAATTAATTAATAGGAGCAAAATGCTGTGAATATATACAGTGTTTTTATTCTAATAACCTAGTTAATAATTTTGCTTCTTCAAGCAGAGTACATTAGTGTGAATTCCAGCGCTTTGATCAGGCAGTGACATTTTGATGCTAAGTTGCCACGATAAGGATCTAGACCAATAGTGTTACACAAAAGCAATTTGAAAGTACTTTGGCAGTTTTGAATCTGCCCTTTCTGAAAGATGGACCAGGCACTCAGAAAAAAGTCTCTGCCCCAACATGCCACCACCAAAGGCTGGTGCTATATGAGGTGGGAAGGAAGCTGTGCATGTCCTTATTTATAGAGGTAAAAGACCGGTTATTCTGCTCAGGCTCTGTTTGAGCAGAGGCTTTTGGGAATCTCAGTGACACAGGCAGGAATGTGATTCAGGATAAACTGCAAGAGAACACCCCCTCTGATGCCACTGCTTCTTGCTCTGCCATTCCTGCCCAGCCGAAGTAGAACATGACCCAGAAAGACACATTTTTGTTCCAAAGTCTAACAACAATTATCTGCTTATTCTTTTCATTCACATTCCTCAAAAACGTAAGTAGAGTTTATCTCTTTGGCACAGATCTTCCCATCTGCCAGTGACATTCAATATTCTCTTTTTGTTTTGAAATGGCCTAACTGACTAGAGATCATGTTGCAATGACATGTCTGCAGGCAGACCTTGCTCCGGCTTTCTGATGAGGCCACAGGAGTCAACAAAATCACTCCCTTCTTATATTGAAACAGATAGAGCACATTCCTAGGAGGAAATAAAGAGTTTGACCACTTACACTGGTATTTACGTGAACCCATTTAACATAAACAACAAGAGCAAATGAGCTCCAGCACACCCATGTCCTGCAGCTGTGTGCAGTGCTGGAATCCTGGCTCAGCAGATACTAACACAAACAGCAACTCCTTGCCTTCAGTACCACAGGTTAGCTGGTTTACTGCAGGAACAGGAGGCAATTTAGTGTTGGCATTTTGAAATTGGTTATTTTAGTGTGGTATCACAAAGGCAAAGGATGTAGGAGTTGATTTTCCACATCTGGGACTCTACTTGTAAGCTAGCAGAAGATTTTTTTTTTGATTCTGTACTTAATTTTATCTGTTTTCTTTAATAGAAACCTTTTTGTTTTGACAAGAAATAGCTAGTTCAAGCCACTGGGATACTTGCCCTCAGTGGGCTGTGATCATCACCAGAGTGCACAGAAATATTAGCTATGGATCAGCTTGGAATTGTTCAGAGCTGAGGGCATATGGCTCACAACAAAAATTGCTCATGGCCAAACGGGATCACTCTTAGCAGAATGAGGGTAGGGATTTTACTCATAAAGCTGGTACCAGAGCTGTGACACCCATGCCCTCTGCTTGGTGGAGTGTTGAGACTGGAACGCTCCAGGTTTCTCTATGCACCTCCTCATCAGCTAAATGGAAACCTTGAATCTTTCTGAACAAAAGAATAATTGGAAAAGTTTTGTAACATTTCTCCAAGTTCAAAAATACAGTTCTGTTTATTTGCAACATCATGGTAGACTCCAAAAACTGGGATAGTATTCATCAGCTAGGTGCCATCTGTGTTGATACCCATAAGCTCTTCCTAAATGGAGGGGAGCAATAAAGAAAGGGCTGTTCAACAGTCTTGTACCTGATTTCTCTGCACTGAAGTGCCTTGAATAACCACTTTTGGCATTAGTTTGGAAATAACATCAAGTATTGCTTCAGATCACCTCTATCTAGCCTAGCATATTTTTGGTGGTGGCCTTATGGATGCAAACTTCTCTTTTTTGTAAGTGGCTGACGTCAGTTGGTCAAACACCAAACAGATTTGTTTGCAGTGACATTACTGTGCTTTGTTTTGTTCTTTAGAAATGTTTCCTTAGGAGTGCTGCCTTGCAGACAGCACACTTCAGTTTAAAGTCCCTGTCTGGAGAAAGACTTTCAACTGCAAAGGTGCTGGACTACTTTCAAAGCTTTTTCATCAGAGATAAAGATCTATACTTGCCTACAGTCAACATCTTTGAAACACCATAAGCAAAACAGAAGCCATCAACAAGCTGCATTAATAGTTTAGAACGATATTTAATTATTTATGATGAAGCTTCAGCATATTTTTCTTATAAAACTTCAGTGTAAAGGAGTTGCCTTTAGATAACACTTCTCCCTGCTCTCTGCTACACCACTGGGAACAGTTTATAGGGCTTTTATTTATCAGAGAACATCAACCACATTTAGTTAACTTGCAGGAAGTGTATTAAAGGCCCTTTGCATACAGGGGTTATGGTTGCTGTTTGGGTATGCAGAAGTCAGCACAGGCTTATTGGGTTTCTGCCTGCAACACTGGTACAGTGGGGGTGCAGGAGTACAGGTTACTTAGAAAGCATGGCAAAAAGCTATTTTATTACAGCTTCTCAAATAACACAATGAAATTGCCATGGCCTGAGCAGCCATACCAATAGTGGGATCCCAGGAGCTGAGCCAGGGACACTCAATCTAACACAGGCCTGTTATTTGGCTGGGGAAAGTCATTTGATCTTCCAGACTCAAGCTCCCCGGGTATTAGAGTGGCACATGAAGACACCAGCTCCTTTTGTAAATGCTTCTGAAGTTAGAGATAGAAGCAACTTCTGAGTAGTCTGTTCCTCAACAGTCTTAAAGGACTGAGAGTTAGAAACATGCTAAGAATGCATTTAATGTCTAAAAGTTAATTCATCTAGTCAGACAAGAATGACATTTCTGTCCTGATGTCCCTTAAATGACCCTCAAATGTGCAATGTTTATTTTATCTTGTAGCACCAAATACAGCATTATAATTTGCCCTGCCAGAACAGGTGTCTGTGTCACTCTCCCCTTCATATCTGGCTTTTTGAGGAAGCTGGAGGTGGCATGAGAGAGTCATAGACACAGACCTGAGTTTGTGCTTCTCTCCTTGGCTTGTCTCAGGTTTAAACAAGAGTGAGAACCAGCATGCCTGGCATGAGTTGAAGGCAAATGAGGAATATGGGCTGAAATGGTAATACAGATTTTCAGGAGATAAAAGCAGGTTTCTCAGAAACACTCCTCTCACTATCAACATCTCTCTTGGTACCTCTTCTGGATATTCTTCTCCTGCCTTTCTGGTTTAATTTCCCCCTTCTGCAAAAGGATCTTAGCATTTCCTGTATTCATATTATTGTATCCAAATGTATAATTCCAGAGACCATCAATGAACTTTGCCAAAATCCCAGATTTACCGAGGCAGATGTTAAATTCTCACTGATGTATCAAAAGATAAAAGCTAAACCTGGAAGTTGAAGATTGCTTTCCTAAGGTCCAAGTTGTTGCCGCCTCCCACAGCCCTGGGATGTGCTTCACCTTCTGCAGAGGTGTCCAAATGTGTCACCTCTTGGTGAAGCTTGGGTCACTGCATGAAATGGTTGGTGGTCTAAGTCCTGTTCTCAGGGAAAACATCATAAATAGCAGCATAATTAGGCTAAGAACTCAGATTCACAAGCAGATTTTTTGCACATTTATTGGTACAGCCAGTGGATAGGAAAAAAAAAAGAATATCAGGAATAAGGCATGTTGTAATTTTATACAGTAGCAGAACTAGAGGGAGTGAATTTCACAGCTTCTGCTGGGAGTTCATCTTTTCTTTGACTACTGCTAGCCCATACCTGCTGGGCATCACTTTTATCTCTGACTCAAAGGACACTTCTGAAGAAATTTCCTTCCCTAGCAGTTTTTATGCTTGAAAATATTTCATAATCTAAGGCATTTCAAAGGGGAAAAAGAGACTCTGGACCTACTTGCAAGGGTGTTATCCTGCTACCCTGTAAAAAAGCATGGTTTTCCCCCTCTGTATGTGAAACAAAAAAGCACCTAAGAAAACTGAAGAAAAGAAGGCCAGGTACCAAGTCAGTGCACTTGGAAACCAAAGAAATATTTGAAGGCAGGTTTATTTAGTACTATGCCTGTGATGTTTTTAGTCATTTTGAGAGGTTTTAGACCTGCAGGCTCTGAAGATCTGAGATGAGGGTCTTGCCTTTTACAAAAAGTAAGTTTCTTGCCCTTGCACTTGCAGTGGAAATATGATCCAAAGGAATAATAACAGCTTAAGTCAAGAGAGCACTTTAGTTGATGCTATTTAAAGAAAATTGTTTGTATTTGGGGGAATCTGGCTCATCATATTTAAATACTTGAACCTGGCAGTAGTAACCCAGCTCTTTGTTTTTCAACTTAGAACTTCCACAGGCTCTTCACAAAGTAATCATGGTGGTGACAACACTCAGGGAACTAAGTCTTCCCTATCTCGGCAAGAATTCACAGTAATGGCACACCTCTGACCTTTGATGTTCTGAAACCAGAAGAGGAAAAAAAAGTCAAGCTCCAAACCCAGTTGTACATTGATTTAACTGGCTTGGAGCCCTTCTCCAAGGAAAATCCTGCAAGAGGAGAGATCTGAACTCGATGATCTGAAAGCATACTCATGTTTCAAATTGAGATCCAGCTCTTCTCGCAACACATCAATTGTGTAGGTAGGAAAGGGGAAGTTTCTCACGTGTTCAGCCTAAGGAAATAGAAGGAAGGACAACCATTTGCCATTTTGCAGATACCTTATTTTTGTTCTACCAGAAATGTAGAGATGTTCTACAGAAATGTGTACTATTGATATTATTACTGCATAAAAAGTCACTGAGGTATCATATTGAGGCATGGTAAGTTCCAAGTTTCCTGAGCAGGCTTTTGTTTCTGATATGAAAAGCCCACAGGGGGAATGGAGATGTTATGGAAGTCTTTCGTTTAGGTAGAACATGAGAGCTCTTGGACACTTTTGTCTTACATGGCAAATCATTCTGGGCAAATAAGCTGTTCCAGAACAGCACTCTATGTTGTCACTGTATTCCCAAGTAAAAATCACCTTTCCCATGCAGACAAGCAGAGGAAGGTCAATCGCCTTTCTATTTACTGTGCGCCTTCTGCACACAGGAAGCAATTCTTCAGCATGTGGCAATTTGCTCTAGAGGCCCTTTTCTACAAGACAAGTTTTTAGACCAGCACTGCTACTGTGAACTCAGTAGATGCTCATGCACATCTGTCTCAATTCCTGGGGCACTTACTTGTCATCTTGTGAGAGATAGCCTGGTTAAATTAAAAGCAGAGCAAGAGCAGTAGCACAAACACACTTCAGCACTCCTGCAAGAAGCTGTTGCCTCTCTCAATATCATCATTATCAGACAGAGGAGGGGCTGTGGGGCTGTGGCTCAGCTGAGCTGCTGCAGAACACAGTGCAGATTTTGAGGCTGTAAGTGAGTCTTAATCTACATTGACAATTGCGTGCATGCATGTCTTTCCTCTAAACTGCAGAAACAAGAGCAATTAGTCTGGCTAAGAACGTGACTGTGGAAGAGGCAATATGGTCTCTAATAAAGCAAACATGCCTTTCCATTAAAACAATAGGCATAATGTAGTTCTATGAAGCATTTTCTTAATTTTCAATGTTATTTTCATTCAATGAGCTTTATATTAATTGCTATTAAAAAAAAAGCACACCAAAACCCCCAAAACAAAACAGAAACAACAAAAGCCCAACAACAACAACAAAACCCTAAGAGAGCAAGAGTTTTCATTTTAAAGGCTTCCTCTGCCTTTTTGGAATAAGAAGCTCCAAGCAAAGCACAAATTGTTAGCCTAGAATCAGATATATCTCAGTGCAGACCTCTTTCCTATCAGAGATGTTTGATAGCTCAGAGGACTCTGTAATAGTAGAGGGGACATAGGTGGTATACAACCCATGAGATAGTTCTCTGGTTATGATGCTATTAAGTGCCTGTCAAAAGCTGTCCATACCCTCACTCTGTTTTGTTCTGGAACCAAAGTAGCCTACATCCAGGTCAAAACTAATGCTTAATTTTTTTTTTGGTCCTGCACACATTCTGCTCTGAGAGGCCAATGGCTTACATAAGGCATGAATGTGTGCCAGTTCTGTGCATTTTGACTTCATGCATTCAAGACACCATCAAACAGAAGAAGAATGAATGAATTCTTGCTGTGCTGGGGATTGAGTGGTCATATCAACATGCAGCAGCTTTTGACCATGGCAGCTGCCTTCAGCTCTGGGGGACTGAATGCCCCTTTGATTAGACAGGGAAAACTATTGCATGTGGGTGAAATGATGAGGGTGGTGAGACACTGGAACAGGTTGCTGAGGGAAGTTGTGGATGTCCCATTCTGGAAGTGTTCAAAGTCATGTTGGACAAGGCTTGGACTAGACCTTTAAAGGCCCCTTACAACCCAGACCATTTTATGACTCTAAGTTGAAGTGATGAATTTGAACTCTGGGGTCCAGGATGTTTCCTAATTCTCTGATGGAGGAAGGAAAGGTGTGGTAGCTGCTGCAAATTTGAAAGAGGGAAACCACCAAGGTTCAGCTCTGTAAACAGAGAAGTGTTTTCTGTGAAACTATGAGAAAAAAAGAAACAAAGCATGAAACTTTGGGTGAAAGGAGTCAAGGCCAAAGACAGTGTATGTTCCTGGTCATCTCTTACTTATGCTTGGGGGAAAAAAATGCCTTACACACTTGGAAAATAACATGCCCCTCAGTCTTTCTTCCTAGTAGAAACAGTTTGCAATTTTGTTCAATTCTTTGGATCAAAAGTAGCATCTACCTAGCCAAGTCAGACCAGGCTACAGTTCCTGGCCCTGGTTTCCTTGAGCATCACAGTGGCACGGTGGTGATTGCTCTGGGGCTGGGGTGAGGCAAAGCAGGCTGTCCTGGAGATGAGGACTGGGTAAATGGAGCAGAAAAAAGAACAACATAAAGAATATTATTATCAGTACACAGCAAGTGAGCCACACAATTTTCCAGGTATCTGCTGGATAATTTGAATGAAGCACATTGTATTTGATTGTGTCAGTAAAAAAGATTTTCCCCCCCTTAGCATTGTTAGATTTCTTGTGCTTTCTCATGCTTTTTTTTTCAGAAAATCCAAATAAAACCTATATATTCAAATACCTCTTCTTATACTGCTGAGCATAGATGTAAGTTGTTTAAGGATATTATTGTTATTTAACTGCTAGGCAGGCTGATCTTTAAATGATACCATTGTAATAAAATATGATGATAACATATCATATTTTAGGGAAGGCACTTATTGAAATTGCTTTTTAGGTATTGTCAAGCACTTTTATTTACCAAATGGTTAATAGACTATAAATTAGAAACAATCATTAAGAATTTGAACTTATCTGCCTGTACTTTTCAAGGAGATAAGGGGACTCCTGTTCATTAAATCTACAGTGCTCAGTCAGGAAGATGACAATCACGTGTGATTCAAGTGATCTATGATACTCTAAAGCAGCAAATCACTAAGATGTGGCAGTCAGTAACAGCTATCAGGTGACAAAGGATGATGGATCAGAACATGCTTCTGCAAAACATGTCTATTATGAGTGGCAAGTATCAATAAATAACACTGATTTTAATGCAAATAAACATCACATTAATAAACATCATATTGCGCTGAGAAGCTCTTAGTATTTTATATACAGTCTGTCTTTCCTGCCATTGTCTCCAAGGCTGAAAGTGTATAGGTCTTAAATCATCCAAGTTTCGGCTTTCAGTCAGGATCAGTTTTCAGCCATGCTCTGCCGGTGCATGTCCTTGGCCACACATAGACTCCACAACAGCAGCAGAAGCAAAATAAGAGAAGGTGGTGGAGACCCATCCTCCAGCCCTGCCTTCAGGAGATGTGTGCATGGGGTCAGATAAATCCTATCCTCAGTCTCTGAAGGTCTGGGGAATGGAGAGGCTGGCTCTGACTTTCTGTTAGGCACTTAGTGTAAGTGGTTGTGTGGTGGGGTAGTGTTTTGAGTGGCCAGAAAGGAAAGGGCTTGGTGTGTATCTCAGGGACTCCAGGGGAGAGGATGCCTGCCAGCCATGCTCCATGGGGAACAGCTGGCCAACAGTCAACAAAACAAGATTTGATTAGTCAGCGGCCCAGTCTCACCCCGATGTAAGTCTTGCTTGTTCCTCTGCTTGAGAAGGGAAAAGTAATACCTCACAGGCAACCTGTGCGAAGCAGTGAAGCCTTAACTGGGGAGGGAGACAGTCCTGGCACAGGGCCAGTGGGGAAGAGGGTCTGCCCTGGCTGGGCAGGGAGGATAGCTCTTTTCTCCCATATAGGGCTTCCAGGGCACAACACTCACTTTCCCTTCACTTAACTTGGCCTGGCACTGGGATCTGTGTGCTCTGGTCTAATGCACTACAAGGCATCTTTCTCAGGCTGGGAGCATGTGAGTCCATACAGCAAAGTCCCCCATGGGGACTGCCTGGTGATTTCCCTTGCACTACTCCTCAGCGGGCAAAAAACCATTTGTGCCTCTAACAGCAACACTGAAGCACATCAGCTGCTCTGTGGGGAGGAATGTGCTGTGTAATTAGCACTCAGCACCCCAGAAGCACCAAAGGTCAACCTTGGCAGTGGCTCTGGCACTGGGTGGGATACTGTGGCCCACTCGGGGAGCTGCTGCCTGCTTATCATTGCAGCCCACTTATCACTGCAGCCCCCTTATCACTGCAGCTCTCACGCCTGGTCTTGCCCTTGCTGGGGCTTGTAGCCCTGCTGCAAGTGTCTACAGCTTAGCACTCCCACACGGGCTGTCTGCACCATGCAAGCCCTGGTGATAAATCCTCCTGGGGATTAGTCTCCAGCAGCCTTGGCTGCTGCCATTCCTGCCCAGTTCCCTGTGCAGAGTTGTTCCCGTGGTGTGCAGGGAAAGTTGAAGTGCCCATGGGGTCCATGGTGCCCTGGTGAGGGCATGCTGGGGCTGGGTGATTGGGCAAGAGTTCAACCAGCCATACAGCCTGGATACTACAGACATGGCACCAGCCAGGGCAGCACTGCAGATGGCCCAGCATGGCAGGGCACAGAGCCAGGGGCATGCTGGCTGCTGCTGTTTGGTCTTCCTCACACTCCCTGGGAAACACACCCAGGGAGTTTCATGGACTTCACCCCTCTTCAGTGGAGAAGGAGCAGAGGTTCCTCCTTTGCTTTCTTAATAATAAAAATTCAAGCCTTATTTCATGCCCTCTCTGCCTCCCCCACAATTCCTAATACTTGCAATTGGTTATTTTTCAGTTTCATTTTATGTAAAACACAAGTGTTTCTCAGGGAGAAAAATCTGACAGCTCTTACCTATAAGTGCTGTATAATCCTAAAAGTAGGGAAAAATTAAAGTTAGAAATAAAAGGAGAAAAATATCAAAGATATTTAGTTGTCACCAGAAACCCCAGAGTGTATTTGATCTCTGGAAAAAACATGTTAGAATGAAGTGGAAAACTCAGAAAAGGAAAATGGAAAGACAGGTGTAAAATTAGGGCCTGATGCAGCCTTCAGTGAACCAGCAAGAGCTGAGTCCTGAGCAACACTAAGAGGGTTGCTGAGTACTGCTGAGTGATGCTGCAGGGAGAGGATGGGTGGCTTCTTGCAAGGCTACTTTTAGGTCACAATTACTTTGAAATTAGCAGGTTTTTTCCCCCCATCAATAGATGAAACCTAAACAAGGCAAAAGGCATCTTGTAGATCTCCTTAAGTGGAAAACACTTATGTGTGATGTGTGCAAGTGTGATAGTGATCTCAGACACAGTTGCCAGTCCTGGCAGGCAGCAGCAGCCCAAACGTGCTATTCTTAGACCAGGAAAGTGTAAGTAGGTTGAGTTCTTATAAACACCATCACCACTAAAATCAGAAATCAATATGAGGTCAGAAATTTGTAGTATGTTGAATCAGCAAGATAAAATAGGTGAGGTCGATTCAGCTTCCAAATACCTCTTCTTTTGGTTCATCCCTATTTTCACGAGATGTGGTTTTGTGCCATGTGCTGTCAGTGGCTGGAGACTTTTTCTGGTCTGGGAGGTACCACAAGCCCTCCTGAAGGTCTGACAGATAAAGGCAGCAGTACAGTTTAGGGATAGTTTTTATTTACACATCCAGATGTAAAGCTAAATAGTTGATGACATTAAACAGTAAGTTGCAACCAGTTAAGGGCTTAGTGATTGCTAATACACACATGGTGTGTGTGACCGGGCTGACTCCAGACACAGTGCCACTGTCTTGTTTGTCAGAGCTGAGAGGAACGCACAGGTTGTCCCAATCCACCCAGGTGGACTGACTCCTGGAAAAGTAGGTCTTCAGCTCATGTCTGTCCTTGGTCAGTGCCAGCCAGTCACGAGCCCTGGAAGCAGGTTGGAGTGATCACCTCCAGGCCATGTTGGCTGAACATGCATTTCAGGTTCCATTCTTCACTGGCTACACCAAGGACTTTGCAGGGGCATTGGTGACCATGGGAGGTGCAGCAGGAGACAGAGTTCTGTGGAGCAGGGCTTCCCCAGGGTGTCCTCTGGGACTTACCATGGCTGCTCTTTGAACTGCTGAGTTTTGGAGCTACTCACGTCTGATTGACACAACATTGAGCAGCAATGGGCTCCTTTTGTTATACTGCTGGCTGGAAAGAAGGGATGAGGAGCAGCAGAGGTGAAATGGGGCTGGGCAGCTGAGGTGGGGTCCCACAGGGCACTGCCTCTCTGAGAGGGCTGTGCCAGTGTCCTGCCTCCTCCCGAGGGTGCTTGTGCCTCCACCAGTGTCTGTGGTGCTTCAGGATATCTCAACAAGATTCCAGCTTCCCCAAAGCCACAGCTCTCTTCTCTGTCTGTGCTCTTTCCTTCTCCCTTTCTGTAATGGAAACATTTAGGCATGGGGGAGTTAATTTGTAGGCTAAAAAGGAGGTTTGGCATAACAGGTGGGTAGTAAATCCAGCGTAGATTTCATTACAGCTCAGGGACCTCCTTCCCATCCAGTAGAGCACTGCCTAATTATAGCTTGTGCTGGCCTGGTAAATAGACACAGTATCCTCTCCAAATCACGTTCCTTCCCATCTTTTTCATTACAAAGGCAGATGTACTATAGTTGTTTACAGCCACCCTGATGGAGGAACCAAGACCAGAATATCTTTAGCAGCACTGAGCTCATTCTGATCATGAGAAAAACTTCTGCACTTGATTGCGGAGGATGAGAATGCACAAAAAGGAGGTTTTCAGATAAGCCTGATAGGCAGGGCAACATCATGAGACTGATCAGTGAGCTCCTGGCATAAAAGACTGAGGCTTAGCTGAACCTGAAATGAAAGAAGGGGTCTCTTAATTGTGAGTCTGAGCCCTTTCCCTAAAACTGCAACCAAGTCTGACTTAATTCCTTGTCCTTATTAAAACAGATTAAAAATTCTGACATGTTTGGGATCCCATTGTCAGTCAAAAGCTAGGTTAAACCTTTGAGAACTTGCATTTTTAATTGGTATAGACGTGCCAAGTCTTGTGATTTATAATGATTTGCACCATGTCTCTGAAGTCCTCCTTGCAGCTCCAGCACATGGAAGTATATTAGCAAACAGGACTACTCCACTTTAACTGAAAAGTGAACGTGCACCTATTGTAATTATAAGTGCTTGAAAATACGAGTCCTGAGGTGCTAAACCATCAAGTAAATGACCTCCTACAACACCAATTTGTGTTTCACCTTTCAAGCAAATGTTCTGGTTTCCAGGTCCTAATTCAGAGGGCAACAATAGTATCACTGTTAAGTTCGTAAGTAGCCATTGGCTATACTGCATATTTTAATGTGGGAATAAACTTGCACTTACATACAGCTGACACAAGATACAGTTCCAGCTTGGGTGGGTCCTGCCTATGTAACTGAATAAACGTTTCATTATATCAGTCAGTTTAACAGAGACCACTGATGGCAGTATTTAAAAGACTGGCAAGTCACACTCTACAACTACACTGTCTGCTAAATTTATTCATTAGCAGCACACTTGAAGATGAGTATTTCTTACATTATATTAAGCATTGCCATTACCTAGTAAAAAGTCTTAGTCCCTAAGAGCTGTAATCTAAATTAACTGTGAGTATATGATACCACAGAGAGAACAGTTTGCACTGCTGGCTATGGTCATGGTCATTCATAATCACTGAAGTCCTGAGTGCTCATTGGTAAAAGAACTCAGAGCCCAGGTGGCCTCATTCTTCTCTGATTTTCCTTGTTTATGCCTAATTGATCCCCTCAAAGCAGGGGCAGAAGATCTCCTCTGCTCCTGATGCCACTTATGCTATATTCTTTTGTTCCACCATCAGTTTTTCTTGTCGCATCTATTCCTATGACCCTGCACTGCTTTTCACCTCTCTCTGACAACTTTGTTACTTGCATGCCTTCCATGTACAACTACAACTGTCTTTGCCCTTTTGATGATCACTCTGTTTACATATTTATGAAAAATTGTGCCTACCTATGCCATCACAATGTTACCAAATACTTGCATGAAGTTGTTAATTGCACAATTTTAGCATCCAGGTTGAAGGCAAGTTATTATTGATGTTATCCTAATTAATGCACATCTCCTCTAAAGGTATTAGGTCTCTGTTTTGACTACACTGTATTGATATGAAGCAACTCAACCAATATTCCATCTGCAAGGACATGCAGTTCTACAACTGAGGTGTTAAAGAACATGACACTAAAGTAGATACCATACCAATTGAAAAAAAAAATAAAATCCAAACCAAAGTAGAATCAAAAGAACCAAATTAACAAAAAACAGCAGGGGCTAAATGAATTAGAAACCATTATCATAATTTTTTGATAGCAAGTTCAGCCTCCTGCTTCTGGCAAGGCCAGACTGGGTGCAAGATTTTTGAGGCTCAGTGAGGATTCCTGGAAAGGTTTTCTCTATCTGTCTCTTAGTACTTTGCCCTCAGAGAGAGTACTTTGCCCTCAGAGAGAGCACTTTGATTAACTTCAGGCATCCTCCCCGAGGTTTTCAGCAGGAACCAATGCTACAACAAGCAAAGCAGTGGTCCAAAGGGAAACACCTTCCTTTACTGACCCACCACCAGAATGAGACTCTAGGCTAAGAATGACTTTGAAGGCCTGTGTGAAAATGGACAGCGATTCCAAAACTGAACTTGGCAGGCTAGCTGTGGTAATGACCATTGGGATCTGAAGGGGAACTGAGTCAGAACTGAGTCACCCCAGATTCAAGGTATCCTTCAAAATGGTCCAAGCCAAGCAACTCTGTGTTCCTATATGGTGCCCACACTCACCACCCACCACCATGTTTGGCTCCAGGGTCTGAGCAGAGAGCATGGATTGGCACTGTATCTCACTCAGAGGTCTTTAGATGTCCTACCTGGTTCTCTTGGGGCTCATATATTGGTCCCTGTGCCTGTGTCCCACATCTCCGAGAGCTGGATCTACACTAAATTCACAGATGAAACTGGTTATTTAGCTGCATTTGCATTTTCTTGATATTTCTTGGATTACAGAGAGCCCCTCTGTTGGTCAGTGGCAAAGTCTCAGATGACTAGAATAAGACCAGACCCATTTTTTCATTAAGTTCATCACTATTTGAATATAACATGCCTGCATGACAATTTGTCTGTGGCCTGATTCAGCAAAGCTCCTCAAGTGCACTCAATTCTCATCAAGAAGAGCTATTCTGAAATCAGCAGCTGACTCCTGTACAGCTAAACATGCACTCAAACACTTGCCGGGATGCTGCAGTGTAGCTCCTCGCCCCTGGGTACCTCGGCACGCAGCCAGGCTGTGCATACAGGGAATGGCCACACACCCTACCCCCGAGTTGTACATTTATTTTGCTATTACTTTTTTTGCCACTAAACAGAAAAGAGGTTGAGATCTAAGAGCCACTTGCACTGGTGAGCTTTTTCTCCCCTGTCCCGACTCCTCTAGTTTCAAATAGGTGTGTGGCTCTCAGAAGACACTCAAATGTAAGTCCCCTCCTGTGGAGCACTTAAATGTAATTGTTGGTGTTTGCTGGGCTGCAAACACCCAACAAATGGCACATCTGTATTCCTTCCACTGTATAATTAAGGCACTTATTTAAAAGTCTTAAAACATTTTGCTTCTGTGTGAAGAGATATTTTTACAGGCCTAGACCACTTGCAGGATTATTTTTTGATTGCTTACTTTGATTTCATCAGCTGTGTCCATTTTGGGGTTGCCTCTTGGTACCAGACAAGGGCTGAACGTGACAGTGGGTTATTTAACCAGTCCCCTCAGTGAAGAGTTATCTAATCCTCCTAATCCTCCTCCACGTGTTCTCTTGATTTCCATGCCTGAAAGAGTAAGAGCACTGAACTTCAGCTGAAACACTATACTGCAGAATCCTCACTGTAGAAATAATTCATCCAAACAAGTCCATTAGATAATGCCCAGCCAGGTCCCTAATGAGATTCTGAAGCAAGAGCTGACAGGTGTCCTGTGGTGGGGATGGATGCACATTCCAGGGATAGCTATGGGGGGAACTTCAAAGCCCCAGACCCATTGCAGCAGTGGCATGATGTTGCCCTGGCCACGTTGTCAACAGCGGGCTCTGGCTGTACATTGTGCCTTGATTGCTTGAGACCACACAACTTGTTCCAGGAAACCTGCCAGGCCTCAACACTATATTGGAACAGGGCTGGTGTGAATATATATAACTGCAAGCTGTAAAGAATACTTCAGATGCTGCTGTGGCAAGGACTAATGATTGGAAAGACAAACTTGCCTTGGAATTTTGTGTCCAGGAAGATTAGCTTTCAACCCTCTAAAAATTATCAGAATCTATCCTTTGCCTCTCCATAAACACCAAGTGCTTCAGATTATCTACACACAGGAATGACAAGAGAAGACCCATATTCACAATCATAAAAGAACCACAGTACCAATAGGGAAATCAAAGTTGCTATCTAGAGCAAGGGCAGGGAATCTGTGGTTGGGATGTTTATTTTTTAAAAAATAATTTTTGAAATAGACTTGCAAAAAAACCCAACCCTGTATTAGATTGTTACGGAAGATATTTGCGGTACATAAAGTATATGCACAATACAAATACTCTCTAATGCATGACTTTGACAAGTGAGACTGATCCCTGCTAGGTTTGGATTGTAATTTTTAACCAAATTTATTTCAGTATCAATAAAGAAGTTAGTGGTTAATCCTGCATGAACTCCAGGCTTCATATCTAGACTCCCTTTCCTTGCTGAGAGCATCTTACTCTATGGTCATGGTCTTTCTGTGCTCAGGGAGCAAGCTTGTATTAGAATAAAATGATTTTAACAGGGATCTGAGGGTTATTTTGGCATCTTTGATAGTATCAAGTTATGAAAATATTCCTTCTTGTTCTTCTCCATCTCCAAGAACAGCAAGAGAAGTTACTTGTCTGTTTCTCTGGACTGTGATAGAAATGTAGATGTCTTGGGCTCATACATACCCACAAAGCTGCCTTTTCTTCATTCATCTCCACCAGAGACTGAAGCAGATGGCCTGTGAAAGTTGGAGAACTCAAGCTGTATTAAGGAAAGGCTGCCCCAGCCCTTTAGCACTCTCAGGAGTTTTTTTTTGAGTTTTCTGGCCTCTGCAGATATCACCAAAATTGTCCCAGTCCTATGCAGAGCCAAATGGCAGCAAGACTCCCTGAAGGTGCTGGACATGCAGTGATGCTTGTGCTCCTGCAAAGGGTTTGGGTGGACACCAGATCTGATGAGGTTGGCTCAAGAACCCCATCTCCATTCCTGAGGGCCTGCAGGCTAGATCCTCTCAACAAGGGGTGGTTGGCACCAAAGCAGATGTCTGCCCTATCACCAACCCCTCTGCCCAACACCTCCTTGTCCATGGTGGCCTGCACTGCTGAGATCCCACACAAGAGAGTCTCCACAGATGCTGAGTTAGACCTTTCTCTCCCTGACTGCTGGAGTATCAGAAAGGTTGCCTTGTTGGGCTGAAAATGTGCTTTGGCTGTATGCACGTAAGTGTTTGTTACACAAACAAGTGAGCAAATAAAATATCATTCTGGTTTTCTATATACATCTTTCTCATCTTCTCCCCTCCTGTCCTCTGCTCTGGAATTATCTGGGAATAAAAAAAAAAAAAATCAATGCAACTGTTTCATTGTCCATGAACTACTTACAGCAAACAGTTTTCCAGTATGCCCTTTATCAAATGAAAAGAATACAGCTTAGCTTAGTGATCCTTAGAAACTTTGAAATTCAAAGAAAAGATTTTGCTGTCTATAAAGTAAAAAATGGCTTTTGAATAGAAAGAAACCAATCTTTTTTTTTTTAATAGAAATAATCATGTCAGGCATTTTTCTTTGTGTGTCTTTTCAATAAAGCATCCAACACTTTTTCAAAGAATTTTTTGTCTAAATAAAAGAAGTAGGCCTGAAAATATTTTCCATTTTTTTTGTAATGTCTAGTTCTGCAGGTCCATCCAATTTTTACAGGAGTGTAAGAGGTCCAAGAGATGGACAGAATAAGTGTTGCTTGAACTAAAAAGCATGCACGAGTCTGCCTGGATTTCCTGGGGTTTAAATTAGGCCCTAGAGGGAGGTTATTTTGCCAGCTGTGCTGTTTCTCCCTGAACACACTGCAACTACAATTTGCAGTGAACATTAACTGCTTCTCTACTGAAATCTTCACATTTGCCCAGGAACATATTATAGAAATAATAAGAAATAGTACACTATTTACAGATCAGATGGATTTATGTAAATTCATCACCTCAGTGAACAGTTCTCAGGGAAGACAGTGAGAAATAAACTGCGAATAATTCCTTTCCAGTCCTACCAAGAGGGAGATGGCAGAAGACGCATTTTAAAATCTCACTGTCAGTGATTTTCTCCAGGGTTTTTTCGGCTCAAATATTTTTTAGCAGAATAATAATAAAAAAAAAGAACAACAGAAAACCAAGGTGGTAAAAAAATATAATCTTTACCAAAATTTGGAGAGAATGTTCCTAACGGGGAAAGGTGTATACAAACCTCAGTGCAGCTGATTTAATACTCTCAACATTTTCTGGTAGCTGGGATTATGCAGGATGGGGAATTCTGAGATGTACCATAGCCAGGTGAAAGTCATTGGAGCACAAGGACCTGCCTTCTCTTATTGCCTTCCTGTCACCAAGCTGGTTTTATGTTATAATATACAAGGTGGGCTGAAAGGCTGGTGAGAATTGGCTTTTTGGTTCTCAGACTAGGGTTGGTACTCTGATTGCATTAGCTTTCTGTGGCAGAAACCAGGATATTCCTGTGGTGTAGTATCTGTGTGCTTTCTATCAGCAATTTCCACCTGTGTAGCACACTACCCTTTAGAAACACTCAAATTAGGAGAGTAGCTATTGATGATGTACCTCTTCGGATACGCATTGATTAGTGTATCTTCACTGCAATCAGGAAAATGCTGTAACATTCCCACAGTTTGGCTTCCTGGACTTGCCTAAGTAGGTGATGACTTTTACATCACCATGAAATCATAGCACAGGCTCTGTGGGTATGGAGCAATTCCCTAGGGTCCTGTTTGCATGCTGCTTCTGAAGGGCACTGCAATGACATTTGAATTAGTGAACACCTTCCTCTGTTGGGGTGGTGTGTTCACAGCATGGACACTGCATCGGTGCAGTGTTTCTGTCTGTGTGTTCAGCCCAGGGGTATTCTCTGCCCACCAGTACCACACCAGTGCTGGCTGTGAGGGTGCCAGAGCTGGGTCATGCTCCATCTAGTGCTGCTCTGGCTGCCCCAGCTGTGAGTCTCGTCTGCTCCTGCCCTGGGAAGTGGATATTAAACATCAACCTAGGGGGCTGGACAAATCCACAGTCCATCTTAGGAAAGGAATGTTCTTGTAGCCTGCATGGATGTACGAAAGCCAGGGTCATTCAAGCCCCTCATGAATTCCTCTTTCCATCTAAGTGATGAGACCTGCTTGGGTTTGGCACCCTTTCCCCAGGACTCTACATGTGGTCATGGCTAATCCTGTGCCTGAATGGCCCTTGGCACAAAGGGCTTCTTGACTACGTGCCTATGTACTACCAATCCTGGCAGCAGAGGAGAGCAGTGGCTTTCATTCAGAGCCGCTCTTTGCCACAGGACTGTGACCTTACTGTTCTTCTAGTGCTTCATTAATTCCAGGAGGTGGCATCCCATTAAACCTTCTTATCACATTCCAGAAGTTTATTTCATAAATATTTCATGGACTATAAGTGGGACAGCTGTTCCCTTGTGACACTGTTAATAGCGTGGATCCCCTTTGTCAGGAGTCCCGTCCTTTGTCATGCTGCTATGGCTGCCTCAACCCTGTCCCTCTCCTGTATCACTGATGGGAGAGCTGCTGCTGCTGCTGCTGCTCCTCTCCCAGGCTCAGTTTAGCACTTTGCTTTGTAAGTCTGTCCAAAAGTACCCAAACAAAGGTCCAGCAAGGTGTACCAGGGGAGGAGGTCTGAAGAGCTGAGTAAAGAGCAGGAGCGAGGGGCAGTTCAGGTTATGCTGAGGCTGACCAGCCTGGCGTGGTGTTAGTCCTATGCAGTCGTGTCTGTGCTGCTAAATAATATAAACCAGGGCCATCATTTGCCCTGAGAGAAGGCATGGCCCAGCTTCCATGCTCATAGCACTCTTCCCTCTTAAAATGGGATGATGACATCCAGGCTGCCTTCAGTGAAGGGCCCCAGTGCCACGCTGCAGAAGCTGTGCTTGGGCTCAGCCAAATGAGTGTCCTGGGTGTTACTAGTATGGATGGTACCTTTGGGACTAGTGGGAAGCACACAGGCAGGGGTCATCTGTAGGACGGGGGGGGGGGGGGGGGGAGGAATCTCCAGGGTTTTAGAGGGGAGCAGAGCCCTCCACTCCTCCCTGTGTGCCTGGACACTTTGTTGAAAGAAGTAGCTGCAGAGACACAGTTCTGACAAATTTATGGGTGGGTGAATCGTATTGCACATTTTTTTTTTTTTCNAAGGTGGTAAAAAAATATAATCTTTACCAAAATTTGGAGAGAATGTTCCTAACGGGGAAAGGTGTATACAAACCTCAGTGCAGCTGATTTAATACTCTCAACATTTTCTGGTAGCTGGGATTATGCAGGATGGGGAATTCTGAGATGTACCATAGCCAGGTGAAAGTCATTGGAGCACAAGGACCTGCCTTCTCTTATTGCCTTCCTGTCACCAAGCTGGTTTTATGTTATAATATACAAGGTGGGCTGAAAGGCTGGTGAGAATTGGCTTTTTGGTTCTCAGACTAGGGTTGGTACTCTGATTGCATTAGCTTTCTGTGGCAGAAACCAGGATATTCCTGTGGTGTAGTATCTGTGTGCTTTCTATCAGCAATTTCCACCTGTGTAGCACACTACCCTTTAGAAACACTCAAATTAGGAGAGTAGCTATTGATGATGTACCTCTTCGGATACGCATTGATTAGTGTATCTTCACTGCAATCAGGAAAATGCTGTAACATTCCCACAGTTTGGCTTCCTGGACTTGCCTAAGTAGGTGATGACTTTTACATCACCATGAAATCATAGCACAGGCTCTGTGGGTATGGAGCAATTCCCTAGGGTCCTGTTTGCATGCTGCTTCTGAAGGGCACTGCAATGACATTTGAATTAGTGAACACCTTCCTCTGTTGGGGTGGTGTGTTCACAGCATGGACACTGCATCGGTGCAGTGTTTCTGTCTGTGTGTTCAGCCCAGGGGTATTCTCTGCCCACCAGTACCACACCAGTGCTGGCTGTGAGGGTGCCAGAGCTGGGTCATGCTCCATCTAGTGCTGCTCTGGCTGCCCCAGCTGTGAGTCTCGTCTGCTCCTGCCCTGGGAAGTGGATATTAAACATCAACCTAGGGGGCTGGACAAATCCACAGTCCATCTTAGGAAAGGAATGTTCTTGTAGCCTGCATGGATGTACGAAAGCCAGGGTCATTCAAGCCCCTCATGAATTCCTCTTTCCATCTAAGTGATGAGACCTGCTTGGGTTTGGCACCCTTTCCCCAGGACTCTACATGTGGTCATGGCTAATCCTGTGCCTGAATGGCCCTTGGCACAAAGGGCTTCTTGACTACGTGCCTATGTACTACCAATCCTGGCAGCAGAGGAGAGCAGTGGCTTTCATTCAGAGCCGCTCTTTGCCACAGGACTGTGACCTTACTGTTCTTCTAGTGCTTCATTAATTCCAGGAGGTGGCATCCCATTAAACCTTCTTATCACATTCCAGAAGTTTATTTCATAAATATTTCATGGACTATAAGTGGGACAGCTGTTCCCTTGTGACACTGTTAATAGCGTGGATCCCCTTTGTCAGGAGTCCCGTCCTTTGTCATGCTGCTATGGCTGCCTCAACCCTGTCCCTCTCCTGTATCACTGATGGGAGAGCTGCTGCTGCTGCTGCTGCTCCTCTCCCAGGCTCAGTTTAGCACTTTGCTTTGTAAGTCAGTCCAAAAGTACCCAAACAAAGGTCCAGTAAGGTGTACCAGGGGAGGAGGTCTGAAGAGCTGAGTAAAGAGCAGGAGCGAGGGGCAGTTCAGGTTATGCTGAGGCTGACCAGCCTGGCGTGGTGTTAGTCCTATGCAGTCGTGTCTGTGCTGCTAAATAATATAAACCAGGGCCATCATTTGCCCTGAGAGAAGGCATGGCCCAGCTTCCATGCTCATAGCACTCTTCCCTCTTAAAATGGGATGATGACATCCAGGCTGCCTTCAGTGAAGGGCCCCAGTGCCACGCTGCAGAAGCTGTGCTTGGGCTCAGCCAAATGAGTGTCCTGGGTGTTACTAGTATGGATGGTACCTTTGGGACTAGTGGGAAGCACACAGGCAGGGGTCATCTGTAGGACGGGGGTGGGGGGGGGGGGGGGAATCTCCAGGGTTTTAGAGGGGAGCAGAGCCCTCCACTCCTCCCTGTGTGCCTGGACACTTTGTTGAAAGAAGTAGCTGCAGAGACACAGTTCTGACAAATTTATGGGTGGGTGAATCGTATTGCACATTTTTTTTTTTTTCAAACTGGAGCTTAACTAAATTTTCAGCAACCCAGTAAATGAGGGTTTGCACCTAACCATGGGTGAATATAAAGGTCATGTATGGCAAGCTGTGTGTTGTTCAGTCAAACAGCTGCCTCCTACAGGGGATACTTTGGGGCTTATGGTTAATCTGGTGGGACAGAGATCAGATAATACAACATGCCTTTTTCCTTGCCCACTATATCATGTGCAACCTGGTAACCTGCAATGGGAGTCTGAAATTTCTGAACTAGACAAAACAGAAAGGGAATACAAAATACAGAGCAGTGAATCTGGCAGAAGTACAGAACTGGTGGGCACTGAGTCTGATTTCAGAAGGAAGAATTTCCTTCCTCCATGGGGACAGGACTTGGTGGGTACAGAGTATGTCATTGAGACACTCAGGGTGGGCACTGGGGACACTACAGACAGATGGCTGTAATTTTTGTCTCTGTTGTACACTCAGAAGGTTGGTCAGAAAATTCATCACCTCCTGCATGTCTTCTGTGATGTGTTTTGGACAGGACATACACTAACGAGATTCCAGTCCAAACCCATGGTTAGATTTAGAGGTGGAACCAGCAATATTTCTTACAGAGATTACAGTTATTTTGCAGGCATGAGCCTGCTGAAGTGCCAAAGGTGTTTATGAAATTCATAGCTTGAACAATTGAGATAATGTGGATCTGGGCTGAATGTTTATTGACTGAAGAACAGAGGACTGTTTTGAGGGAAGAGAAGCAAACCAAATAACTTGATCTTAGAAAGTTTCTGCATACTGAAACCGAAGTGGGCTTTTTGTGCTCCTGTCTACTGCATTTTTAAATCTGTAATAGTCTGAATTTCTGCTGAAGAAAGGATTTTGAGGTTAGTTGGTAAAATCCAGTTATTTATACAATCCTGCTTTTATTTGCAGCTTTCTTCCCAAAATAAGATGCATTTCCCTGAAATTTCCAAAACAGGCTCTGTTATGCCTGCCTAGTGCAGTATAGCCAGAAGCACCAGCCTTGGGCTCTAATAACAGTAAATCCCATTTTAGGTGCCACTTCTGCCCAACTGAAAAGTTAGTAACATGAGGTCAATCCTGTTCAAAAATATTTCTGGCTGGATGCAGAAAGCTCTGTGGCCTGCATCTGTCTCCACCTATGTTCAGCTCTGTTCTAACTGGACATAGTCTCTGAGTTCCATTGACCTCATTGTAAGTACTTGGAGCCCAACAGCATTTTCTAAGACACTGTGACTTGTCTGTCACCCGTTTCCCCAGATTTGAATAAGCTTGGCCACTCTTCCTTACAACCAAGTTTAACAGACCATTTCTTGAGGGCACTCACAGGGCAAGACCTTTTTTTCTCCAAGTCAAATGCCTTGGGAGATAGTAAGCAGGAAAAGGCATGCAGAGTCATGCCTCTGGGGGAGGGGGAGAGAAAGCCTACTCCTTGGCTCAAAATATCCCATGCATCCTGCCCACCCCACCCACACACCATGTATACACAGACACACTTCTCCATTGCTCCTTGGCTGACATTTCCCCAGCACCTTCCGTTCTCTCAGGCCAGTCATGCACAAGCCATGTGCCTCAGAAAATAATTGGAACAGAATCAATAATTTATTATTGCAAAGAGGACTGTACATAGAAAGCAAAGTTAGTAAGGTTCTCATGCCCTTATTGCCCAGGTAATCATCAACAACATAAACACTTAAGGGTGTGTTGGGGTGGAAAAACTGTACTTTAGCCCAAGCTAATGAAACAACATCCCTCTAATGTATTCTGGGACAAGGAGTTTCTTGTCTGACTTGGCATGGATTGCCACATCTCTCCAAGAACATAACAAACCCTACAGGAGCTCTACAAAGGATCAGAGTGTGGTTCCCTGGCTATTCTTGCTGGACTGAAATACTTTTACTAGCCAGGGTTGACACAGGTCAGTGTCATGTCATCCAGCCTGAGCAGTCTATTAGGTGTCAGATGGTTGCTGGGTCATGTGGGCAAAGTACTGGTTTTGTTAATATTATTGAATCAAAGCAAAGAGTGCACTGAATTCCATCCCTGGCCCTCTCTTGCAGGGAAGAGTTACAATCATAGAATTGTTTTGGTTGGAAAAGAGCTCTGAGGTCATCAAGTTCAACTGTTAACCCAGCACTGCTGTGTTCATCATTAAACCATGTCACACAGACCCCTGGCAACACACCTACATGTTTTTAAACATCTCCAGAGACAGTGACTCCACCACTTCCCTGGGCAGCCCATTCCAGTACTTGATAACCATTTCTTGCAGGGAAGAGTTACAATCACAGAATTGTTTTGGTTGGAAAAGAGCTCTGAGGTCATCAAGTCCAATTGTTAACCCTAATATCCAATCTGAACCTCCTCTGGTGCAACCTGAAGTTTTTCCTCTTGTTCTGTCGCTTATTACCTGGAAGAAGAGACCCACTCCCTAACTACAACCTTCTTTCAGGAGTTGCAAAGAGTGATGAAGTCACCCCTGAGCCTCCTCTTCTCCAGGTTAAACAACCCCAGCTCCCTCAGCTGCTCCTCATCAGACTTGTGTTCCAGACCCTTCCCCAGCTCTGTTACCCTTCTCTGGACACGCTCCAGCCCCTCAGTGTCTTTCTTGTTGTGAGAGGCCCAAAATTGAACACCGGATTTGAGGTGCAGCCTCACCAGTGTCGAGTACAGGGGGACAATCACTGCTCTGGTCCTGTTTGGCACACTATTGCTGATACAGGTGAGGAAGCCACTGGCCTTCTTGGCCACCTGTGCCACCTAGGCACACTGCTGGCTCGTGTTCTACAATGAGTAGGAATTCATTATTGCTACTAGTTTAGCCAGACCAGCTACCTGAAAATTGTCTTCCATGATGCAGCAAGGTCTGGAAAATGACAGGTAACATGTTTTCCTAGGAAGAAGAACTGGAAGATATTTCAGAGGAGCAGATGCCAGAAGTGCATTGAGCCAATACTTTGAACACAGCACTTTTAAGCGCATCATCTTGTAACCACCTGTGCAAGCTTTACACTGTGCAAAATGGGTGGCACTAAGGAGCACACCCAGGGGTGATGGGAAGGTGGGGTGACTGGGTCCAGCTGCCATAAACACCCACTGTGCACTGGCAGGTAAGCTGTTCACTGCTGCGGAATTATGTCCATGGCCTGATTCAGAGAGAGTCATGCTCCCAGCTGGTTTGGTAGTGCCCAGGTCTGACATTAAAAGTTGCCTAATCAAGCCCTGGGAGGGTAAAACAAGTAGTTTTCTGTTTCAGGGAAGAGAATGAAAGGTAATGCGTAGTAGAGGGTATGATCCTCCCAAGGAAAGGTATGAGAGCTAAGCAGGGAGTGGATCTCCTATTTTTTTGTCCCTTAGCCACGCAACACTCGAGTCTGTAGGCAAAAGCGTAGGTGTCTGTGTACTGCTCACTTGCTGCTGTCTGTCTGCAGCTGTGTACCCTCAGGTAGTGGAGCTTCCATCTGCTCCTGCTGAGACGTGTTAATTGATTTTGTAGAAAGCAAAAAGTGGATTTAACTGTTCATCAGTGATGCACAAACAGTGATTACCAAGAAATGAAGAGGACAAGGAATATTTAGCACAAATAAAAGAGGAAGCTTAATCTTAGTGTTTTAGCTATCTAGTGTTAAAATACTTTGCTCCCAATACATTACTGGCCAGTAGTCCTGTTAAAAGTTGTTGTTCATGCTTAACACTTCTCTTTCAAAGACCCAAACATACCACTAGCAAAACAGATTGAGAAAGCAACCTCCAAATGTCTAATTATGACAAATGTGGATTTTGACTAAGTAAGAGGAAAGAAGAAGCACTGGAGGGGGCCCAGACTGAGGGTACTGATTTGGGCTATTACACTAATTTGACTGTTCATACCTAGAGTGTCTGTGTTTGACTTCTTCTCATTTATTCCATAATAATACATTGCTCTGAGGAAGAATAACAATTTCTTTCTATTAGCTGGGTACAAAATGCTGTGGTCTGCATTGTACTGAGCTAAGGTTCTCTTCAGATTTCATCCTACTCACTCAGAGTCAGTGACTGCTGTGATTAGGAATTCATTAGAGACCTCTTGACTCACTTTGGCTGGGTATAAGCACCTATAAAAGGAAAGGTGAATCAGTGCTGAGTGAATATCTGCTGCTGTCTTCTTTCCCCATCATGTCACTCCAGCCCTTACTAGTTCTCTTCGTCCTAATGAACACAAAGCAATACCATCATGTGCTTAGGGATAAGCTTAGCCCACGTCAAAACCCCTAGCAAGATTTCTCTTGAATTCAATGAGAGAAGGATGAGATCCTTCATGAGCTTTTCTCACCAAATAATACTGGGTTTGGATTTGTCTCAATAAATAATACAGAAATACGAGTGTCAGTATCTCTCTGCAAAGGGTCTTTGTGCTAGTGGTTGGCCAGAAGAGACATATTTTAGGTACTGTTTAGTGGCAGTTTATCTGTTCATTACAGCCATTACACTCATTTATATTTGCAGAGCACATATAAATCTTGAAAAAGCTTGTTGGCTTACCCCCATCTCAGGCATTGCCTGAGGGTTCTTGCCTACAGCATCAAAAAACTCAGACTGCTGTAAAACCCAGCACCTAATTGTTGATGCCTACTGAACTATGCTCTTATCAGAAAGTATGAAGCATTTATAGAGATGTCCCCTTTTTTGTTTGTTTGTGTTTTTTTGTTTTGTTTAAATTCAACAATATTCATGATTCTGATACAGAGACGCAGCTTACTGTGGTGTTCTCTTTACCTGTCATGAGCTGGACCTGGAGCTTACACCACACATCCTGTTTGCAGACTCCTATGTTTCCTACCTGGAAGTATATTGGTTCCTATCCACCTCTGAGCTCCATAACTCCAGAAGCAGGGCAGGTGTTTTCTATTTACTGGGGTTTGTGTTATTTTTTTTTTATTTTCCCCACCTCCCCTACAGGTTCCAGCTATGAGTTCAGCTTGCTGGTTCTGTTCATGTGCTGGTCTGAATGTCCTTAGGGAAGGACACCACTTCTTTTCCATGTCCGCAGGAAGGGCTCTTTTATCTTCTCACTGTGGATGTTGGACTATGTAAACTGTCCATTGCTCAAAGTCACTTCCTGATGATCTTCTGGCTGAGAGGGTGATGACCCACCATGGCATTTTGTGATTTGCTTTTTTTCCATTGAAACAAGCTGCACTGTTTTGTCAAAGAAATTGCTGGTGGTGTTTGTAAAGCAGTGAGAATGGGGAGAATGAAAGCTTGTGCTCACAGGTAAAGCATTACCCAGAATTTCTTCCTTGTTTGGCTTCGCAAAGGTATTTGGGGGCCCAGTTTGGCCAAGAATTTCAGAGTTTTTCCTTTGTTGGATTCTGGTGGGTCTCTTTGTCAGACTCAGGGTGAGCTGTCAAAGAATTAGTTTCCCAGGTGCAGACAGGGAGAATGGCCTCTCTGCTCCTTTCAGATGGTGTGTGCACAGGCTGTTCCTCTGCAACACTCTCTTCAGCAGTCCCTATCCTCCAGGACAGCCCCCACCATCCCTCTAGAGCATGCCCCTCTTTGTAATTTTATAGCCAACCAGGGATGTTTAACACTTTTCTGTGACTGCCACAGCTTTGTCATGAGCATTTGGACAGGATACTGTCTGCCTGAGGAGAAATAGTGCTGCTTCCTTGAAATGCAGCACCTGCTCCATGGCATATGTGTTCATCGTTCGTTGTAAATATGAAGCATCTTCTCCCACAGAGGAGGGACCACACGCCACACCAGGGGTGAGGGTAGCCCTGTGGTTTGCACCTTGCAGCAGAGCTGGGCTGGGAGCTTTCAGAGAGGTTCATCGGCCCATAGTCCTGTGAGACTGTCGGCTGAAAGTACCAGCGTGTGTTGGCACAACTGCTGTTGGCTACCTAGTAACTAAAGCCAAACTTTCCTTGCAGAGAGGGGTTACAGGCTGCCTTGTAAATGACTTCAGAGTTGCAGGAACTCACACAACAGCTGTATGAGTTAAGCTGAAAGCTTGTCACATACCAATAGTGCTGATATGGTTGTTCACAGAGATCAAACTTGTATTTCTACATGGTGCCAGGACATAGTTTATTGAAGACTCATTTCTTCCCTTGGAAGAGATCAAACCAGGCTGTGAATGCACAGACATCTCACTCTGTGGTAGAGTAAGGAGAGAACTTGTCTGACATTAGTGGAAACTCGTGGTCAAACTCCTACTCAGAAGCAACATCAAAGCTGCTCCTTTTTTTTCAGAGATGAGCACCCTGTCTTTGCTTATACCATCAGTCACCAGGATGCAACCAACTGGTTGTAGGTCCACAGCCACCCATGTGGCCCTGTGTTCCAGGATAGTTGGACCCTTTGCAGGAGACTTTTGATGTGTTGATATCTACAAGGGCATCAGTCATTCTTGATGCAAGAGCTCTGAACATTAAGGCCCAGTACAGAAAGCTGGACTTCTCTGCCTGTGCTTCTGATTCTGCTGCACCAAAGGCTTTCCTCTACCACCTGTAGATATTTCATCTACCACTCAGAAATCAGATTTAAAAAAAATGATCAATTTCGTTTCTGATTTGAATGTGTTTTTCTTCTACTGCAGCATCTGCCATCAACCCCTGCCATATATTTCTCTACTAGTTTACAGATTGTTTTTTTCTTTAAGCCAATACTGACTAGATTTTTGGGACCTCAAAGATCACATAGTTCCCTGCCACAGCAGGGACACCTTCCACTGGACCAGGTTGCTCAAATCCGCACCCAACCTGATCTTGAAGACTTCCAGGGATGGGACATCCACAGCTTCTCTGGGCAACCTGTTCCTGTGCCTCACCACCCTCACAGTGAAGAATTTCTTCTTACATCTAATCTAAATCTACCCTGTTTTGGTGGGAAGTTGGGCTAATGCCACCTGTCTCTAAGTAGACTGTGGTGTCTTTCTGCAGCCCCAGGAAAAGTACCTGGCTGTCAAATGATAAAAGCACTAAAAATTTGCTTTGAACCATAGTATCCTACTCACTCTGTGACTGGTGTGAATCCTTTCTTGGGAATAGGTAGGTTCATCTGTTAAAAAGATAGACCTCTGCCATTTGGCCAAGTCCAGCCTTCCTAGTCCCCCAAAACTCCCTTTGGAGATAATTGGTGTGATCTGTGGAGTTTAGGGACACTCACCCTACAGCAGATATCCACAACAGGTAGATGACTTGTGAGTGTTAAGAGCCTGGTTTTCCTTCACTGAGTCTTCTAAGGAAGCCTAAGCTGGCTGATTCTGTGTGAGGGCTCTGTGCTCTAGTTGTGCAGCCATCGTACTGAGAGCCACAGGTCTCTCACCTTCCTGGCAGGCAGGATTCTGCTACAGGAGCCTAAAACCAAGATGTGGCAATATTCAGGCTCCTTTGTATATCTTCAGCTTTTTGTGTAGTGATGGGATCTGTTTACAAGTCCTGCAAATCATCAGATTTAAGGTCTGTTGGTCAGTATTCAGTTCCCATAGAGAGATGTGATAGTTATGTGTGAAATACATGCTGTGATTACAGGCACTGCACGTTTCTGCAAACTTGTGTTCATACAGATCAGACATCAGTGTTTCAAGTGGGTAATAAGAAGATACGTGTGATTACACAAGAGAGTAGATGCCAATTTAAAAATGAGCCAATTAATAGCAGATTCTAAAAATAAATATATTGCACTTAGTGAGAAAGGTAATGCTAAGAGCAAAAATGAACACAATTTGCTCTAATTGTGTAAGAATGTCTTTGAAAGATTCTGTGATACTTGTTTAGTAGGCTGGTAAGAACTTGAGATAGTCACAGCAATTTTAAATATAGACAAGAGCCTCAAGTTTGAGTATGCGAGGCATGAAGAGTGAGCTTTGGCATGGGCCACATGAAAGCTGAGAACATCCAGATCTGTGAGAAAGAGATGAAAAAGCGCCAATGAGAACAACTTTCAACATGGTATTTAAACCTCCAGATTAGCATTTGAAGCAGAACTTTTTAATTCATTCTCTTTTTCTTCTTTCTGCTTTCCGACTCAACACAAAATCACTTGGGTAAATAAACTATCTTTTTAAAGATATAACCTTTAAGGTCTTTGTGGTTTTTGTTCATGAATGGCAGGAGCATGTGGAGGTTTTGGGGGCATGAGGGAAGGGGGCAGGAGTTTCAGCAGCTGGCAACTGCAGACTAATATATGGCATGTGTAAGTCAGAGGTTCGGACACTGGTTGGATTTACAATTAATGTCCAGACACATTCCACTGCTCAGGAGTGTTTATTGGACCCCTGTTCAGTGTTAAGCCCTTTTTTTTCACAAGTCTGTGTGAATGTATACATATATAATATACAGAAACATTTGGTAAGATGACATCAGAAATAAATGCAACGTAATTTGGCTCTTCTAAAGAAGCTGTGGACTAGCTCTGTCAATCAAAAAGTGTTTCTTAGCTAGATGCTCTCAGGTCTAGCAAATGAACTGCTTTCAAGTTGTTGATTGGTTGAGGAAAGTTACTGTCTCTGTTTTCAAGAATATTTTAATGTGCTGTATATTTTTGTAATGTTGAAAGTATGCAGGATGTTGTGTAGAGAAACTCAACCATGAAAAAGCTTCCTGATCTAGAATTATTCACGGAATGAGCCATCACATCTGCAGGAGTATAGACGTTTGTGTTGAGTGGGCACCCTGACAGTATGAGCAAGATGGAGCGATAAACACAACCCTGTTTGTAGTCCCAACGTAGCAATCCCAGTAAACTGAATCCCAGATATTTGAGGCAATCTAGCCAAAGACCATGTTACATTTGCTGTGTTTCTATATGCTTTCCCCAGATTTCCATGACAGTCGGTATGCTGGGTTAGATGAACTTTTGTTCTGGTTCACCAAAAAATTCTTGTGATCCTATATGCTCACCCATGGTCTCCTGTAAGATCCACAGCACAAAAAATAAGAGAAAGATTTATGCCTGTAGTAACAAGTCAGAGTGTTTATTCTCTATGCTGAATAATGACATTTACAGCACTGTTCCCCTGATTTGAAGAGAGAAAGTTTTCAAGTTGTCGTGAAGGACATTCAAAATTTTAGGATGGCCAGTGGGTCCATCTATCATTTTGGGACAGTTTGTCGGTCCATCCTCCATTTTGGGACAGGCCCCGGGCTCAGCTGCCACCCTCCTAGTGTGGCCCAGGGTCCCCTGAAGCTCCAGCCTCAATTCCGACCTTGTCATGTGAGATAAGGTGAGCTGGGTGCCAAAAGGCTGTATTTGTGCTCAGAACCAGTTCAGCTCTGGAGGGCTGTTGGAGTCCGAGAAGGAGTTGCACAGTCCAGATTGTGGAACAGTGAGTTTTATTGAAACAACAGAAAAGAAGGTTGAGGATTGCTGAGAATCTATGAACTAACTACACCCTAACTACCTATAGACCCGTTGGCGATCCATGAACCAACTACAATTCAAGTACTTACAGATCTGTTGGGGATCAATAAACTACCTACATCTCAGCTAACTATAAGTGTGTTGGGGATCAATGAACTAACTACACCTGAACTACCTCTGGATTTCTGAGAATCCATGAACTAACCACACGTGAAAAACTTAGAGTGTTCTTGGGGAGCACTGAACTACCTACACCTAAAATACATAGCGTTTACTGAGGTTCTATGACCTAATTACACCTTAACTACTTACAGATC
>WBMV01002507.1:0-38539 GCA_013396655.1 Campylorhamphus procurvoides
TGAGCCCCCACTGCTCTCCCAGGTGCTGAGCAGAGGCTGAGGTACCTCCTGGGGGTGCTGATCTCCATTAGTGACCTGCTGAGGAAGGAACCCCAAGGTGCCTCCTTGGACAAGACATCGACCCTCCAGACTTGTGCTGGGTCCTGCCCTCCATGGCTGGCATTTAATCCAAATAGGGAATCCAAGCCTTTCTGGGAATGGAAAAGAGAGAGAGGTGGATCAGAACCACTGACCATCCAGTCCAGCCACCCCCCAGCACTGCCAAGGCCACCACTGACCATGTCCCCAAGTGCCACATCCACATGGATTTTAAATCCCTCCAGGCATGGGGACTCCACTCCCCTTCATTTTCCCCCCACTGCTTCCCTGTTTTCAGCCTGAGACCCACCTTCCTGGTGGATTTTCCAGGGATCTCTGCCTGGATCCCTCACTCCTGGAGGTGTTTGCTGTGTCTGTGCCGGTCCCACCCTTGGAGGGGGAAGTCCCATTCAACCCTCGTGGTGTTGGCTGTGTCTCGTTGTGACCCATGTCCCTCCTGTCCCCTGGGTTCCAGAGCACCAGTTCTACCACAAATGGGCCATCCTGTCTGACCCCGAGGACCTCACGGCGGGGCTCAAGGGCTACCTGAAGTGTGACATCGCCGTGGTGGGCAAAGGGGACAACATCAAGACCCCACACAAGGCCAACGAGACGGACGAGGACGACATTGAAGGGTGAGGATCTGCAGGGCCAGCTCCTCCCAGGCTCTCCTGGGAATGGTTTTCCACATCCCTTCACCTCGGATCAGGATCCAAACCAGCCCCGGTGCACACACCAACCCAATCCAGGAAACCAGAGGGGCCAATCCGGTGCTTTCCAGGGAGAGGACACGTGGTCCTGGTGCAAATCCAGGCGACATCAGGCACAGACCTGTCATTTCTGTCAGGTCAGACCACCTGCTGGTTGTGGAACATCAGCCAATGGGATGTCCCCACTCTTTACCTGAAGCTCCGGAAGGGATGCGATGGGATGGGATGGGATGGGATGGGATGGGATGGGATGGGATGGGATGGGAAGGGAAGGGGTCTCATCACCCTCTGCCAAGGCAAACAGGGAGGTTTGAATGAAGTTCCCCAGACTCCACGTGAGCAGGGCTCTTTGACTTCCCAGCACATCTCAAAGGTCATGGAACAAAAAGCAGGAGATTTTCAGACTCAATTCCAGCCCCAAAACCTTTCAGGCTCAGTGAAATACCTCCAAGTCTTTCCAATCTGCCCCTCAGCCTCTCCCCAGGTGGAACCACAGAATTGTTTAGGTTGGAAATGACCTCTAAGATGATCAAGTCCGACCATTAACAGTCAGGAACCCAGACCAGGAGCAAAATGCCCGCACAGCTCTCCTGACTTGCTGAGCTCCAGGGCCTTGAGGCACCACCTGAACTATTTGGGCCACCACTCCATGCTCTGCTGGTGGTATTATCCAATTTTTCCATAGAATGAAAGAATGGTTTGGGTGGGAAGGGATCTTGAAGTTCATCCAGTTCCAAAGAGACCTTCCACTAGACATGGGCATCTCCAGTGGTTCCTCGGGAAGGGTTTTGTCCACAGCATTCCCCTGGGCTCATTTCTTCCCCCAGAGGAGGAAAACCACATAGAAGAACCACAAAGAAATTGATAGACTTCAATTCTGCCCCCCAAATCCCCCTCCTCCAGATCCCCTTGTACCCTGAGAAACCAAAAGGACTTTTTTTTGAACCCTAAAGGTTGTAAAACCCCTCCAGGACCATCCAACCCAACCTTTAGCCTCTCCTGANCCCTGAGAAACAAAAAGGACTCTCCCAATGTCCCACTCATTCCACTTCCACGGACTCAGCGCTCAGAACGTGGGGCACCTTCTCTTTGACAGGTCTATTTTTGAACCCTAAAGGTTGGGAAAGCCCTCCAGGACCATCTAACCCAACCTTTAGCCTCTCCTGACAGACCCAGCAGCCCCAGCAGGGTCTCCAACCCCACTCACCTACATTTCAGGAATCTCCTGCTCCCTGACGGGGTCCCCGCGGAGAGACAGTGGGCTCGGTTCTACATCAAGATCTACCGGGCAGAGGGGCTGCCCAGGATGAACACCAGCATCATGGCCAACGTCAAGAAGGCTCTCATCGGCGAGAACAAGGACCTGGTGGACCCCTACGTGCAGGTGGTGTTTGCAGGGCAGAAGGTGAGCAAGGAGGGGGCGTGAGCAGGACCAGCCTCTCAGAGGTGACCAGAGGTGGTTTCAGTCATCCTGGTGTGTTGAGATGTGTGTGATGTCACCTTGTTTTCCTTGGTTATCCTGCCATGTTGAGATGTGTGAGATGTCACCCTGTTTTCCCTGGTTGTCCTGGCACCTTGAGATGTGTGAGATGTCACCCTGTTTTCCCTGGTTGTCCTGGCACCTTGAGATGTGTGAGATGTCACCCTGTTTTCCCTGGTTGTCCTGGCACCTTGAGATGTGTGAGATGTCACCCTGTTTTCCCTGGTTGTCCTGGCACCTTGAGATGTGTGAGATGTCACCCTGTTTTCCCTGGTTGTCCTGGCACCTTGAGATGTGTGAGATGTCACCCTGTTTTCCCTGGTTGTCCTGGCACCTTGAGATGTGTGAGATGTCACCCTGTTTTCCCTGGTTGTCCTGGCACCTTGAGATGTGTGAGATGTCACCCTGTTTTCCCTGGTTGTCCTGGCACCTTGAGATGTGTGAGATGTCACCCTGTTTTCCCTGGTTGTCCTGGCACCTTGAGATGTGTGAGATGTCACCCTGTTTTCCCTGGTTGTCCTGGCACCTTGAGATGTGTGAGATGTCACCCTGTTTTCCCTGGTTGTCCTGGCACCTTGAGATGTGTGAGATGTCACCCTGTTTTCCCTGGTTGTCCTGGCACCTTGAGATGTGTGAGATGTCACCCTGTTTTCCCTGGTTGTCCTGGCACCTTGAGATGTGTGAGATGTCACCCTGTTTTCCCTGGTTGTCCTGGCACCTTGAGATGTGTGAGATGTCACCCTGTTTTCCCTGGTTGTCCTGATGTGTTGAGATGTGTGTGATGTCATCCTGTTTTCCTTGATTGTCCTGGCACCTTGAGATGTGTGAGACACCACCTTGTTTTCCTGGGTTGTCCTGATGTGTTGAGATGTGTGAGATGTCACCCTGTTTTCCTTGGTTGTCCTGCCATATTGAGATGTGTGAGATGTCACCTTGTTTTCCTTAGTTGTCCTGATGTGTTGAGGTGTGTGAGATGTCACTTTGTTTTCCCTGGATGTCCTGCCATATTGAGAAGTGTGAGATGTCACCTTGTTTTCCTTAGTTGTCCTGATGTGTTGAGGTGTGTGAGATGTCACTTTGTTTTCCCTGGTTATCCTGGCACCTTGAGATGTGTGAGATGCCACCCTGTTTCCCATGTTTCCCCTCTCTGGGATGAGTTTGCAGCTCCAAGGAAAGAACTTTCTTGGTGGGGAAAGGGGAGCCATGAGGCAGGATGGGTGGAATTGGCAGCTGAGGTTGTGAGGGGTGGCTTGGGAGACCCAACCCTTGTCTAACATCCTTCTCCTCCCACCCCCAGGGGAAGACCTCCATCCAGAAGAGCAGCTATGAGCCCCTGTGGAACGAACAGATCGTGTTCACAGAGATGTTCCCCCCTCTGTGCAAGAGGATAAAGATCCAGATCCGGGACTCGGACAAAGTCAATGATGTGGCCATCGGGACCCATTTCATTGATTTGAGGAAGATCTCCAATGAAGGAGACAAAGGTAAAACTGAGGGGGGGCACACTGGGATACCTTTTCCCCTTTGGCAGAGTTCCCAAAGTACCCTGGGCTCCTTCCTCACCCCTGGACACAGCTGGTTCTTGGTGCCCACCCAGAGAGACCTTGGCACACTGGAATGGTCTCCTGGGCTCCCTGGACCTCAGCAGACCCAGCCCTGTCACAAGCCTGCAGTCCAACACCCGAAAGCAAAGACACCCAAGAGCAATTTGCCCTTCCAAAAACTGAATTGCCATTATTGGATGAGCGCCGGGTGGGCTCCCTCGTGCACACAAACACCAACACAGGCCAAGGTGGGAAAGCAAAGATGGGGCTGGAAAAGGAACTACTGGGGGTGCTCCTTCCTTGATACTCAAAGTGGGTAATTGCTCAATGTGAGACTCAGCTCCCTTTGGGCTGTGCCCTGTCCAGTCCCGTTTCTGCCTTCCCTGCAAAAACAGGAGAAAAGGAGGCTCAGGGGGGACCTTGTGGCTCTGCAAGTCCCTGCCAGGAGGGGGGAGCCGGGGGGGGGCGGGCTCTGCTCCCAGGGAACAGGGACAGGAGCAGAGGGAACGGGCTCAGGCTGGGCCAGAGCAGGGCCAGGGGGGACATGGGGAGGGATTTGCTGCTGGAAAGGGTGGTCAGGCCTTGGCAGGGGCTGCCCAGGGAGGGTTGGAGTGCCCAGGCCTGGAGGTGCCCAAGGCAGGACTGGCCGTGGCACTCAGAGCTCTGGGCTGGGGGACAAGGTGGGCATCGGGCACAGGGTGGGCTCCCTGGGCTGGGAGGGTTTTTCCAACCCAAATGGTCCTGGGAGACCTTTCTCCATGGGTGGTTGCAGCCATGGACACACAGGAGCACATCCCACCCGTGTCACCGTTCACAGACCCGGGAAGTGCTGCCAACCCAAGAGTTTGTACCAAGCCGTGCCCTTCTCCTGGCACATCCCTCTCCTTCCACGCACCTTCCGTTCCCTCCAGGCTTCCTGCCCACCTTCGGCCCCGCCTGGGTGAACATGTACGGCTCCACTCGCAACTACACCCTGATGGATGAGCACCAGGAGCTGAACGAGGGGCTGGGAGAAGGCGTCTCCTTCCGGGCCAGGCTTCTCCTGGGTCTGGCCGTGGAGATCCTGGACACCACCAACCCAGAGATCAACAGCTCCACCGAGGTGCAGGTGGAACAGGCCACGGCTGTGGCTGATGTGAGTGTTCCCCCAGCCCATCTTTGCTCATCTTTGGCCTCCCGAAATGAGGGTTTCAGTTAGTGCTGTCCCCGTGTTGGGGACCCCACAGCGCAATGGAAGCGACTCCTGCGAGGATTTCGGGTTCTGTGATGATTCCAGTGCTCACATCCCTTAGGAATTCTGGGCACAAGGAGTGTCTGAGTGGGATTGTTTATCTGGCACTGCTTTCCCAGAGGAGCTGTGGCTGCCCCATCCCTGGGAGTGTCCAAAGCCAGGTTGGAGAGGGCTTGGAGCAACCTGAGATAGTGGGAGGTGTCCCTACCCATGGCAGGGAGTGGAATGGGATGAGCTTTAAGGTCCCCTCCATCCTAAACCATTCCATGATTTTGATGATCTCCTAAACTTTTGGATGCTGGGAGAGAGACAAGGACAATGAGCCATCTCCCCGTGCCAGTTGTCCCACTCCCATCCTGGTGGGTTCCAAAGAGAAGCCAAGACCTTCCTCAATTTCCCAGCCAGAGGGAATGAAACCACCTGGAAACAAAGCCATTCCCATTCCAAAGGAGCATCCAGGCAGATGGATTTGGGTGGTTTGATTAATTCAGGCTGTGAATGAATTCCTGAATGTCCCTTGGACGATTCCTCACCTGCAAGGGTTGACTGATCCCACACAGTTAAAGCTTATCTTTAATTAAAAGGTATTAAAATGAAACCCTTAATTAAACCCTCTCTGCAATGAGCCCAGAGATGGGAGAGGAAACCCTCGTGGTGCCCATGCAATCCTGAGCAGGAGCAGCTCCCCCTGAGGGTGCTCAGAGGTGCCAGGGGACACCCCTCTGTCCCTCCACCTGACCCTGATCCCTGGGTCTCCTTTCTCCTGCAGAACTGCACTGGGAAGATGGAGGAATTCTTCCTCTTTGGAGCCTTCCTGGAAGCCACCATGATCGACAGGAAGATTGGGGACAAACCCATCAACTTCGAGGTCACCATAGGTTGGTTGTTTTATTTTGGGAAGGGTTCTTTTGCAGCGTGGCTGGTGTGAAGAGCAGGATCCAAAGCTGGGAGAGGGGTTTCTTCCCAGTTTTCCACACCGACCCATGCAGGGCTCTCAGTCTGGGGAGCAGGGGATGGACACAAGCCGTGTGGGACCCCACGTAGCTTATTTTGTGCCTGACTTTGTGCCCTGGAGAATGACCACCAAGGGGAGGGAGGGTATTCCCAAGGTCTGAGAGGGGGCACCAGCAGGGCACTAACCTGTGTGGCTCCTGGACATGGTTTCAGAGAGCTGAATTCCAGTGAATTCCTGCAGAGAAAACTTCTCCCAACTCAAATTAAATCCCAGGGATTGAGCCCAGCTGGAGTTACAACCCTGTGAATTTATTCTGCCTTTTTTTATTTTTCTTTTCCTTGAGGTAACTATGGCAACCAGGTGGATGGTGTGACCAAACCCGTCCTGAGGAGGAAGAAAGAGGGAGGGGATGGGGATGAGGAGGAGTCGGAGCTGCTCCAGAACTCCAGCGAGGATGAAGGCGATGAGGATGGAGAGCTGGTCTCTGTCTCTTCATCTCCGCCCATGAAGCCCCTGGTCACAGACAGGTCAGTGAGTCCACCTGGGCACCAAGGTGGCAGTCCTGAACATTCCTGTGGATTCTCTGGTGTCCAATATAGGGTGAATTCACCTCCCAGGGTACCCTGAAAAGCACATCCTTCACCACCCAGATGCGCCCCTGAACTCCAGGCTCTCTGATCCCTTTGTTGCTCTTCCCCTGCAGCAAAGAGGGATGGAGTCATCCAGGGGATCCAAAAACTCCTTGGTGGGCACTGAAAAGCACAAGTTTGTTCATCTGTGTGGAAGTTCTGAGCATTTAGTGTGTCTGGGGAAGGGGCTGGAGCAGCAGGAGGGGCTGAGGGAGCTGGGGGGGCTGAGCCTGGAGAAAAGGAGGCTCAGGGGGGACCTTGTGGCTCTGCAAGTCCCTGCCAGGAGGGGGGAGCCGGGGGGGGTCGGGCTCTGCTCCCAGGGAACAGGGACAGGAGCAGAGGGAACGGGCTCAGGCTGGGCCAGGGGGCACATGGGGAGGAATTCCTGCATGGGAAGGGCTGTCCAGCCCTGGCACAGCTGCACAGGGAGGGTTGGAGTCCCCATCCCTGGAGAGATTTCAAATCCATGTGGAGGTGGCACTTGGGGACATGGTCAGTGGTGGCCTTGGCAGTGCTGGAGGATCCTGGATAGAAAAATCATTCTGGAAAAATCTCTTGCAAACACACCAGGCAGGAGATTGGGGTAAAAGACTTCAATCCTCTCACTCTCCCTGGTTTGCAGCACCTCTTTTTCGGTCGGTCTGTCCCCGTTGCTCACAGACAGTGGCAGCTACCCCCTGGTGTCTGATGGAATCAGGACATGGAAAACTCTCCTGCCCTGGCTCTGTGGATGCACAGCTGGTCGTCAGGGGACAAATCGTTCCTGTGTTCTCTGCAGCTGTAAAATGATGGCAATTTGATGTGTCTGTTCTCCAAATTGCTGTGATGTGCTGGAGGCAGTGGCCCTAAAACACGGACAGGATCCAGGCAGCTGCGGGTGGGATGCTGGGGGTGTTTTCCAGCCCCACTCCAGGCAGGATCTGCACAAGTGCCCGGGGATGGCTGGGCTGGGAGTCAGACACAGCCTGGCGTGGAATATAAAAGACCAGGATTAAGGGAAGCTAATTGGATTTAAGCTGATGAGAGACGCTTAAAGTGGGTTTTAATCGTGTTTTACCAGTAGATTGGTGTTAATTCTATTAACTGGCTTAATTCAGCTGGGAAATTAAACCAGCCAGGCTGAACCGAAGGTGTCTGCATCCAATAAGTGTCTCCCTGGGATTCTCTCCCCGATTCCCCAGCTCCTCCTCCGGGTGAATCCCGAAGGGAGATGAGAAGCGCCGATGGGTTTGGGTCTGTCCCCGGGCTCTCCCTCCCTGTTTACCCAAATTATCTCCAGCCCGCGGGGCTCTGCTGACACCTCCTGGCTGGGAATATCCCGGTGGCTGCGACAGGAGGAGCGGGAGAGGTTTTTTGGCTCTGGTTATTACCCCGAGTGCCGCAGGATGCGCAGGGGATTCACACGGGGCGGATCCCAACTCGTGGCACCCAAAGGGATGAGCCACCCTTCGGCCTCATCCTTCCTTTAGCTGTGCCACCCCCATCCCAAGGCCGGGTTGGACAGGGCTTGGAGCAACCTGGTCTGGTGGAAGGTTTCAGGATCCCAGAGTGGTTTGGGTTGGGAGGGACCTTAAAGCTCATCCAGTTCTACCCCCTGTCATGGGCAGGGACACCTCCCACTATCCCAGGTTCAGCCTGCCCTTGGACACCTCCAGGGATGGGGCAGCCACAGCTTCGCTGGGAATTCCATCCCAGCCCCTCCCCACCCGCACAGGGAGGAATTTTTTCCCAATATCTCTTTGGGGTCTCCCCCTTTAGTTTTAAACCATTTCCTGCAGAGCTTTCCCGGAGTTAATTGCCAGTTCCGTCTCTCTCTCTGCTGAATTAAAAGGTCCTTCGGGTTACAAACCTTTTCCTCATGCTGGTATTTACTGTCAGTGTTGAAATGAACCCGAAAATATCTCAGAATCCCAGAATGGTTTGGGTTGGGAGGGACCTTAAAGCCCACCCGGTCCCACCCCCTGCCATGGGCAGGGACACCTGCCACTATCCCAGGCTGCTCCAAGCCCTGTCCAACCTGGCCTTGGACACTCCCAGGGATGGGCAATCCCTGGACACTGCACTCCCCATCCTGGCACTGGGAATGGTGCCAGGAGAAGACTGAGTGTCTGTTCTTCAGGACACAACTCACCTCAGCCCCTCCTGTATCCCCCCCATTCCCATCACGGCTTTGCCTCCCTGGGAGAGGAGTGGGATGGGCTGTTCCTGGCCCGGGAATTCATCCCATGGAGCATCTCTGCTGCCTCCTCTTGCAGGAACTACTTCCACCTGCCCTACTTCGAGAAGAAGCCCTGCATTTACATCAAGAGCTGGTGGCAGGACCAGCGGCGCCGGCTCTACAACGCCAACATCATGGACAAGATCGCGGACAAGCTGGTCAGCACGGGCTGGGGCAGGCAGGGAGGGACACAGCTGGGACACGGGGGTGGCACGGGGCACAGTCCAGGCTCCCTGTGCACCCCAACCTGGTCACAAAGCGGGGACAAACCGTGCAGGGACCCGCTGCAAACCTGGGCCAGGAAGGGGGAGGTCTGAGGTTTCCAATGGCCAAATCCCAGGATCTTTGTGGCATCTGTGGGTCACATTCTGGTGTCCCCAGGGACAGGGAGGGGAGGGCTTTGTCACCTGGGCTGGAGGGGTGAACACCTGCATGGCAGAGGCTCCAGGGAGACCTTGTTCAGGGAATGGCTTCCCACTGCCAGAGGGCAGGGAGAGATGGGATATTGAGAAGGAATTGTTGTCTGTGAGGGTGGGCAGGGAATCTGTGGCTGCCCCTGGATCCCTGGGAGTGTCCAAGGTCATGTTGAACAGGGCTTGGAGCAACCTGGCATAGTAGAAGGTGTCCCTGTCCATGGCAGGGGGTGGAATTACATAAACTCCCTTCCCACCCAAGAAATTCTATCCTACTATGATATTTATCATATTTATTAACAGCCCCAGTTAACTCCCAAGGAGCCTTTGGGAGGGTCAGGGCAGGATCTGCAAAGGGTCACTCTGGCAGGTCCATCCAGGGTGTTTGGACCTCGCCCACCTCCTCTCACAGAGGGCAGAGGAGCCATTCCCATCACCCAGAGCCAGAGCTGATCCCTGAGGGGCAGCAGGTGTTGTCCTGTGTGTGGGGCCGGCCCTGGGGGGGTCCCTGTGCCCCCCACACCCCTCAGTGCTCCCCGTTGGTGCTGCAGGAGGAGGGACTCAACGACGTGCAGGAGATGATCAAGACCGAGAAGCCGCACCCTGAGCGCCGGCTCCGAGGGGTCCTGGAGGAGCTGAGCAGTGGCTGCCTGTGAGTGACAGAGGGGCAGGTGGCACAGGGCAGGTCCCCACTCCCCGTGAGTGCAAACCCAGCCTGCTGTGTCCTGGGGATGATGGGACCCCGTTCCCTGGACCCCATTCCCTGACACCTTTCCCTGACACCATCCCTGCACACCGTTCCCTTCCACTGTTCCTGGACCCCGTTCCCTGGACCCCGTTCCCTGACACCATTCCCTGACACCATCCCGGGACCCCGTTCCCTGGGACCCCGTTCCCTGGACACCATTCCCTTCCACTGTTCCTGGACACAATTCCCTGACACCATTCCCTAATACCGTCCCTGGAACAACATTCCTTGGACCCCGTTCCCTGGACCCCGTTCCCTGACCCCATTCCCTGGACCCCATTCCGTGACCCCCATTCTCTGACATCATTCCCTAACACCGTCCCTGGGACCCCGCTCCCTGGGATCCCATTCCTTGACCCCATTCTCTGACCCCATTCCCTTCCACTGTTCCCGGACACCATTCCCTGATGTTGGCACCGTGCTGGATCAGCCCCCTTCGGGCTGCAGCAGGACTGAGGTGGCACCCACTGCCCCCAAACCCCACAGCAGGGGTGACAACCTCAATCCTCTGGCCCCCACACGCCTGACAGCACCCACCCCTCATTCCTGGCACTGACTCTGGGGTGCAAAGAGGCCTCTTGGCCATGGTTGAGTTGCAGATCTGGGGGGGACAGGGATGTTTCTGTCCCCTGCTGATGGCAGAGACCTCCCTGGGAGAGCCCACGGGCTCCCATGGGAATCACATCCTGACCTTCCCCACCAGGCGCTTCGTGACCTTGGCTGACAAGGACCAACATCACTCGTCCCGCACGAGGCTGGACCGGGAGAGGCTCAAATCCTGCATGAGGGAGCTGGTGAGTGGGAGCCAGGACATGAAGGGGCTCCAGGAGAGCTGGAGAGGGACCTGGGACAAGGGATGGAGGGACAGGACACAGGGAATGGCTTCCCAGTGCCAGAGGGCAGGGATGGGTGGGATATTGGGAAGGAATTGCTGGCTGTGAGGATGCTGAGGCACAGGTTGGGCAGAGGAGCTGTGGGAGCAGTGGGAAGGGAGGGGGATTTGTGAGCAGGGGCTGGACCTTCTTGGTGCAGTGGAGCACTTTGGTCCACAGCTGTTTTCTGGGTTCTGTGGGTGGAGGGTTTGGGGGTTAACCCTGAAAAGAGGCCCCAGAGACCACGTGGGTCTCACACAGGTCCCAGGGGCACCTGGGTCTGTGCTGCTGCCTCCCCTCCAGCACACCCTGCCTTGGAAAGAAACTGGGACCTCAGAGGAGCTGCATCACCACCCACAGCCAGGGAGGGCAGGAAGGGCTCACTTGGGGGAATCCTGCTCCAGGGACACATTTTTGGGGCTTCTGGCCCAGCTCCTTGAGGAGGAGTTGGATGGGCAGAAGAGATGTACAAAGAGCAGGCGGCTCATGCAGCTGGATGGACACCAACTTCGGGGGCCAGCTGCATCCTCCAAAGGCATGAATTAACCATGGGGGGCCCTTTGTGAAGGGCCAGGAGCTGAGACACGGCAGGGACGGCACCAGGGGGGACACCAGGCTTGAAGCCACCCCAAAATGCCCCAAGCACAGGTGCCACCTCTGTGCTCTGTGCACCTTCTCCTGGGCCAGGTGTCTCAGCACCCTCAGGGCCCCTCCCATGCCAAGGCTGACCAACACAAGTTGCCTCCAGGATGTGCATCCCACCTGATGTGGTGGGATTAAGACACTTGCCTCCTCCCCACCCCTTCCCAAACTTCCTGGTGCTGCTCCCTTCTCTGTGCTCCGTTCTGATGTCCCGGGCTCCCCTTTGCCCCCAGGAGAACATGGGACAGCAGGCCACGGTGCTGCGCTCGCAGGTGAAGAGGAACACCATGAAGGACAAGCTGAAGCTGGTGCAGAACTTCCTGCAGAAGCTCCGGTTCCTGGCGGACGAGGTGGGACCCTCAGCGTGGTGTGAGTGGGGTCAGCCTGGGGGGATGGACCCCTCAGCTGTCCGTTTGGGCTGCAGAGCTCCCTGGGGACACAGGGTTAGTGCAGAGAGTCCCTCCATGACCCCCAGGCTCTGCTGGCTTGGAATGAGTCAACACTGAGAGATACTGAAGAGATTCCCAGGCAGGGGCAGAGCTGGGTCCTCCTGCAGCAGAGCTGGAGGTGCTTCTGGCAGCCCCAGCCATGGAGAGGCCACGCAATTCCCTTGGGAACAGCCACTGGGAGGTGGCACATGGAATCGTGGAATGGTTTGGGTGGGAAGGGACCTTAAAGCTCATCCAGTCCCACCCCCTGCCAGGGCAGGGACACCTCCCACCAGCCCAGGTTGTTCCCAGCCCTGTCCCACCTGGCCTTGGACACTGCCAGGGATCCAGGGGCAGCCGCAGCTTCTCTGGGAATTCCATTCCAGTCCCTCCCCACCCTCCCAGCCAACAATCCCTTCCCAGTATCCCATTTAAGCCTGTCCTCTGGCACTGGGAAGCCATTCCCTGTGTCCTGTCCCTCCAGGCCTTGTCCCCAGTCCCTCTCCAGCTCTCCTGGAGCTCCTTCAGGCTCTGGAAGGGACTCTCAGGTCTCCCTGGAGCCTTCTGTGATTCTTTCCACAGGACTGGCTCAGCCATGGGGATTATTTGCCCTCTCTGGAGCTGCAGCTCCAGTTCCACCTCCTGCTCCCATTTCCCATGAAAGGTTCCCATCTCCTCATCCTCAGTTACAGCCAGACCTTCCTTGGCCCTGATTCACCCCAGTAGAACATAAACCAGCCTATGGGCTGTGATGGGACCTGTCCAAACTGGGAGCCTCTTCCCTAGGAAGGGATTCATGTGTGGCCCCTGCCCTACAGCCCCCATGGACTGTGAATGGAGACAGAAGGAAAATCTTTACTCTTCTACCCCAAAATTTATATATAATTTTTATATATAATTTTTTAATCTGAGTTTCTTTCCTGCTGGGCTTCACCCTGCTGAGCTCAGCTCTGAGCAGCTCTTTTTCAGTGGGGATCCCAAAACCATTCCAGTGCCCCAAATGTGGGAATGGGCACGTCCACCTCCCGTGCCATCTGTCAGATTTGCCTCCAGAAGGTCTCCAGCCCTGCTGGTGCCTCAGAGGTGGGAGCTGGGAGCCTGACAGGGCCCCTTGTTGGTGTTCCCAGCCCCAGCACACCATTCCTGACGTCTTCATCTGGATGATGAGCAACAACAAGCGCATCGCCTACGCCCGCATCCCCTCCAAGGATCTCCTCTACTCCATCGTGGACGAGGAGGTGGGCAAGGACTGCGCCAAGGTGAAGACAGTCTTCCTCAAGGTATGGATCTGCCTTCCCTGGGGGAGCTGGAGCCACGAGCAGGGATCTGGAGGAGGGGCAGACTGGGGGGCTGGGAGATGGAGGTGAGAGAGTTGGGTATCCAGTTTTCCTGGGGCTGGAGTGTTGTCCCAATCCAACCCCTGCTCTGCTGGTGGGGGTGGGAATCTGCTGCTCAGGAGTGTGAACCACTGGTCTTACCCAACCCAATGAGAAACGTTTGGAAGGAGGGAGATGCTTGATCCATTTGCCACCAATGGGGATTTCTGCCTTGGAAAGAGGCAGCCAATGTGGTGGGAAGAAGATAATTCCTAAGCCAGAATGGCATCAGGATCCAAAAGGATGAGGTTTTCAGGGGCAGCAATAAAAGCAATGAACCAAAGGAGTTGGATGTTGCCAGAGGTGGTTTGTCCATGTCTCAGGCCTTCCCAATATCCATGCAAACTCTTCCTTCCCTTGTGCCCAGCTGCCTGGGAAGAGGGGCTTTGGCCCTGCTGGCTGGACAGTCCAGGCCAAGATGGAGATTTACTTGTGGCTGGGTCTCAACAAGCAGCGCAAAGACTTCCTGAGCGGCCTCCCCTGTGGCTTCGAGGAGAAGAAGACCCCCAGAGGGCAAAACCTGCCCTCCTTCCCTCCCATCAGCCTCCTGTACACCAGTAAGGACTTTCCAAGGGGCATGGAGGGGGTTGGGAGGAGCCTGGATGGACACCCCTTGGCCCAAGGGATTCCAGGAGATAAGGGGCAAATCATTCCAGTTGTGCCAGTCTGAGGCCTCCCACTGCTCCCATGGGGAGCTGGGGTGTGGGAATTGTGTCCCCTCATTCCTATCATTCTGCACATGGTGAGCAGGATGCTGAGGAAGTCCATATCCATGTGGGACTCGTGCTTTGAGCCAATGTCCTTCACCCCTGAGCAAAACCTGGCCCCTGAGACCCCACTCTGGAGGCTGAGCCCTGAGCTGGGCTCCAGGAGGTCCTGCCAATCCATCCCTCTCCCCATCTCTTGCAGAGAAACAGGTTTTCCAGCTGCGAGCCCACATGTACCAGGCCAGGAGTTTGTTTGCAGCCGACAGCAGTGGCCTCTCCGACCCCTTTGCACGGGTGTTCTTCATCTCTCAGAGCCAGTGCACCGAGGTATCCCACCCTGGCATGGAGGGATGGAGGGATGGGCTTTGACATTACCTGTCCCATCCTGCTCCCCTGGCACAGGTCCCATGAGCCAAGGATTGGGTGGATTGTTGGGCCCTGTAGTGGAAAAGCATTGGGAATTGTCTGTTTCCAGGAGATCCTTCCCAGGGTGTCCCCTGCATTCTCCATTCCTGTGGCTGTGATTCCCTGCCTGGTTTGGAGAAACAGGACCATGCTGAAGTGATTTTTTTGGTCTTCCCTTCCCAGCCTGAGGGCTGCCAGGCTTTAGGAAGCCTGGTGGACACTGGGAATAATTCATCTCTGCTTGTCTGCCCTTGGGGTGTTTTCCCAGGTGAATCCCTGGGGGTCGCCCAGGGGTCCAAAAAAAGTGCAGCAGCCCCTTCTGCCACCCTTTTGCAGAACTGGGGTCCCTCCCTGGAGCAGTAAGGATCTCTCCCACCTTTCCAGGTCCTCAACGAGACCCTTTGCCCCACCTGGGACCAGCTGCTGGTGTTTGACAACGTGGAGCTGTACGGGGAGGCTCACGAGATGCGGGACGACCCCCCCATCATTGTCATTGAGATCTACGACCAGGACACAGTGGTGAGAAACCCCCACCCCAAAGGATGTGGTTTGGGTGCTGGGGTCACTCCTGAGTCAGAGGGGAGGAGGATGCTGCAGAGGATGTGGGGGGCCTTTTCCCTTGGAAAGGATTCAGGGATTCTTGGAAAAGGGTCTTACCCCCCACATTTCCCATCGATGTGCAGCCTCTGCCCCTCGTAGATCTCAGATTTCACTTGGTTTGCCTCATTTTTGGAGAGAGAAGCAAGAGCTGGAGCCAAGGAGATGTCACCTGAGCCCTTCCCTTCAGGAAAGCTGCTCATCCCTGGCCTCCCTCCTGTCCCTTGGGAACCTCCTTCGAGGAGTCAGGACTGAAAGTTCCCATGAGCTTTGGTGTCCCAAGCCTGTTCTGACCACAACGGGGGGAACTGTGGGGTTAATTTTGGAATTCTGGTGTCGGATCAACAACCCCAAGGGCTCTTTCCACCCTCGCAGGGCAAGGCTGACTTCATGGGGCGCACCTTTGCCAAGCCGGTGGTGAAGATGTCGGATGAGCAGTACAGCCCCCCGCGATTTCCCCCCCAGCTGGAGTACTACCAGATCTACAGGGGCAACTCCACGGCAGGAGACCTGCTGGCTGCCTTCGAGCTGCTCCAGGTACCCACCGGCCAAAGGGGTGGGGTGGGAGGGAGCAGGGATGCAGCCGTGCCCGTGGAGAGTGGTACAACTGGGAGTAACTGGGCAGGAGCTGCCTCCTCACTGGGTTCGGGGTGCCAAACCCTTCTGGTTTCTCTGGGATGTGTGAACCCCTTGTGTTCTTCACATCAAAGACACCTGGAAGTGCTCCAGGCCGGGTTGGACAGGGCTTGGAGCAACCTGGGTGAGTGGAAGGTGTTCCTGGCCGTGGCAGGGGGTGGGAATTAAATCCCTGTAGGAAAGTACCTAAAGGACATCAGGAGAGCTGGAGGGGGACTGGGGACAAGGGATGGAGGGACAGGACACAGGGAATGGCTTCCCAGTGCCAGAGGGCAGGGAGGGATGGGATAGTGGGAAGGGATTGTTGGCTGGGAGGGAGGGGAGGGACTGGAATGGAATTCCCAGAGAAGCTGTGGCTGCCCCTGGATCATCCCTGGGAGTGTCCAAGGCCAAGCTGGACAAGGTTTGGAGCAACCTGGGCTACATTGAGGTGTCAGGGCAGGAGCTGAATAAGCTTTAAGATCCCTTTCCACCCTTGGAAGAAAGATGAGCTTTGAGGTCCTTTTTAACCCAAACCGTTCTGTGACTCCACAATTCTGTGAGATGGACGAAAAGCTTCTTCCCAGCAGATCCTAATCCAGGTTCCATCTCTTCCAGATCGGTCCTGGGGGCAAGTCTGACCTGCCCCCAATCGATGGCCCCACGGACATGGACAGGGGCCCCATCCTGCCGGTGCCTCTGGGGATCCGCCCGGTGCTGAGCAGATACAGAGTGGAGGTAAAGAGTCCTGGAGCACCAGATTCATCCTCATATGGGGCAGCAGGGCCTGCCCATGGCTGGTGGAAGGGCTGCAGGGACCTTTGTTTGAGGCACAAAGCCCAGGTGTCCGCACTGCGAGGGTCTTTGGGCACTGGTCGGACTTGGGAAATGCAGAATTCCCAAAAAAACAGGGAGCTGGATCACTCATTGCTGTCTTAAACACAGACAGAGCAGGGAGGGAATGACACCTGGGCTGGGGAGCAGCACAGGGCATGTCAGAGGTGCACATGGAGATGGATCATCTCCATGTCCAAAGTGGGCACAGAGCTCAGGGATTCTGCACCCACCAACCTGGGGCACCAAGGATGGGATGTCTCCTGTGTGTCTGTAGGAACCTAAAGGGGGATTTGTATCAAAAATAGGTGTCCAGAAAAATAGGGTGTGCTGGCACTGCTGGGGCACCTCCAGTGCTGGGGCAGTTCTGGGCCCCTCAGACAGGAGACATTGAGGGGCTGGAGCGTGTGCAGGGAAGGGAAGNAATTGGGGTATCAGGAGGTGGAAAAATCCCTGTTTAGGGGAATTTTTGCTTGTGGTGGCAGCCTGTTATCCCAAGCAGGGAGGAGCAGGTTTCCCCACTGATTTCACTGTGACAAAATGATGCCAGTGCTGAGCCAAGAGCCATGGACGGGCAAAGCTGCTCTGTGGGGTCCCAGGGCAGGGAAAGGCCAGAGGGGAGAAAGGCAGGAAAATGAGTGCTGAGAGCAGCTGATGTTGGGCTGCTGCACATCAGCCATAGGGTGGATTATTTGGGGATTCAGGGTCTGTGCTGCACCCCAAGTCACGTGGAGGGGGTGACACCTCAGGGGTCCCACTGTCCAGGAGGTGACACTGGCAGTGGGACCCCTCTCCATGCAGAACCAGCTCCCAGGGACAGTCCCTCTCATGCTCACATCCTTCCTCCTCCTCCCCCTGCCCCAGGTCTTGTTCTGGGGGCTCAGGGACCTGAAGAGAGTGAACCTGGCCCAGGTGGACCGGCCCCGTGTGGACATCGAGTGTGCTGGGAAGGGCGTCCAGTCCGCCCTCATCCAGAACTACAAGAAGAACCCCAACTTCAGCACTCTGGTCAAGTGGTTTGAAGTGGTGAGTGGCTCCTCCTCCTCTTCACCCCAAGCCCTCAGCTGGAACCAGGAGTTTCTGGAGCTCCCAGCCCTCTGCTGAAGTTTCCCCCAGCAATGGATGGCATGGACAGGCATTCCAGCTGGGAGCCCCTTCTCTGAGGGCCCCCAAGCCCTGTGTTGCTGCAGCAGCTCCAGACATTTTTTCCAGCATGATCCCTGTTCTAATCCCTGGTGATCTTCCCAACTACCATCACAGGCATCCCCCATCCCACTCCCCTTCCCAACCACCATCCCAGATATCCCCTATCCCACTCCCCTTCCCAACCACCATCCCAGACATTTCCCATCCCACTCCCCTTCCCAGACATTCCCTATCCCAGACATCCCCCATCCCACTCCCCTTCCCAACCACCCTCCCAGACATCCCCCATCCCACTCCCAGCCCTTGATATCCCTCCCACCTCTGCCCCCAGGACCTCCCGGAGAACGAGCTGCTCCACCCTCCCCTGAACATCCGGGTGGTGGATTGCCGGGCGTTCGGGCGCTACACCCTGGTGGGGTCCCACGCCGTCAGCTCCCTCAGGAAGTTCATCTACCGCCCTCCAGACAAGAAAGCCCAGCACTGGAACATGACAGGTACCAGGGCTGGGACAGGGAGCACCTGGGGTGTCTCATCCATGGGGTGTTGTGCATGGAGAAGAGAGAGGTGGGATGGGTAGGGGGCTGTGAGGGCCATGAGATGCTGCTCCTGCCTCTGCTTTCCCCTAGCTGCAAATTACTTCAGTATTAATCGCTTTTTTTAATTAAATTCACATTTTCCTGTCTTTTTTTATGGCAAAAAAGGTGTCTCTTGCCCATGAGAACCTTCTGCCTGAGCAACTGGAGGTGTCTGTGGTGCAATTATGTGCATGTACATCTTTTGGGCTTCTGGTTTAACTAAAAACACATCTCTCTGTTCATGTCATCTCTGAGTGCTGAGGGAGCCTGCCAGGATTTCCAGTTCTGCATGGAAAGTGATGAGAAAAGGGAAAAATCATTCCTCTCAAGTGAGTTTCTCCTTGATGTCCATGAATAGGTGGAACACCAAGCTCGTGGCAAAAGCCAAGGGATCTGTGTGGGAGCCTGAGGATTGAATCACACCCATCAGATACCAGGGTCCCTTTGCTCTGCAGATTAAATAAACCTCAGAGTGTTTGCTGATCTGAACCATCGAGGTGTAGCCGAAAAATTGACTTTTTAACAAGTTGATGTGCTTCTAACTGGAATATCTTCTGCTCATTTAACTCCCACTGAGCATTAATGAGACCCTTAATTAATGATCTCTCTTTGTTCCCTGGAGATGCCACATGATCAGTCCAAAATCACATTATCAGTGTGTTTCACAGCTGATCTCCCTCACTAATCCCTCACCCAGGTGCTCTGATCATCCATCAGAGCAAAGCAGCTCAGTTTAGATATTCTCCTCCCACCCTTCTGCACTGAAAAGGGCACTAAACCATCAACTTCATGTTTGGTTTGGGATTGCCTTTTAATCCACTTAGGAGATCCACTTAAGGATCACCCAGATCCTGAAGAACAAGCAACACGAGCCCTCAGCCAGAACCCAGAGTTTCTGGAGCCCAAGTGACACCTCCAACCCCTTGGCTACACACACATAATTACCATTAATGTTTAAAATTAAATGAATTCGTTATTTCCCCCTTAATTTTAATTTTTAAAATTTAATTAATTTAAAAAATGAACCCACTTAAATTAAATTTATAATTTTATCTATGATTTAATTTCCCCTTCATTACTTTCCCCCTGATTTTTGGGCCTCATCACGTTCTCCTCCTGACACTTGTGGGAAGAGAGGGTGGGATCACCAAGGGACATGTCTGGTTCCATCCACCTTGACCAGTGGTTGTGTCTGTGCCAACTGATGCCTTCGGGGCAATTGTCTTCTCTGCTTCTTCTCCTCTGGGCATTTTCTCATTCATTTGTGCTCTCCTTTTGCTCTGGAAGGGGTTTTGATGATGCTGAAGGGTCTGTGCTCATTCCCACTGCTGCTCTTCTCTGGATCTCCTGCCTGAATCCCTCAGGATCTCACCTGAGCTCTCAGTTTCTCTTCTACACTGTCCTTCTCTCTTTTCCTTTCTCCTTCTCTGTCCACTGTCCAGCCAAACAGCTCAATGGGTACCTGGCCATGACCAGCAGGACCCGCCGCTCTCACCCCACAGGGGAGATCGTGGTCAACGTGGAGCCCGAGGTCCCCATCAAGAAGATGGAGACGATGGTGAAGCTGGAAGCTGTGAGTACCCCCTGCCAGCACAGGTTTAGCCCCTGTTCCCTCACAGAATTCCCAATCTCTGCGGGATCCCACCATGAAGACCTGGCACTGTATGGGTTGGGCAGTGAGTGTGTCCCAGGGTAGTGGGGTCTGTCACACACTGAATGTGCCCAGGCCCACTTTTCTGGCCACAACAGGGATTTCAAATCCTTCTCACACCCCTCTGCTCCACAAAAACAAATGGATTCCTGCAAAGATGCTGCAGGGCTGGAGCCCCTCTGCTCTGGAGCCAGGCTGGGAGAGCTGGGGGGGCTCACCTGGAGAAGGGAAGGATCCAGGGAGAGCTGAGAGCCCCTTGCAGGGCCTAAAGGGGCTCCAGGAGAGCTGGAGAGGGACTGGGGACAAGGGATGGAGGGACAGGACACAGGGAATGGCTTCCCACTGCCAGAGGGCAGGGAGAGATGGGATATTGGGAAGGAATCCTTCCCTGGGAGGTTGGGCAGAGAAGCTGCCCCATCTCTGGAAGTGTCCAAGACCAGGCTGGACGGGGCTTGGAGCCACCTGGGCTAGTGGAAGATGTCCCTGCCCATGGCAGAGAGGTTGGAATTAAATGATCTTGAAGTTCTCTTCCCACCAAACCATCCTGGAATGAGATGATTTGTGCTCAGCTCAGGGTGTGTCTCTAACCTGCTCTCCCTCTCCCTGTTCCCTCCCACCCTGGATGGCAGAACTCGGATGCCGTGGTGAAGGTGGACGTGGTAAGTGATGGATCTTCCCTATATCCCTTCTCCCAGCCCCTGCTCCCTGTCCAACCCTTCTGTGCCCGTTTCAATGGACCACCCATTGCATCCTCACACCCCGAGATGGGCAGGAACCCAAGTATCCTTGCACCACAAAGGGGACTTTGCTGGGCAGGGCTGTTGGGCTCTTGCCATGTGAGGTTCAGGAGCTGCAGCCTGGAGAATTCATGGATCAGTGGGATGATTGAAAGGAGGGGTTCTCTTGGGATTGTCCCATCCTTGGGAGTGTTCCAGGCCAGGCTGGATGGGGCTTGGAGCAGCCTGGTCCAGTGGGAGGTGTCCCTGATGGAATGAGATGAGCTTTAGTACCCCTTCCAACCCAAACCATTCCATGACTCCGTGACTCCAACACTGTGTTTTTGGAGCTTTGGTGATCTTCCTTTGCTGCTTGGTCCCTCAGTGTCTGTAAGGGGGGGAAAATTAAAGAGACCACCCAGCCTGGAACGTTCTGCCTTCTCAGGTGCTTCCCCCACCACCTTTGTACTTCAGGAGATGTTTCCCTTCCACCTGATCCCTCCCCTTGTGTGTCTTTGCTCCCCTCATCCCCGCAGACTGAGGAAGAGAAGGAAAAAAAGAAGAAGAAGAAGAAAGGAGGAGGAGGAGGAGCAGGAGGAGAGGAAGCCGAAGAGGAGGAGCCTGATGAGAGCATGTTGGACTGGTGGTCCAAGTATTTCGCTTCGATCGAGACCATGAAGGAGGTGGGTGTGGAGCAGGGCAGGGCTGGGCTGTGTCTGGGGGGAGAGGAAAACATCACTCCCTGAGTGTGAGGTGTCACCTCTTCCAAAGGAAGCATCCCTTGCTAACCATGGAATCATTTAGGCTGGAAAAGCCCTCCAAGGACACCAAGTCCAACAACGCAGGCCAACACTGACCCTTGTCCCCAAGTGCCACATCCACAGGGTGGATTTTAAGCCCCTCCAGGAATGCGGACTCCACTCCTGCCCCGGGAAGCCTTTCCATGAGGGAATTGTTCCCGATATCCAGTGGCTCCCTTTCTCCCCCAGCAACTCCGGCAGCAGGAAGCAGCCGCAGCAGAAGCGGAGGAGAAGGAAGAGATGGAGATTGGAGAGGGTAAGTGGGTTGTGAGGGAGGGAACACGGCAGGGAAAGGTGGGGCCAGGACTCCTCTTGGTGCTTGGACATCCCATATGGAACCTGCATCAAACCAGTTGCTCGCAGGGTGTTGCATTTCCCCAGGAAGGGTCAGTTTGGGGGTGTGTTTCACCCACCTGTTGAAGCCCCCTTATCTGCTGGCCTAGTGAAGGAGAATAGACACTTTTAGGGCGAGTCCTCTCACCTAATTCATCCCAAATATGAGTTGTGCCCTGAAGGGGTTTTTCCCTGGAGGAAATCGGGGCTCTGGAGCTCAGTGGGGCTGTTGGACTTCTCTGAAATTGGGTGAGACTAAGTCAGTACCAAACCTTATGTGGGCCAGGAATCCTGGGCAGGTGGCACCACTTGGTCAGGGGTGACTTTGTCTCCTTTCCAGTCCCACCAGTGGGGCTTGGTGGGTTCCCCTGGGGCCATCCAGCCGTGCTCTCTGTATGTTCCATGTCCCCCTGGCAGCGGGTTGCTGGCGTGCCCAGGGGATGTAAAATCCTTTTGCTGAGGAAAACACTGAGCTTCGTTTCTTTTGAAGGACTAATTGTCATGTCATAGGAAAGATGAGGTTGGGTCTTGCTGAGCTTGGGCACAACTCTGAGCAGGTTCTCCCTGGGTTTGCTCTTGGAGCTGGAGGGATCTGCTATCCCCCATTGGTTTTTCCCTGTCTCCTGAGAGGGATGTTTCCCTTGGCTCTCCCATTCCTTCCTCCTTTCCTCTTCCGTGCAAGGTCTTTGCCATCTGTGTGTCCCCACTGGTGTTGCCCAGCCCCCAAGAAACCTGGCAGAGGGACAGGGGTTGGAAAGGGGTGGGAGAAGTTTCCTCTGAATCCACTTTTCCAGCCTGTTCTCAGCTGTCAGTGGCTGGTGGTTGATCTGAGTAGAGACTTTAATGGCCTTTGGTTGCAGCTGGTCATGGGCTCAACCCCCTTCTGGTGCTGACCATCAGGCACTGTCCCCTCTGCAATTCCCAGGCTGGGGTTTCATTCCTCAGGCTGCATCTCCCAGGAAAGGTCTCCAGTAGAGGACAGGAAAGGAGATGCTGTGGGCAGAATTAGGTCTTTTCACCACTCCACCCAAGGGGTTTCTGCTACTGGAAGTTCTCTGCACAGAGATCTCTGGGCTCCTGGAGGTGCTGTGGCCTGACCAGAGCCAAGGAAGGGCAGGACAGGGTTGGAGCGGGACTTGCAGGCAGTGGCACCTGCCAGTTTTCATGCTCCTCCTGTTTGTCCAAGCGCCCCCTCCCTGTGTCCTCCACCCTCCTCACCCTCATCTCCATCTCCTCCTCCCCAATGCTCCCCTTGGACTCAGAAACCAAACTTGGTGACTCTTCCATGAAAGGCTCCAAGGCTCAGGCCAAGCACAGGGACAAGTCCAAGGCATCCAAGGATGACAAGAAGAAGAAGCAGCAGTTGCCCCCTGAGCTCCCTGAGAAGAAGAACAAGCCAAAGATCGATGAGCTGAAGGTACATGTGTCAGGGGAGGAGGGTGGGTGGATGCCTACACTGCTTCTTTCTTAGGAAAGAGCCTAATCCTAGGAGAGATGTCCCTTGGGACATCCCACCTGGGGATGTATCCTGGGTCAAGGCTTGCCAGCTTGGTTTGGAGGAGTCAGAGGTCACAGCCTTGCTAGAAAAGGGTTTACCCTGGGATAGGCTCATCCCTGGGGCAGTTTGGATGTGCCCTGGCAGGAGGGGAGAGTTTTCCAGCCTGGATTCAGGGTAGGGCTGGGCTCTGGGCCAGTGATCCCAAGGGTCTATTAGGATTCATGTAGCCTGTGATTCTGGGCTTCAGGAGGGGTTTGGAACTGGATCAGTTGGGGAATGTTGGCCCCATCAGTTTGTCCAAGATTCCTTTTTAATGTTATCAGTCCAGGGAGGTGCTTGTGGCATCAAGGTCCAACCCATACCCAGGGAGATCCTTCCCCTTCCTGGAGAATTAGCACTGGGAGCTGAAATTCCATGTTCAAAGAATCCCAGAATCCCTGAGGTTGGAAAAGCCCTCCCAGCCCACAGAGCCCACCCTGTGCCCGATGCCCACCTTGTCCCCAGTCCAGAGCTCTGAGTGCCACGGCCAGTCCTGCCTTGGGCACCTCCAGGCCTGGGCACTCCAACCCTCCCTGGGCAGCCCCTGCCAAGGCCTGACCACCCTTTCCAGGCACAAATTCCTCCCCATGTCCCCCCTGGCCCTACCCTGGCCCAGGCTGAGGCTGTTCCCTCGTGTCCTGTGGATGTTCCAAGTTCACTGAGTACTCACCGTAGCTTTTCCTCACCATTTTTTCTTTTTAAACCACAAATTCCCTTCCTTTAACTTCCTGTCACCTCAGGTCTTCAACAAAGAGCTGGAGTCAGAGTTTGACAACTTTGAGGACTGGCTGCACACCTTCAACCTGCTCCGGGGGAAGATCGGGGACAACGACGACAACGCCACGGAGGAGGAGCGGATTGTGGGGAGGTTCAAGGTGGGTTCCAGTCCCAGCACCTGGTCAGGAACAGGGATGTTGGCTGGGACCTCTCTTCTGGGATGGGTCTGCTTTCTCCTGAGCCCCTGGGGCAGCAGGACTCACATCAGGGGTGCCCCCCTCGCTCCAGGGCTCCATGTGTGTGTACAAAGTGCCGCTCCCCGAGGACATCACCAAGGAGGCAGGATACGACCCCACCTTCGGCATGTTCCAGGGGATCCCCAGCAACGACCCCATCAATGTGCTGGTCCGAGTCTACATCGTGCGGGTGAGCAGGGCTGTGGGCTGGGACAGGCTGACCCCCCTCCCTGCCCTGGTGCTCCCCCAGGAGCTGCTCCCATTGCCCTGGGGACGTTGGGATTTTGGGATTCAGGTCTCGGTGTGTCAGGACTCAGGAGGCAGCCTGGGGACTGAAGCAGCTCGTTGATGGTGGAATCATAGAGGGGTTTGGGTTTGGAAGGGGACCTCGAAGAGCATCTCGTTCCAACCCTCCTGCCGTGGGCAGGAACACCTTCCCTAGACCGGGTTGTCCAGGTTGGTGGGGAGCTCAGTGGTGTCCCCATGGCCGTGTGCTCCAAGCACTGGGAGCAGGGCAGATCCGAGCTCCTGCCAGGCCCAGAGACCTCTCTTTGGCATGTCTGGATCGGTGTGTCCATCCTGGTGCTGAACTCCAGGGAATAGTTTGGATCAGCCTGGACTGGGAGGGGCTGGTTCCTTGCACAGCCATGCCAGCACCCCAGTGATGTTTCAGAATGGGGTGAGAATGGGAGAAAAGGAGCAGAATGGGAGCTGGAAGGATCCAGATCTGGCTGGAGGACACAGCACCTCTTTGAACACCCACTCCACAACTATTGAGCTGATCCAGCTAATGCATGCTGTTTCTTTATATATGGAATGTGCTTTGGGAAAAGCCATTTCCTGGCCCCTAAACAAGTTACCCCTGTGTCCCCAGGCATGGGGTGCTGTAGCCAGGCCCTTGGGAGGGATCTCCATCCTGCTGGAAGCACCTGGGCTGCCCTTTGCCACCACCTTGTCCCAGTGTCCTACAAATGGAACCTACTTTTGGCTGCATTTCCCACTAGTCTGATTCTCCAGCTAGTGCTGCATCCCACTGGAGTAGCGAGTGTCCTGTCCACCTCCAACAGGTGGAGACACCAGCCTGGCCAACACCAAAACCAGCCAGGACTGGGTGGATGTGTCCTCTCATGGGCATCTGCTGTTGTGTGGCGTGGTGGGAGGTGGGATCGGAGGGTTTGGGGGTCCTCACTTCCTTTTTGGGCAGAACCCAGTGTAGAGAGCAGGAGGGGAAGGGGGCAGTTTTCTGGGCACCTTGGTCAGGTTGTTGCTTGGGGAGTTTCTTTAGAATGTGTTTCTTGCCACTGATGAAAGCGATGCCCAGGGAGGCTGGTGACGTCTCTGAGGGGGCACAGCCAGGCCCAGCCTCTCCCCAGACAGTCACAGGGATTGGCACAGGGCAGGAATGTCCCCAGTTTCATCCAGGGTGCTGTTTGGGGGCACTGGAGTGGCCAGGCAAGGCCAGGTGTTCTCAGGGGTGGAAAATGAGTCCATCCCTGAATTGTCACCTGCCACGGACAGCACTGACACCCCTCGTGTGTTCTGCCCAGGCCACGGACCTGCACCCAGCTGACATCAATGGCAAAGCAGACCCCTACATTGCCATCAAGCTGGGCAAGACAGACATCAAGGACAAGGAGAACTACATCTCCAAGCAGCTGAACCCTGTCTTTGGGAAGTGAGTTGTGCCAGCCCTGTGACCTTGTCTGAGCTAAGCCTGAGCCAAGCTCCGAGCCATGCAGGGGGTGTCACAGACTTAATCCAGCCCTTGGACCTGCACCTGAGCTGTCCCACCGCTGCTACTTGAGCTGGAAAGATGGGATGGATCCCACAGAACTTCCCTTAGAAGCAGTGGGAGTGTCATCCTTCCATGATCTCCTTCTTTGCCAGCGTATGGTCAATACAGTACTGGGAGTTAAAGAGATGTCCTGCCCTGATTGAGATTAAATCTCTGCTTTAGGAATCATTAGACCTAAATCTGAGTGAGAGTAAGACACACAAACTTAATTTCGGGGCAGTTGAGACATCCAGGACAGGTCCCTCCCATCCAGGGCTGCTGGGTCTGGCACAGCCCATGCAGAGATTTAATTAAAGAACCCACCTCACCCACGGGTCAGTCCTGGGTGGCTGCCAGACCCTTCAGCAGCTTTTCCCTGCTTCCCCCTGTCCCAGATCCTTTGACATCGAGGCCACCTTCCCCATGGAGTCCATGCTGACCGTGGCTGTGTACGACTGGGACCTGGTGGGGACCGACGACCTCATCGGGGAGACCAAGATTGACCTGGAGAACCGCTACTACAGCAAGCACCGGGCGACCTGTGGGGTGTCACAGACCTACTCCATGTATGGCCAGAGCCTTCTCTGCCCTCCTTCCTCCTGCACCCCCCTCTCCCTCACCTTCCAGAGCCTTCCCTGCCTTCCTTCCTCCTGCATTCCCTCTGCTTCACCTTCCAGAGCCTTCCCTGCCCTCCTTCCTTCTGCCTCACCTTCCAGAGCCTTCCCTGCCCTCCTTCCTCCTGCGCCCTCCTCTGCCTTGCCTCCCATACAGAGCCTGGAGGAATCTCCCACCTTTATTTCCTGCTAATCATAGAAGGATTTGGGTTGGGGAGGAGCTTTTAAGGTCACCCTGTCAAACCCCTGTGCTGTCCATCACTAACAGGTTTGTGAGCAGCACAGCAGGGAGGGGAGTGGGAGCCCAGGACAGGAGGAACTGGGGGGACTGGGAAGAGGGGTGGGGTCAGAGCTGCAATAGCAGCAGGGCCAATGGGGTGATGCTGAGTGTCGGGAATCGAGTGGGATGCACTGGAAATCTCAGGGCTGACTCAGGGTGTTTGCAAAGGGTACAGTGGGGGCAAGAGGGTCCCAATCTGCTCTGAAGTTTCACGTTTGCTGCCCCAAATCCTTTCCTGGGGAATCCTGAGTCCTTCACAGTGCAGGGTTTGATTTGCTGGGAAAGGGAGACAAAATGGCTTTTCCCTCCCAATCTCACCTCCCTGACCTCACCCTCCTGTTCCCAGACACGGCTACAACACCTGGCGGGACCCCATGAAACCCTCCCAAATCCTGTCCAAGCTGTGCAAGGAGGGGAAGGTGGATGGGCCACACTTTGGGCCAGGAGGAAGAGTGAAAGTTGCCAACAGGGTCTTCACCGGCCCCACGGAGATTGAGGATGAAAACGGTAGGACCCCATGGGATGAGGGGAGCAGGGTCTGGGGTGTTCCCTCGTCATCCAGGATTGGAATCGTGGAATAGTTTGAACCTCAGGATGGTTTGAGTTGCAAGGGGCCTTTCAAGGTAGTCCAGTGCAACCCCCCTGAGACAGATTTAGGGGTCCCACCACTCCAGCCCCGCAATCACCACCTTAAATGTGACCAGTTTGAAATCACTCATGGCCATCCATGGCCCTGTATCACCAAAGCTGCCTCTGGAATCCTCCTCCTGGCAAGGTGTGTCCAAAGGGCAAGGAAGGCACCTGACCCTGGCTTTTCCAGGGTTTGGGAAGCTGATCTTCAGGTCACTGCACCCCCAAACTGTGGGAGACAGGGGTTGTGCCCAACACACTCATGTGTGCCCAAAAAAAAGAGGGAGGCAGGTCAGGAGGGCAATGTGGTCAATGGACATGGGATTGGTTCAGACTGGAATGAGGATTTGGAACCTTCTGTAAGGATAGAGAGAGAAGAAGAGAAGTCAGGAAGGGTTGGCTGAAGGACAAACTGTACACAAGGAGAGGGAGAGGACTGGGCAGTTCTTCACCATTGGAACAAAGCCCATCCTGGCTTTTGCAGGGTTTGGGAGCTGTTCTCCATGGCCCTGCACCCCCAAACTGTGGGAGACAGGGGTTGTGCCCAACACACTCATGTGTGCCCAAAAGAGAGGGAGGCAGGTCAGGAGGGGTGAAAGAGGAGAAGAACATGTCAGTGGACATGGGATTGGCTCATATTGGGAAAACACAGACTGGATGGGGAGCTGGACCTCCCGTGGGGATTGAGCAGGGAGAAGGAGAGGGGTCAGGAAGTTCTGGTGGAAGGACAAACTGCACATGAGGAACCGGAGAGGACTGTGCAGTTGGGCAGGGGTGGAGGCAGAGGGTCTTTGGCACCCCTGGTGTCCCCCTCTGCCCGGCTCTCCAGGCTCTGCTGTGCCCCCCCAGGCCAGAAGAAGCCGACGGACGAGCACCTGGCCCTGACGGTGCTGCGGCACTGGGAGGACATCCCGCGCGCCGGCTGCCAGCTGGTCCCCGAGCACGTGGAGACCCGGCCACTGCTCAACCCCGACAAGCCGGGCATCGAGCAGGTCCTGGGGGGCGCAGGGGAGAAGGGGCAGGGCAGGGGGACCACCCCAGAGTGGCACATGGGCATCCACACCCCTTTGCTGTCCCCCCTTGGTTCCATCAGACTCGGCCTCCTCCTGCTCCAGCTGCACCCGTTTCATGCCCCAAAGGCCCTCGGTCCCCTGACTCCTCATCCCATGGACTTTGGGATCACACCACGCCATGGGACACCTCTGTGAGGGGTGGAGAAGGTCTCATGGCACGGGAGAACCTTGTCCTGCCCCACATCTGGAGGGTGTTCAGCACTGCAGGTCCTGCCCCACATCTGGAGGGGGTTCAGCACTGCAAGTCCTGCCCCCCACATCTGGAGGGTGTTCAGCACTGCAGGTCCTGCCCCACATCTGGAGAGTTTTCAGCACTGCAGGTCCTGCCCCACATCTGGAGGGTGTTCAGCACTGCAGGTCCTGCCCCACATCTGGAGGGTGTTCAGCACTGCAGGTCCTGCCCCACATCTGGAGGGTTTGAGTTTTTTCTGCCCCACATCTGGCACAACCAGGCTGATGCTGGAGGGGAAGAGGAGCTGGGGGTGGTCACTGGTGGGGAGGGGGAGCAAGGGGGGACAAGGGGAGCTGACTGTGCTTCTCCAACCCCCCAGGGTCGCCTGGAGATGTGGGTGGACATGTTCCCCATGGACATGCCAGCGCCCGGCCCTGCCATTGATATCTCTCCCAGGAAACCAAAGAAGTAAGGAACCAACCCCAGGGAGAGCAGGAGGTGGGGAGGGAGCCCAGCTTGTCCCCTCCCCTGCTGCTGCTCCAGCCCAGCCCTCTGCTTGGGTTCCTCAGCCGCACTGGAAACTCCGGAGAGCCCAAGGCTGGAGGCAGCAGGAGGTGTCTTCCCCTTCCAGAGCTGCTCCCAAGGGTGGTATCCCACCTCATCCCTGCCCTGCAGCCCCCATCCTTCCAGACTAGCAAATCAAATGACTCCCAGTCCTTGGCACGGGACCAGGGCAGGCCAGAGTGCCCAGGTTATCCCAGGGCACAACATACCAGGCAGTTTGGAATAGTCTTTTCCAGTAGGTGATGGATAGAATCAGAGCACTGGAGGCTCCTAGGACAGAGCTGGTTATTCCAAGCAGGACAGGGCAGGCACAGGCATTATCTCCTCTCCCAACTCCTTCAGAGAGAAGAAAGACATTTCTTCCCTCAAAATCCCTCCTAGTCCTGCCTTACCCTGCTGGACTCTGTCCTTGTGTTCCTTTTCCCACCACCTGGGCTGGAATACAGGAATGGCACTGGGAATACTGGTGGGAGTCTCTTCTGCATGCCAGGCAGAGAGAACACCCCTGGATCCCAGCTGGAGGTGCTGGAGAGGCAGAGCATGGGATAAGCTCCCACCCGTGGGTGCAGGCAGGGAGGGGGCTGGAGGAGGTGACAGGAGTCCCACAGATGGCTCAGCCAGGGCACTGCCAGAGGGAGATCCCAAAGGAAGAGGGATTTAGGCAGCTGTAAATCTGCTTCCCCCCACCTGAAGGACTCCCTGGTGTTGTGCTTGTGGCCACACATCCCTCGGCATTCCCACGCTGAACTGTGGCCTGGAAGGAGCCTGGATCCTGCTCTTCCCCCACCCAATCCCACCAGAGCTGATTTCTCCATCAGCAAAATTCCCAGCCAAGCCAAATGTGCCTGGGAATGCCCAGGTTGCTGCACACAGTGCTGGGAGTACCTTGGAGAGTCTGAACCTCCTGGAGTCCTAAGAAAGACTCTGAGTCTGTTTTGGGAGGGGCACGGCCCTTGAGTAAAGTGAAAGAGCTGGACTCTTGTTGTTTTGCAGACGCAGTTTTGGCCACAAATCTCCCCAAACCCAAGCCTGGGCTGTCCCCTTGAGCCTTTGGCTTGGGCCTTGTAGAGGTTCAGAGCAAAGCAGGAAAAGCTCCCCTTGGTGCTCTGCCCACCCTGCCAGGGCTGATCTGAGCTCAGGTGGAGATCATGGGATGGTTTGAGTTGGAAGGGACCTTAAAGATAATTTCATTCCAACCCCTGCCATGGGCAGGGACACCTTCCACTAGCCCAGGTTGCTCCAAGCCCCATCCAACCTAGCCTTGGACACTCCCAGGGATGGATCCATGGGCAGCCACAGCTTCTCTGGGAACTCCAGCCCAGCCCCTCCCCACCTTCATAACAAAGAATTCCATCCCAATATCCCATCGATCTCTGCCCTCTGGCACTGGGAAGCCATTCCCTGTGTCCTGTCCCTCCATGCCTTGTCCCAAGTCCCTCTCCAGCTCTCCTGGAGCCCCTATAGGCACTGGAAGGGGCTCCAAGGTCTCCCTGGATCCTCCCCTTCTCCACCTGAACAATCCCAGCTCTCTCAGCCTGGCTCCCCATAAGAACAGTCCCATCCCTCAGCTCATCTCCACGGTCGAGGTCCCCTCCTGTTCCTTCCTCACGATCCCTCAGACAGATCCTTGTGAGTTCCCTGTGATCCGGGTGCCCTGGTCTCTGGCAACATCTCCCCTGTCCCCTCCTGGCCTTTCCCTCCCCCTGTGCCTCACCTCGTTTTTCCCTTCCTCCTGCCAGATATGAGCTTAGAGTGATAGTGTGGAACACAGACGAGGTCATCCTGGAGGACGATGACTACTTCACTGGCGAGAAGTCCAGTGACATTTTTGTCAGGGGGTAGGTACAGTGTGACACTCCAGCGCCGCCTCCTCTGCTTCTCCCCGGGGTGGAGGGTCCAGGAGCTCACCGGGGTCTCCAGGAGGGTTTTGGGGTGGGAAGGGGGGTGTGACACGGAGGGTGGTGCAGGGTCCCAACACTGCCGGTGTCTCCTGTGCTGTTTTCTGCCTCTGCATCCCTCCTGCCTGGGCTGGTGCCCAGCTTTGAGCTGCGGGTTGTAATCTGGAACACTGCTGAGGTGGTTTTGGAAGACGATGCCTTCCTGATGGGAGAGAAGATGTCTGACATCTATGTCAGGGGGTAACGGCCACGGCCTCCCTGCTTGGTCCTGCCTGCCCCTCCTCCCCTCTTTGACCTTGTCTTGGTGCCCCTCTTGGCTTTTCAGCCCTGCAATCTCCAGTTCCACTTTCTGCAGCCAAACTGTGGTTTGTTCCCATCTCTGCTTCGCTCTCACTCGGCAGGAGGGGAAAGCCCCTTCCAAAACCTGCACACATCATGGGATTATAGAGTCATGGAATAGTTTGTGAAGGAAGAAACTTCAAAGATTTTTTAATTCCAACTCCCCCTGCCAGGGCAGGGACACCTTCCACTAGCCCAGATGGCTCTAAACCCTGTCCAACCTGGCCTTGGACACTTCCAGGGATGGAGCAGCCACAGCTTCTCTGGCCAACCTGTGCCAGGGCCTGCCCACCCTCACAGGGAACAATCCTTTCCCAATATCCCATCTATCCCTGCCCTCTGGCAGTGGGAAGCCATTCCCCTTGTCCTGTCCCTCAAGACCCTTTTCCAAAGTCTCTTTCTAGCTCTGTTGTGATCCCCCCCCCAGCCTGCTCTGCTCCAGCAATGCCCTCAGCTCCTGTCCACCTCTGTAACATCTGCCTGCCCAGAGACAACCCCTTTGCATCTCTTTCTCCCAGTCTTCCCTGTTCCCTCCAGAATCCTCCTGTCCCTATTCCCATCATGCCCCTTGGAGATGCTGCTGCAGTGACCGGAGCAGCCCCTGCCCTTTGCTCACCTCTTTTAGGTCCTTCCAGTCCTGGAGACATCCTGGCTGCATGGACAGGATGGTCCTGTGCCTCCTCCTGCCCCCTTTAATGTGTGTCCCCCCCTCCCCTGGGTGCTGCAGGTGGCTGAAGGGGCAGCAGGAGGACAAGCAGGACACCGATGTCCATTACCACTCACTCACTGGCGAAGGCAACTTCAACTGGAGGTACATCTTCCCCTTCGACTACCTGATGGCTGAGGAGAAGATCGTCATCTCCAAGAAGGAGTCCATGTTCTCCTGGGATGAGACCGAGTACAAGATCCCAGCTCGCCTCACCCTGCAGGTCTGGGACGCCGACCACTTCTCGGCCGATGATTTCCTGGGTGAGTGGAGGGACCACAGCATCCTACAAACCCTGTGAGATGCTGCTGGTAAGAGCAGGTGGGATGGAAGGCCCTGCAGAGGGATGTGGACAGGCTGGATCCAGGGGCTGAACGTGTGAGGGTTAACCAGGCCAAGTGCTGTGTCCTGCCCTTGGATCACAACAACCCCCTGGAACACTCCAGGCTGGGGCAGAGGAGCTGGAAAGCTGGGAAAAGGCCCTGGGGGTGCTGTGACAGCAGCTGGACACGAGCCCAGGTGTGCCCAGGTGTGCCCAGGTGTGCAGGAGGCCAATGGCCCCGGGGCTGTGCCAGCTCTGATGTGGCAGCAGGGCCAGGGCAGTGCCCGTCCCTGTGCTGGCACTGCTGGGGCACCTCCAGTGCTGGGGCAGTTNCTGATTCTCAGAGCCCTTGTCTCCACTGCTACTGTAGCACCATCAGCTTTTTATTCCCAGAGCTGGTTCAGAGCTGCTCCCCCAGGCAGGAGAGGCTGGTCCAGCCCATTCCAGCCAGAGACTCAGCATTTTGGGGGTGCCAACCCCTGTGCTGCCCTTCCTCCTGCCAGGGGCCATCGAGCTGGACCTGAACCGCTTCCCCCGGGGGGCCAAGACGTCAAAGCAGTGCAGCCTGGAGATGGTGACCAACGAGGCAGAGCTGCCCATGATCTCCATCTTCAAGCAGAAGCGGGTGAAGGGCTGGTGGCCCTTCGTGGCCAGAGATGAGAACGACGAGCTGGAGATCACAGTAAGAACGGGGCAGAGGGAGGGGTTTTGCATCCCGGGGATGACACTCTTTGCAGACACCTCCCGTCCCCCTCCCACTGCATTCCCCAAGGGCCCCTCTGTCACCCTGTCCTGGGGGCTGAGGTGGGAGCTCCTCTCAGGTCTCAGCACAGCTCTCTGCTCCCTGCAGGGCAAAGTGGAGGCTGAACTGCATCTTCTGACAGCTGAGGAGGCCGAGAAATCACCTGCTGGGCTGGCTCGGAATGAACCTGATCCCCTGGAGAAGCCCAAGTAAGTCAGAAACACCTCTCCAGAGCAGGAATATGGGATTCTGGGCTTCTCCTCACACCTGGAGTGCTGCATCCAGCTCTGGGGCTGTGGGAATGAGTCCAGAGGCCACAGAGATGCTCAAGAGCTGGAGCCCCTCTGCTCTGGAGACAGGCTGGGAGAGCTGGGGGCTCACCTGGAGAAGGGAAGGATCCAGGGAGAACTGAGAGCCCCTTGCAGTGCCTAAAGGGGCTCCAGGAGAGCTGGAGAGGGACTGGGGACAAGGGATGGAGGGACAGGACACAGGGAATGGCTTCCCACTGCCAGAGGGCAGGGATGGATGGGATACTGGGAAGGAATCCTTCCCTGTCTGGGTGGGAATGGGCTGGAATGGCATTCCCAGGGAAACTGTGGCTGCCCCTGGATCCATCCCTGGGAGTGTCCAAGGCCGGGTTGGACAGGGCTTGGAGCAACCTGGGCCAGCGGGAGGTGTCCTGGCTCCTGGCAGGGGGTGGAATGGGATGAGCTTTTAGGTCCCTTCCAACCCAAACCATCCTGGGATTCAGTGATTCTGGGAGATGTGAGGGAGGGATGGTCCCTGAAGAGAGAGACAGGTACGGGGGATGAGGAGGAGTCGCACTGGGGGGTGTGGGAATGACTGAGAGTCACAGGCAGAGCCATCTCTACTGGTTCCCCCACTGGTTTTCCTTAGTCCATTCCTCCTCTGCCTCTCCTCTCGGCTCCATCTCCTTCCCTTGGTCTCCCACCCTCTCCTCCTTGCTTTCACTCCTCTCCACCAGGTTCCAACATTGACTGGAATCTTCCTGTTCCCTCAATAACCTGCAGTCCTTCCTCTGGCACATGTCATAGAATCATGGAATGGTTTGGGTGGGCAGGGACCTTAAAATTCCTCCCATTCCTCCCCCTGCCATGGGCAGGGACAACTCCCACCAGCCCAGGTTGTTCCAAGCCCCGTCCAACCTGACCTTGGACAGTTCCAGGGCTGGAGCAGCCACAGCTTTTCTGGACACCCTTCTCCGTGGTGCTGAAATAACCTCGGGCTTTTGCTTCCCCTGCAGCCGCCCCGACACGTCCTTCATCTGGTTCCTGAACCCGCTCAAGTCCATCAAATACCTCATCTGCACGCGCTACAAGTGGCTCATCATCAAGATCGTGCTGGCCCTGCTGCTCCTCATCATGGTTGCCCTCTTCCTCTACAGCATGCCGGGCTACATGGTCAAGAAGCTGCTGGGAGCCTGAAGAATGGGAGCCTGAAGAACAGGAGCCTCTCCCACTTCCCTGGCTCCATGTCCTTCTCCTCCCCACAGCCCTCGGCAGCTCCAGAGGGCACCTCCTTCCTGCTGGTGCTGCTGGGCCTCCTCTTTGATTCCTCCTCTGCGGGTCCCGCTCAGGCTCTGGTCCCAGAGAAACGGGGCTGGGGGCTGGCGTGGATCCCGAGGCTGTGCATCCCTCACCGGGGCTGGGAGAGGTGCCCAGTGGGCTCTGGTGGGGCTCAGAGACCTCTGCCCACTGGGGCCGTGGCCAGTGCCCTCCCAGGGATCTCAGCCCAGTCCCAGGGGAAGGAGAGGGGAGCTGGGGCTGCACCGACGGTGCTGTGGGAGTGCTCCCAAAAGGGAGGGTTATTCAGAACCCAGGGTGGAGCAGGGACCTGGGATGGAGCAGCTGGGGACATGCCAGTCCCACCCGTGTGAGGGCACAGAGCACCCCCAGCGCCTGTCCCCCCTGCCAGCACCAGCCCTGCCCCACTCGTAGCTCTGCAGGTCACGGTTCCCTGGCACAGGGATTGGTCCCACCATGGGGGCACCTGACACGGTGCCCCAACAGCCACCACGGCCCCACGGGGAGCCCTGGGGGTGGGCGAGGGTCAGACCCTGCCCTTCCCTCCCCATGGAAGGGTCCCGCAGCTCAAACACCTGCCTAAAATCACCCGCCCAGAGGTGGTGGTGGCTGGAGGTCCCCGGGGCTCACAGGATCTCTGGCACAGTGTGAGCTCCCTGCGTCCCTCTGGATTCTCCATGTATTTTGTTTGTATTGGTGATGACCACGGCTGGAGTCTTTCTTGCCGTGTATATTTGGGACGGGCTCTTTTCCATGATATCCAGCTGGTGAAGAGCCACCTTTCTCAGCTTCCAGTGTGCAAGACCCTCACTGAATAATTAAGGACATCTCGGAGATGTTTTGAGGATATTACTGTTGAAATCAGTGAATAAAAACCAGCTTTCATGTCTGGGTTCTCTGTGGAGGTCTGGTGTTACTGGGGACACTGCTCGGGGCTCCTGCTTTTCCAGAGGAGCCCTTTCCTCCTCCCCTGCCCTCTTGTTTCCTGGTCCCACCTGCTTTTTCTGCTGCCTGTGCCCTGTTCCAGTGCCCTGGGTGCTGGGGAGGCTGTGCAGGGACTGCTCCCCTGTGTCTGTGGGAGGGAGGAAGGAGGGGAGGAGGGACCGCTGCGTTTGTGCCACGCACAGGGTTGGAATGTCACTGTCCTGAGCTTTCTCCAGCTCTCCGTACCACAGAGCCAGGGAATCACTGAGGCTGGAAAAGCCCCCTGAGACCACCCGGTCCAACCATCCCCCAGCACTGCCAAGGCCACCACTGACCCGTGTCCCCAAGTGCCACGTCCACAGGGCTTTTCAATCCCTCCAGGGATGGGGACTCCACCATTCACCTGTGTCCCCAAGTGCCACATCCACAGGGCTTTTCAATCCCTCCAGGGATGGGGGCTCCCCCCCTGCCCTGGGCAGCTGTGACGGGGCCTGCAGATCTTCCAGCAGGTCCAGGCAGGCTGAGGTTGTGTCCAGGGGCTCCATCAGAGCACCTCCCCCCAAAATTTCCCCGTTGACCCACGTCTCCGGGCTCCCACGTGTTACAACCTGCTTAATTACGTCCCCGAAAGAATTTACGTTTGAAATATTTTCCCAAACAAAATTAAAACTCAAGTTATCTGTTAATTTCAAAGACTGACTTTCTTGTTAATTAATTGCTAAGAGATGCAGAGAGAGACAGAGGAAATAATAAAAAATTGGGGAAGTTGCTAAGATTAATTTTAGAAGCAAAGAAAAAGCTTATCACCAGAAAGCTACTTTTTTGCCAAAACATCGGGGGAGGAGGGAAGGGGGCAGTTTCTGTCTCTTTTTTCCGGTCTCTGTGTTTCTGTTCCTCCATTGCTTGTGATGTTGTCTCTGTGGCTCCGGGGGGGCTGACAGGCTTGGGCGGGTGCAGCTTTTGCCTCTTGATATGTAGATTTGGCTTCGCAGGCTGAGCCAAGTCCGGTCTCGGTGCTTCCTGGCCTTCAGGAATTCTAGTGGAAATACCTCAGGTCTGTAGGATGGGGAGTTTTGGCTTCCCCAGGCTGGGAGAGCTTCAGTCCCGATGGGAGCTTCGGGTGGTGGGGAGAGAAGATGGAGAGGGGAGAGGGAAGTAAGAAGAGATTCTCAGCTGTGGGAACAGCCGAGAAACGAATTTTCTCTTCCTTTTTTCACAGACACCTCTGAATTCTCAAGGCCTCTATTCTGAATTTGTATAGTGTTCAGAAAAAAGCTTGCACATGGGGAGCTTTTTTGCACGTAGGTATTTTGATCATAATAGCAGGAAACTCTGTGGCTTCAACAGGAAATTCTGTCAGCCTTAGGCAGGATGTTTGTTCGTTAGAACTTCGGGCAGCAGGAAAGTTTGACTGTGAGAAGTTCTCTGTCAGGGCGATGCCACAGAACTTTTGCGATAAAATGTTCTTTTGGCAAAGGATGTTTGTCAGCGACAGTCAATGCTAATATTTATAATATCATTGTTTTATTATTTATAGCAGTACTCAATACAACGAATAACACCAATCAAATACATATTACATCAAGAATCACTACAGTCATTGGAGAAGCAAAATCATAAAGTAGAAAACACTAAATAAACTTATGAAAAATTATTTTATGCACGAACATATATGTACTGGTGGTGCTGTGCTCCCCCTGCTCCCTTTGCTGCTGGAGCTCCTGGCACCGCGATGGGCGTGGGTCGCACCTGCCTGCCAGGTAATCCCTCAGCAATCGGGAGGCAGGTCTGTTCAGCAGGGAAAGGGGAATTGAGCGTGAGCCCAGCCGAATGTCGGCCCGTGAGGAAGCTGGGCTGGAATACAGTTATCTGGCTGCAAAAACTTGTTTCACTTTCGGCCAGTATTGCAGAAAAGACCTGATTTCCAGGAAAGCAGCCGCCGCCCACCCGGCCCTCTCCTAAAGGGGAGCAGCGGCCCCTTTAGCAGAGCCGGGGCTGCCCGAGCAGACGGGCTGCGCTGCTGTGCTGGTGCCATGCCGGGAGCTCCGGGCACGGAGGGACACGGTAGGACGTGGGGGCCGAGCTGCGGGGCTGGGAGCCGGGCTGGGCACGCAGCGGCATCTCGGGGGGCTCCTGCTGCCCATGGCACGGGGGGTGCCGCGGCTGGGGCCGGGCAGGGAAGCACAGGAGGGAAGTGAGAGCTCCGAGCGGGGCTGGAGGAGCCGCCTCTGCTCGCAGGAGGCTCGAGGGAGCTCGGGGGACCCGTGTGCGCTGCGGGGACTGAGCTGGGAGGGAGGGCAGGAGGGGGATGCGGGGGGGATGCAGCGGCACAGCGGGCTGTGCAGAGGCGCAAAGCGGGGCCGGGGCCGCTCTGTGCTCCGGGGACAGACGTGGGAGGGGGGCCGGGAGGAGCCGCCGCGGGGACACCGAGGCTGGCCCTGGGGTGACATCCGTGTGCACGGAGAGCCCGGACCCGCAGCCCAGCCCACCCCACCCCGGGGGCATCTAAGGAGCCTCCAAAGCCCTAGCGAAGCCAGAGTGACTGGAGAGGGCGTTGAACCCACACGCATCTCTTGGCTCCGAGCACGATCCCATAAAGACCTGTCCCTTCTCCGGGCCCCTTTCCTACCCTGGACATGGCCGTGGGAGCGGTGGCACAGTGGGCAGTACAGGGGGTGACAGCCACAGGGCACCGGGAGCAAACTAGAGGCCACGGAGAGGGGCTGGAAGCCACGATCCCTCCCCACGGGGGACTGGGAGCAGC
>WBMV01002511.1:0-45522 GCA_013396655.1 Campylorhamphus procurvoides
AACCATTCCATGATTCTCTGAATATCCCAAACCAGGACTGCAAATTCGTGCCCATAGGCCCCAGCTGGGAGGAGGAGACAAGTCTTGCCTGGGCTGAGATGTCACCAGCATGGACATCTTCATCTGAGCTGCATCCTGGGCCTCCTATGATGGTCACCAGGGCTGAGTGGGCACTGTTGGGATCATTTCCCCTGAGCACCTGGGAATATCAGTCTTGGAGGGAGGATAAAAACCCCTAAAAGGTTCCTCTCTGTGCANCTCTGTGCAGGGATGCAAAGAGAGCCTGTAGGATAAAACAAAGAGGTCTCAAGTTGTGCCAGGGGAGGTTTAGGCTGGACATTACTACAAATTTTGTCACCAAAAGGGTTGTCCAGCCCTGGCACAGCTGCCCAGGGCAGGGGGGGAGTCCCCATCCCTGCAGGGATTTCAAAGCCATGTGGATGTGGCACTTGGGGACATGGTCAGTGGTGGCCTTGGCAGTGCTGGGGATGGTTGGACCTGATGATCTCAGAGGGTTTCCCCGACCTCAATGATTCTGTGCTTGTGCCACATTTGGTGGGACCAATCCCACTGGTGAACATGTTTGCCCAGCCCCGGGGCTGCAGGTCCCTGTGGGAAGGGTGATGATCACAACAACAACCTTGGGGTTGGTTGTCTTCGTGAAGAATTGGCCTCACCGGTGCTCTTTGGCAGCCCTGTGTAATTAAACTCATTAACCTCTCCTTGTTGATGGCTCTTCTCCTCAGGAGGGGCTGAGGTCGAGCAGTTCCTGCTCATTGTCAGACGCTCTCCTTGCCCTGTTCACCCCCAGCCCACTTCCTGAGCTGCTGGAAAAGGTTCACAGGTTGGCTGAGGCAATTTCCAACCAGCACAAAACAACCCCTCATTGGTGTCCTCTCTCCAGTCCTTGTGTTGGGCACGTGGGAGATTGGATTGAGATCCATGGCAACGTTTAATTTCATCTTCCCAGCAGGGTGGTCGCTCTAAGAGTTCATCCAATTGACTCTGAAAGTCCAATGTTTATATGAGCAGTGGCCTCACAGCGGTGCCTCTCCCAGACTCAGCTTTTTGGGTTCAAAAGCTGCTGCTCTTCCATTTCATGGTCAAATCCCACCATCAAACCTACAAGGAGAGGCTGAAAACCCAACAAAATATGCCATGGTCGTAGATTAACCATATCTGGGCTGTAAATCCACGGGATAGGAGCAGCAAAGTCGGGCTTAAAACTGTCTTATTCTTCAAGCCACACATCTTGGGCTGCTTGACAGCTTCTGGAAGCACTCAGATTTTGAAAATGCACATCCCAGCGTTGGAAAATGTAGGCAAAAAACCCATCAAGTCATTTTTGAAGGGGGAGAAGGTCAAGACAAACCAGATAAGAAGAACCACCATGACTCTCTTGGGCTCAGCGTTAGGGTCATGTTGGCCGAGGAGAACAGAAAGGGTTTCTGGTTGGGGTCTTGGTGAAAACCTTGGGGAAAGGCTCTGGAAACGCTTGCTGAGGTTTGAAAAGCAGCACTCTGCTTATGCAGAGCTTACCCAGCAGTTTTGCTTCTCCACATCTTCCTCTCAGCCTCCAAAACGTTGGGACGCGCTGCGGGTTCATGTATAATGTAGAAGCTCACAAAGTATGTTCTCCCCTCCTTCTCTTTCCTTCTTAAATCCCCCCAGATCACTATTTTCTGGCAGCTTTTTGGCTTTGGTTGATTTTTTTAAATTTTGCTGCATTTTTGGCTGAAAACTCTTTGGCCACACGTTGCTCAAGACTCCCATTTTCCCAGCTGAAAACTCCCCGGTTTGGGGCTGTTGGGTTTTGTTTGTGCATTTGGGATTTGGGGTCGGGTTTTTTTTGATTGAACAAGACCTATACTGAGAGGGAGAGTAATTTGAAGACAGAAGTCACTCCCCATCTATAGGTTTGTTTAATTTTTAACCCCTTTTCTGCCTGACACCAATTTTGATGGAGATTTTCCAAACCATCACTATTATCCCCCCGAGGCTGGTGAGGCAGCGACTCTTCTCTGCCCTCTTTGTATGAATGGCTCAGATCCATGAAAAACTATGGATAGCTCTGCACTATTCCAGTGTTGGATGGGAAAACAAACTCTGATAAACCTCAGAGCCCAAAGGTTTGTACTGGAGGGGGTTGGTGTGGTTTGCAGGGACCCTTGGAGAAGGAATTCATTGTGTTGGGCCACCACCACCACCATGGATATCCGGCTTTTTCCCAGCCAGGTGAGGGTTCCCAGCACTCAGGATTTGGGGCTGGATGGGGAAAAGGGGCAAAAAGGGGCATTTCCAGAAAGACTGAGTGGTTGGTCAGTGGTCCAGCTTGTCTTTTAGCTGGAAAGGGTTTAAACCCAACAGCTGGGTTCAGGTCTTTCTTTAAGCCCAGTAGTTGGGTTCAATCCTTAATTTAAACTCAATGGTTGGGTTCAATCCAATGGTTGGGTTCAATCCTTAATTTAAACTCAATGGTTGGGTTCAATCCAATGATTGGGTTCAACCCTTCATATAAACCCAACACTTGGAGTCAACCCTTCATTCCTGCCCCGTGGTTGGGTTCAACTCTTCATTCAAGACCTGTGGTTGGGTTCAACTCTTCATTTAAACCCAACAGTTGGGTTCAACCCTACATATAGACCCAGTGGTTGGGTTCAATCCTTAATTTAAACCCAGTGATTGGATTCAATGCTTTATTTAAACCCAATGGTTGGGTTCAATCCAATGATTGGGTTCAACCTTCATATAAACCCAACACTTGGGGTCAACCCTTCATCCAAGCCCCATGGTTGGGTTCAACTCTTCATTCAAGACCTGTGGTTGGGTTCAACTCTTCATTTAAACCCAATAGTTGGGTTCAATCCTTCATTCAAACCCAATGGTTGAGTTCAATCCAATGGTTGGGTTCAATATTTAGTATAAACCCAACAGTTGGGTTCAACCCTACATATAGACCCAACAGTTGGGTTCAATCCTTAATTTAAACCCAGTGATTGGATTCAATGCTTTATTTAAACCCAATGGTTGGGTTCAATCCAATGATTGGGTTCAACCTTCATATAAACCCAACACTTGGGGTCAACCCTTCATCCAAGCCCCATGGTTGGGTTCAACTCTTCATTCAAGACCTGTGGTTGGGTTCAACTCTTCATTTAAACCCAATAGTTGGGTTCAATCCTTCATTCAAACCCAATGGTTGAGTTCAATCCAATGGTTGGGTTCAATATTTAGTATAAACCCAACAGTTGGGTTCAACCCTACATATAGACCCAACAGTTGGGTTCAATCCTTAATTTAAACCCAGTGATTGGATTCAATCCCTAATTTAAAACCAATGTTTGGGTTCAATCCAATGATTGGGGTCAACCCTTCACATAAACCCAAGAGTTGGGTTCAACCCTTCATATAAACCCAACAGTTGGGTTCAACCCTCTCTGCAAGCCAAACAGTTGGGGTCAACCCTTCATTTAAGCCCAACAGTTGGATTTAACGCTTTGTTGAATAAAGGGTTGAACCCAAACCAGCCAAACCCTACAGTGTGCAGGGAAGGTTTAATTCTCCAACCCTTCTGCGTGGGGTGGGACCCCAGTGTGTCTGCAAGCTGTGACATCTGCCCTGCTCCTTGTTATTAACTGCTTTTGCTTCTCTGCTTTGTGTTTTTCCGTTCCCAGGTGGGCCTTAATGTTCTGATTCAGAGAGCAAACAAGTTTACCCCGTCCACTCGTCTCTTGATCCAGAGGTTCGTGCCATTCCCCGCTGTTGGTAAGAGACAACACCTTTTCTTTATCTTCAGAGGGTTGCCTGTAAACCTGTTGGTGGCCCAAAGCCAGTGGGATGGACACCTAATTCCTGCCTTCCTCCTCATGCCCCCTCAGTGGTGGGTCCTGAGTCGGTGCAGGCAGTGGGGGGATGGTGCAAAGCAGCATTTTGGCAGGAAAATGATGCCAAGCTGGTGGTGGAGGCAGCTCAGGAGGCTTCTCAGCTGCACTTTCCACTCTCAAGCAGCTTAAAAAATGATCAGCGTTGGCTGCTCCTCAACCAGTCGTATCTGAGAGCGTTTAATTTGCAAGATCTGGCTTGAATCGTGTCGAGTCAGATCCTCAAACGAGCAGGAGCGTTGTGGTTATTCGACAGCAAAACACAATGAAACGGGTCTGGCCTGAATATACAGATTTGTGAGAGCCACAGATCAAAGTGGGTGAAGAATTAGGGCTTTGTGGAGCATTTTAGCAGCATTTTATTGACTATCTGCTGAGGGTTTGAGGGTGGGCCCTGTGGTTAAAACCTTCAGCCCAGGATGAGTTATCTCAGGCATGAAAACATCACCAGTGGCTTCAGGGAAACTTCTAAAAAAGCTTATTTATTTATAAACATGGTGCAAAAATCACCCAAGCATGGAGGGAATCAACGTGTAAAAGGGTTTTGGTCCCTCTTCCAGGTCCCTTTTCAGCCATTTAATGCAAAACTTCCCTTTCAGCTTTTTGTGCCACGTCCTCAGAGTCCCTTTACCTGAGCCCCTTTACCTGTTGCTCTCAGGTTTTCTGCTCTTTCTGCCCCTTGGTTGCTCTGACCCTCCAAACTTCAGTTCCTGAGTTTCTGGGGGTCTTTTCCCCCCTTTTCTTCCAGAAAATGAGCTGTTTGCTCTATGTGCAAAGCAAGGGGGGATGGGGATTGTGGTGGGGGCATCTCACTCTATCTTGTCCCTGAGCACTTTGCTTGTACATGGAGGATCTGTTGACATCATTATTATTATTTATTATCATTTTCCTGGATTTTCCTGGAATGATTTGAGAGGATTTCAGGTTTTTTTGGGTTTTAACAACCAGGAGGGCACTTGGGGTGAGTTCAAGCCCCGGGAGGCAGCTCCAAGGTGGGATTTGAGTCAAAGACTCACAAAGGGAATCTTCGCCGCCGGGTCGATCCCTTTTCATCCCAAGGTGTGAGGAGGCAGAGGTTACGTTTGTGTTGGCATTGATTGAGGACCCCTAATTAATTTGTTTAGCCTGTAATTAATTCTCCAGCTCCTATGTTATTTGTGTACCGCCGTGCCTCGTTATGTGCCAGGACATCAGGAGTCCTCCCACTAATTGCTGTTTTGTGGCTCAGAAAGCTGCGAGTTATTGGTTTGCAGACCTGGACAAACTGTTTAATTAAGACGTGTCTTCCAATTCCTTTTGAACCACCAGCCCCCAGCAAAAAGGCAGAATTTCTCTTCTTCTGCATGGAAAGGCAGCTCTTGATCCCAAAAAAAAACGTGTGGATGTGACGCTCAGGGATGTGGTTTAGGGGTGGAGGGGTTGGACTTGAGGATCTTAGAGGGCTTTTCCAACCTTCCTGGGATTCTATGAAACCAGTCCCATGAGGAAGTTTTCCCTTGTCCCATCCTCACCTCCCTGCCCCACCGCTCTCCAGTTGTGCTGGTGGATAAAACCTGGAATACTGGAGGGATGTCCCAAAGCTTTATGGTCTCTCACCCTGAGTTCTCACAGGAGACTTGGGCAAGGGCAGGTATTGCTTGAGTGAGAGGTGACAAAATTCCCAAAAAAAAAAGAAGAAAAGACTCCAAAAAGCTTTGGGAAGCTGGGGTAGGCACTGGGAGGGGCTTTGTATGGTGTGTGTGTCTTCTCTGGGTCATGGAACAGTTGTCTTTGCACCGTGAAATAACCCATGTCTGCTGGAGTTCTGCCTCCAAGATGTGAAGTGGTGGCAGCAGGTCGGGTCACAGCCTCACCCTCCTCCAAAGTTGAGTTGTTGGAGCTGAAAATCACATGGATTTCCGAAAAAAACCTCCCCAGTCCCAGGGGTTGGATCCAGGAAACCAGCCCAGGTGGAGCAGCTCATGGAGGTGGCCAAGGTTTCACAGAGCCAGTGAGTGCCCTGGTGGAAAAGAGGGTTGGGCTTGATGTTGGCATCACCTGGTGAGCGTGTTCTCCATGAGAAGAACAACAGGAGGGAAGGATTGTGTTGGAGCTGTGCTCTGGAGAGCTGAATTTGGGCAAGGAAGGGCTTGGTCCTTCCTCAGGGATGAGGTGGGGAAGGATATCCATGCCCAGGAATGTCTGGAACCCAATTTCCCCTCCTCTTCCCAAGAGCCACTGAGGTAAGGGGTGTCATCTCTGGTGATGATATGATGTATTCTGGAGATGTTCTTGGCTGAAAAACCCCACAGAAAACTCCAAAAGTTGCATCCCAAACCTGATCTGAAGGAAATTAAAGCTGGGAGAAAGATGCTTTTTGGAGGGATGGGAGAAGGAGGGAGGATTTCTTCTCCTAGGGCTTTTTGTTTCTGTGTTTGTGTGTGATTAAAATCATTGCAAATGTTTAGGTGACACACAAGGATGTATTTAGTGTGTGGAGCCCTCCCTGGTACAGAAAAAATATGTACAAACATATAAAAGTGAGTTGGTTTTCTGTGTGTGAACCCCATTTCCAACATGCCACAGTGTGTTTTAGCAGCAGGAGTTTCCAGGCTGTAGCATCCCAATTTCTTCCCAAATTCTGAAAACCGAGTCGTGTGTACATATATTTATTTATTTCTCACCCCTCCCTGTACTTGAGACATCCATAAAACCCAAATTTAGCCGTAATTAGCAGCGTTTTCTGCCTTCTCAGGGAGCAGAACGGGAGCAGTCGAGTGAGTTGGTTGTCTCAGGCAAACGGGGCTGGAATTTGGGAGCAGGTCAACAAATCCAAAGACCTGGAGAAGCTTCAGCTCTGGCCAGCCCATCACGAGTCTCACAGGAACCTTGTGCTGGTGCATCCTCGGCCAGAGCGTCTCTGCCTGACGTGCTTTAATCTGTTCAGTCTTGATTGACAAGTAAAAGAACGGGGCATGCGAGTGTTAAAAAAGAAAAAAAAAGAGAAAAAAAAAAGAAGAGAAAAAAGGGGGCTAAACTTTCTTTAAATGAAATGCCTGTTCTCTTTTTTATCTCGGCTCGAGGAGCTGAAGGGTTGGCAACACAGATATTTTGATAGATGGGAAGAGGGGTCCGGTAGTTGGAATATTAAAGAGAGAGACAGAGTGTGCGTGTGTGTGTGTTCCTCTCCTCCTCGAGTGTAAGGAGCATTTGTCACCACAAATCAGCCTTGATTGCAGAGAGCTGCGTTCCTATAGGGCTCACCCACCCACCACCCTCAAAAAATTAGACATTTGTTATATGACATGAGTGGAGATTAATTAGCGAATATTAACCCATCAAGCGGCGCAGAAACACATTTTTGGAAAGCGGCGCTGCTTGCAGCAACAGTGGGCTCGGATGAGCTCTGGGTGGCAAGTTGGAGACCAAATGTGGTGGTGGGGAGGTGCTGGAAAATGCCACTTTCCTGAAGTTTTGGGGGTGGAAGGATTTAAGGAGTGGCCGAGCCCCCGAGAGGGGTCGCACCTGGAAGGGGGTTTGTCAAGCCAAGCTCTTCGTGCATTAATTGAGGAGCAAAATTTGGGGTGATCTCAAGGCTACAAAAGCCACGGGGTGGGGAAGAGGGGAGGTCAGAAAGGGTCCTGGGCCTGCTCCCACCTCTGCTGTGAATGGAAGGATGGGATCTGGGAGATGTCAGAGCCATCCAAAGCACTGTCAGCAGGCAGAAGAAGGTTGGTAAAGCAAAGAAGAGGGTTTATAACTCCAGAATATTAACCCATGGAGCCATTTCCCCCCTAAAATGTATGAAATTGTGGTATCATGGAATGGTTTGAGTTGGAAGGGACCTTAAAGACCATCTCTTGCCTCCAGACCTTCTACTACTCTTCCTGACTCTTTACCCTTGTTTCATGGACTCCCCATCCCTGGAAGTGTCCAAGGCCAGGTTGGACAGGGTAGTGGAAGGTGTCCCTGCCCATGGCAGGAGGGTTGGATCAGACGGTCTGGAAAGGTCCCTTCCAACCCAAACCAGTCCATGATTCTGTGAAAATCCTTTATTTAGGAGGAGTTTCTGTGTTGCCTTGGGAAGGGCAGTTATGACCCACTCTGGGATGTCCCATCAGAAGGGGCAGCTGTCAACCAGCAGTTCCTGGCTGGCCAAGCCCAACTGGCCACCCAGGGCAAGGACCTGTTTTGACTCAGTGGGTGGAAGTGTCTGGTGATGGATCTATGGAGCGTGGGAACACGTGTGGACACCTGGAAATGCTGGGGTTTCCCTGGATCGATACATTTCTCATTGTGACAGCAAGTGAAAAAAAATGATCTTGGTTATTCTTCTCCTCATAAAAATCCCATCTTTGTCTTGGGCTAAGAGCAACTTGCAGGAACTCCTGGGCAGGTTGGAAGGAAAGCTGGAGGGCTCTCACAGCGAGCAGAAGCTGCCATTGGGTGTTGACCAGGGCTCACCATCCTGCTTTTCTCACCCTCAGCCAGTGCCAACATCTGCAACGTTGTCCTGATGAGGCACACGGAGCTGGAAGAAGGAATTGATGTCTTGGACAACAACGGGAACATCGTCGGGTCTTCCAGAATCGCTGCCAAACACGTACGTGCCTGGGGGGGGGGTCAGTTTGGACCCTGCTGGATTGCAGGATCCACAAATCCCACAGATTTAGGAAGCCATGGCTGGAAAGAGCTGAGCTTGGCCCATCATCTGGAAGTTCTGGTGGCCACGGGCTCCTTGTGCCGTGCAGGCGGATTTTGGGGGCTGACATGGATGGTTTGGAAGGGCACAGGTTGGCGTGGGAAGATCCTGTCCTAGCAGTGATGCTTTCACAGGAATTCTTTGTGGGAACAGTTCACGTTGAACACAAAGCAAACATAACTTAGACCTTTTTCGAAATGAGGACGACTCCGTTTCCGAGCTGAGCCGCTTTTTAACCCTTCCCACGCCCAAAAGTTGCCAAGCAAAGCTTTGGGAGGGCAGCCAGATGTTTTTCCCCCCTTGTGCCAAGCCCTGGGTTGCTTCCCCTGTAACCTGCCCCCTGCCATCTGCCTGCAATGTTTTCCTCTCCATCCCTTGGTGCCTGGTTTTGTCTCCTGAGCATCATCTGATTGTCTCCAAGTGGGCTCTGAGCTGAGATGTAAAGCGTGTACCGAAGCACACGCCCAGGCAGAGCAGTTAATAATATAATGCTTGGCATTTCTCTCCCTCCTTCTGTCCAAGGCTCTTGAGGCACTTCAGAGACAGCAATTAATGTACAGATTTGCAGTCCTCGGCGAGAAATGGGAGATCTCTAATATCTCTCCATATTGTTGTTTCACGGGGAGATTCAAACAATCTGTTGGAGGGCTCAGAGACACCGATTTGAGCCAGTTTTTCCCCACTTGTATCAACTGGCTCCAGGACCCAAGTTCCCCTCTCCATCCTGATGGCTGAGGGAAAGAGAGACAACAGAGAGAATAAATATTAAAAGGGAAGGTGCTGTCAGGGCGATGTAGGTGGGGTTTAAACATGAAATTTGGGAGTTCTGAGAACTTCTGCTCAGCTGCCGTGCAAACCTAAGGCTTCTTCCTGAATTGCTTGGGTTTGTCACGTGGAATCACATGGGCAGGTCCTCCATGTGACACGTTGCACCTCTCTGAGAGTCTGTGGTGGGTGAAGGGTCCTGAGGATCTTCCGTGGATGGTCCTGTGGCACAGAATTATAAATGGTTTGGGTTGGGAGGGACCTCAAAGCCCACCCAGTGCCACCCCCTGCCATGGGCAGGGACACCTCTCACCAGCCCAGGGGGCTCCAACCTGGCCTTGGACACTCCCAGGGATCCAGGGGCAGCCACAGTTTCTCTGGGAATTTCATCCCAGGTCCTTCCCACCCTTCCAGCCATCAATTCCATCCCAATCTCCCAGCCAGCCCTGCCCTCTGGCACTGGGAAGCCATTCCCTGTGTCCTGTCCCTCCAGGCCTTGTCCCCAGTCCCTCTCCAGCTCTCCTGGAACCCCTCTAGGCACTGGAAAGGGCTGGAAGGGAATTGTCTATTCCTCTGAAAGATCTTCCCTGGACCTCAGGGTACTTGTTATGTCTCAGGCTGCTTTGTTTGCTGCTTCCTGGTGAATCTTGCCAGGGAGAAAACACCAGTGGAGGGACAACAGTCCTTCCACAGCTGGTTGTTTTCCTGGAAAAGGAGAACCCCACAACACTTTGCAATAAACCACCAGGGATTAAAACCCAGCAGGCAATGAGGTGCTCGTTGCCCCAGCATGGACCTGAAATCAAAGCTCTGCTGGGGGAGGAGGAGTTGGAGCTTCTGCTCATCCCACACCGAGGGGTTTCACCTCTCCACATCTCCCAGGCAGCTGTTGTGCCTCTCTTTCTTCCTCCAGGAAGCACTAACATGTTTGTGTAGGGATGTGAGAGGATGTTTGGATCACTTTTGATCCCACAAAGTGACACCAGGGAGGTTCTGGGGTGCCCCAGGTTATTCTGCTGGGCTTGTGACCAAGCGTGGAGGGCAAACAGGTTGTCCACAAAGAGCTGAAAGTGTGTGTTGGTGCTTTCATTCACATGAGCAGCACAAGAGAGACCAGCCAAGGCATTCCTGAGCCCAGCAGGTACATCCTGGGGTTTGGTTTAAGTGTTTATTTGTTTGTTTTCCCTTTGCAGGCACTGCTGGAAACGGCGCTGACCAGAGTGGTCCTGCCCATGCCTATACTGGTTCTACCTCCAATTATCATGTCCGTACTGGAAAAGTAAGTGCTGGGGGTGGAGGGGGGATCTTCAAGGGGGAGGGGTAAAAGATGCTCAGTAGGTGTCATTTGTTGCTGTTTTATAGAATCACAGAATGGTTTGGGTTGGAAAAGCCCTCTGAGATCATCCAGTCCAACATCCCCAACACTGCCAAGGCCACCACTGACCATGTCCCCAAGTGCCACATCCACAGGGATGTTAAATCCCTCCAGGGATGGGCACTCCCCCCCTGCCCTGGGCAGCTGTGCCAGGGATGGACAACCCTTTCCAGGAAGGAATTTTCCCAATATCCAAGTTGAACCTCTCCTGGTGCATCTTGAAGCTGTTCCCTCTGCTCCTGTCCCTGTTCCCTGGGAGCAGAGCCTGACCCCTCCTGGCTCGCCCCTCCTGGCAGGGACTTGCAGAGAGTCAGAAGGTCTCTTTAAATTTGCTTTTTTGGTTTTTTTGCTTATTAAGATTTTCATGTTCCATCATTTTGGGCCACTGTCGAGGCTGTTAAAGTGTTACACTGATGTTATTGGGTTATTTTAACCCACCTCTCTGATCCCCCAGCACTTTGAAGGACCTTCTTCTGCAGGATCAGTGAGAGCCAAAACTCTCCGAATTCAGTGGAAAACTGGCCATGAGTTTTCTGTCCCCCACTTGGCAAACATTAGAGCTGCCTCATGGGGTCAGACTGAAGGTCTTGGCTGGTGTTTGGAGATGGGGAATGTAGAACCCACCCTGTGCCCCAGAGCATCATCCAACCCCTCCTGCAGCTCTGGCAGCCTTGGGGCCGTGCCCACTGCCCTGGGGAGCCTGGGCAGTGCCCACCACCCTCTGGGGGAAGAGCCTTTGGCTGAGATCCCCCCTGCCCCTGCCCTGGCCCAGCTCCAGCCCTTCCCTGGGGGCTGTCCCTGTCCCCCAGAGCAGAGATGGAATTGCCCCTCCTGAGGAGCTGCAGACCCTGGTGAGTCTCCCCCCAGTGTTCTCCAGGCTGGACAATCCAAGTGCCTTCAGCTGCTCCTCCGAGAAGAATAAATGCCTTTTATATTCTGCAGGGATTTGTGGAAGTTGTTATCTCTCCTGGCAGAGCTGCAGTGCCTGGAGAGACGGCAGGGTTGTTATTCATGTCCAGTTACCACAGAATCATGGAATGGTTTGGCTTGGAAAGGACCTTAAACCATCCAATTCCAACACCCTGCCATGGGCAGGGACGCCTTCCACAATCCCAGGTTGCTCAGTTGTCTCATGGCAGAGTTTTTAATACCTAAACCCCCCCCAAACTTCCCTTTCCATTGGCCTTTGCTCCACTTTGCTTTCCTTCATCCCAGGGATGCTGAGCCTGTTTGGAGCCCTTGGGTGGCTCCTTGGGACACCCATCAGCAGCTCCTGAGGTGGGAATGATCCAAGGGGTGGGGATCCCCTTCCTGACCTCTGGACACTGATGAGTCCATTGGAAAATTAGGATGATAAAGCTCTTGCCTCTGTCCCAACCTCCAAGCTGGAGGCTCTCCCCAAATAGACCTGTTGTCAGTGGCCCCACTGGCAGAGTAAATAACAATTAGTGCCATTAGGAGTGACCCAGAGCTTTGATGATTTTGGTTTGCCCACCTAGAAACACTCTGGGGCAATTTTCTCTCCTTAACAGAAGGGTCTGAGCCGCTTCTGGAAGTTTGGAGACTGATTTCCTAACACCTAAATTTAAAAATAGGGGCACAGGTTGGTACCCCTCCAGCACCAACTCCTCCCATGGCCTGGGGATGGGGAGAAACAAGGCAATGAACCCTGATTTGAGAGCTATAAATTGTGTTTTTTCAGCCCTTTTTGCACAAAATACACTGTTTCCCCTTCTTTTCCCAAGGGCTGTGGTGGTTCCCTCCACCAGGGCACTTCCTGCAAACTGGAGTTGGGAGACTTTATCTGGAGACAAACCAGGACAAGGAGTGGATTCCAGACCCTGAATTTTGGGCAAAACACTTGATTTTGACTTCATTCTCCTCCTTGACAAAATCTCTGGAGCCTCTTTCCTGCTCCAAGTCCCTCTGTGACCCCCAGAGTCCCCCAGGCCATGAAGTCCCTCCAGGATCTGCTGGGAAGGTGCTCAGGAGTGACCATTCCTTACTCTGGAGTGGGTTCCTTACTCAGGGCTTACTCAAAGTCGTGGGTGAGGGCTGAGGTTCCCATTTAACCATCCAAAAAAGATCAACATGAAACACAAACTATTTTATTATTTATTTCTTTTTATTATTTTTTACTGCTTCAGAGGATCTTTGCTATTCTGGTTATCAACAGACAGAAACCTTTACATGTAAAAAATCCGAGTTTGCAGAAAACTGATCCCTGAATTATTAAATTATTGTCTCCACCAGGGAACACTGAGGGACCATCCCTGGTCTTGCTAAACATCCCCAAGCTTAAATAAAACCAAGATTAAAATTTGATCAACACCTGGGGACAAAATAAAACCAATAACCAAATTTCCTTTGCGCTTGGGAGCAAAATAAAACTTACAATGCCATTTCTTTGTACTCAGGGGCATCACAAATGCTTGTATTGATACAAATTTTACTAAAAGCCCCTGTGCTCTCTGCAAACCTTATCCAAACTGGGTTTATCTGTGGACACAGAGGAGATTGTCCTCCAAAAACCATCCTTTTAACTAACAAAAAGACTTAATTCGGGTCCGGGAGAGAGGATTTTCCTTCCCAATGAAACTCCGGGCATATAAAAATCTCTGGGCACTGCTTTGCCTGTCTGAATCCTCCCCAGAGCTTTGTGCCTCCTGTCTCGTTTCCCATCAAATATCTTTGGATCCCTGGAAGGCTGGGAGTGAGGAACAGCAGGGATGGGGAGTGGCGCGTGCTTTGGCCATGCTGGAAGACGTGGAGGTGTCCCTGCAAGACACGGGGAGCACCTTTGGGACGTGGAGAACATCCCTGTCCATCCCTGAGGGCTTCAGGGTCCAGGGGTTGCCTCAGATCTTTTCAAGTGGTTTTTGAGGGGTTAAAACCTCAACTTGGAGCGTTTGGGGATGAGTTGGACTTTTTGAGTTGAGTAGGATTTGAGTCCAACCAGGGAGTTTTCCATGGGGATGACACCCAGGCCTGAATTATCCCTGTGTTCCCAGGAACCCTTGCAGGGTCTCTGGATGGGAAAGGGGAGTGTGGTGGCTCATTATTTGGAGGCTGGAGAGCTGGGATCACAAGGCTCAGTCTGGATGCTCCAAATCATTTCCATTTGGGATGGTGGGGAAGGAGGGGAGCGATTCTCCAGCCTTGCCTTGGAGCCTGGCTGGACACGGGTGACCTGTGGGGCAGTGTCACCCCTCCAGGAACCACCCCTGTGCTCCCACCAGGGGGGTTTTTCAGATCCCTGGAAAACTCCCTCCTTCTCCTCGGAACCCAAAAAGTTTATTTTAAGTGGCCAGTTCCTGGTCGCCGTCTTTCCTCTTGGATCCAGGTCTTCCCTCTCTCTCAGCCATCTCTCCATCTGCATGTTTTAACTCCCCCAGCTGCCTCTCCCGTCTCTTGTGCCATTTTTTTCAGCTCTCTTGGCTCCTCTCATCTCTTTGCCTGCTGTGTATTTTAACTCCCAGGGCCGCCTTCTCTGCTCTCCAAGTAATTCAATGTTACCTCCCACCGCCGAGCTCCGCGGCGCTCCATTCTTTTTCCCCATGTTTCATGCATTTCCTGCTGCTTGGACGCTCTGGGGAAGCAGTTAACATATAGAATCGATGTTTATTTTTGAGCCTGCATATGCCATGCAGGGAACACGGTGTCAGTTATTTTGTGCAGATGTATTCTCCTCGGAAGGTTTATAAATAAGATCCCCCTTGGCAGCTTTAATGGGGGAGAAATCGAGGTTCGAGCGGCGCTTGGGAGGTGGAGGCGACTCGTCTCATCAGTGGGAATTGGGTTGGGTTTCGGGGTCACAGGGATGTGGGGACAGCTGTGGGAAGTGGGACTTTTCATCCCTATTTCCCTGTAGTCAGCTGCTTTTGTGAATCCTTTTGTCTGGTGGTTGTGATGAAATTTGGGAGGTGGAGCTGTTTTCCCCCAGTCGTCATCGAAGACTTCTCCAGGAGTCCTTGTCCAGCTTCCTGCTCCTTCCACACTTAAAGCCCCTAGACAGTCCAGGTCTGTGTAAATGCAGCCTCAGGCACCCCTGTAGGCTGAGCTCTGTGCTGGGAGAGCCCCAATTTTTGGCTCAGGTGCTCTGGTCTCAGTGGTGGAGAAGCTCAGTCCAAAATCAACATCTGCTGTGGCCTCTTTGAGTGCAGATTGAGGAACGTGAGCTCTTCTTCCCTCCTTGTCCTCACAGAGGGTCTAAAGCACAGCAGAAGGTCTGAGGGTGAGCTCCAAGAGCTCAGCTTTGTCAGGCTGGACTAGAGGGGGCCTGGACCTGACTCTGCAGTGTTTGTGGAGGAGAGACAAAGCTGGAACTGTTGGCAGTGAGCAAGAACTGGGAGGGAAACAGGGAGCAGAACAGTTGTGTCCACAGAAGAGAAGCATTTCCACTCTTTCCTTCATCAACAAATCATCCTGAGCTTGTGGCAGAGCTGCCACAGCATCCTCCTGGAGCAGCTGCCGGGGTTGTTTTCCTGGAAAGCTCATAAAATTAGGATGCTCCCAGGCTTGGCCAACATTACAGAGCTGCTCTGGCTTAGCCAAGTCAGCCTAAGCACCAACAGTGGATTTTCTTGGGGGGCAACCAGTGCTCAGCCCGTGGTTTGTGGGGCTGGAAGGGCATTTTCTCCAGTTTAAACCACGTTTGCCACTGCAGAGATGTGCCTGAGGGAGGAGACCCTCCTGTTCTTCAGTTTCTTGGCTTTTCCTTGGAGATGTTCTCCTTTTGGCAGGGCATTTCCCACAGGTGCTTCCCCTCCAAAGTCTCTCCGTCCAGCGAAAGCCTCGCTGAAGTTTGTTTCGGCTCAACAGCTGCCAGCAGTGACACCTTAAGCTGCTGTGCCTGTTTCCAGAGTAAACATTGAAACTGCTCCTCTAATTATGTCAATCAAGCACAAAAATCCCCCAACCTCGCTCGCTTTGCATCTGCTGCGTCCTCTGGAGGGGCCACCAGGGCTGGAGCCAAGAGCAGGAGATGCTCCATGGTGAGGACAGTGGTGGCCTGGCTGGATGGGACAGCAGAGCTGCTGGTCATTGGGAGAGCTCAGATTTCCCAAAATGACCCAAAATCCCAGAATGTGCCGAGTTTGAAGGGACCCACAAGGACCATCCAGTCCAACCCTTAGCCCTGCAAAGGACCAACACCAAGAGCCACCCCCTGTGCCCCAGAGCATCATCCAAACCCTCCTGGAGCTCTGGCAGCCTTGGGGCCGTGCCCACTGCCCTGGGGAGCCTGGGCAGTGCCCACCACCCTCTGGGGGAAGAGCCTTTGGCTGAGATCCCCCCTGACCCTGCCCTGGCCCAGCTCCGGCCCTTCCAGGGTCCTGTCAGAGCGAGTGAGGAACGGTCAGGAACACCCTGTCGAGACCTGGCGGGGAGGTCTCAGCAGAACTGGGATCTGGGGTAGATTGTCTGATAGGACAACAACCCTGAACTTTGTTGTCACATCAGAGGGGTGCTTTGAGCCCTGAGCTCTGAGGGATCTGGGATACCTCGGGATACCCCGAGCTCCATCCTCCAGCTCTGCCCGTGCCCCGCGGCGTCCCCGGCGTCTTGCGGTGTCTGCATTAAGCTTTGAACCTGTTTACAGCAAACAGCGCCGAAACCCCAGAGAATCTGTCAGCTGGGAGACTTGGGTTGACTCCTGTCAGCTTGAGTTTAGCATCTGACACCTCCTCCTAGACAAATACAGCCCTGGTTCGCTGAACCCGATAACTCCTTTTTAGTACAGCGACTGACTTCCATATGGAATAAATTACAGCACCTCCTGAAAAACGCCAGAGGCAGCTGCCAAATTATGCAAAATTTAAACCACTAATGAACAATGTGATGAAAGTTGAATGAAGGTGTATTTACAAGATCTACAACACAGTGTCTCAGCGGAGCAGATGCACTGTCTGCACGAGCATGGGACTCTGTGTGTGTGTGTGTTGTGTGTGTCTGTACCTACGGCCACGGGCAATGTTCCCGTCTTAGCCGGGAGCTCTCATTGGTTTTGGAGGATCCAGAAGATTCCCAGCATTTCCTTCCCTTTTTAATATCCTCTAGGCACAATTTGGGAAGGCACGTTGAGGAAAGAAAACGATCAGGGGGTTTGAAGGGGGTAAAGGGGTGGATATTTGAGGAAAAAAAGAGAGAAAAGGAGGGAATTGTGGCAAAAATGCCTTTTCTTTTCCAGCCAAAGTCAGTGTAGAAACATGGATCACTTGTTTATGAGGGGCAGAACTCATTGGTACCGAAAATTTGGCTTCTAATTGGGAACAGTATAATATACATGTTAAAGGAGGCTTAAAGAAGGGTGGAGAGGGACTGGGGACAAGGCGTGGAGGGACAGGACACAGGGAATGGTTTCCCAGTGCCAGAGGGCAGGGCTGGCTGGGAGATTGGGAAGGGATTGGTGGCTGGGAGGGTGGGCAGGCCCTGGCCCAGGTTGGGCAGAGAAGCTGTGGCTGCCCCTGGATCCCTGGGAATGTCCAAGGCCAGGTTGGAGCTGCCTGGGCTGGTGGAAGGTGTCCCTGCCCATGGCAGGGGTGGCACTGGATGGTCTTCAAGGTCCCTTCCGACTAAAACCATTCCATGATTCTCCCAAGACCTTCTCTTGGTGCAAACTTCTCAGTCCCATGTTGTCTAACCTGAGCACCAAGGTGTAGCTCGCCAGAGCCCAGCTGGTCCTGCCCTGCTGGGCACGTGGTGACCTCCTGTAAAACCACCCTTCTCATGAGAAAACACCTTCAGAACTACTGGGGGAGGGGGGGAAAAGCCTATTTGCTCCTGTGAATATATCAGGCTGCTGCTTCTGCTTCTTGAATACCTCTGGAGACGTCCAGTAATTCCATTCTGAATATCTCTGGAGACACTCAAAAGCCATCTGGACACAATCCTGAGTAATGTGCTCCAGGGAGACCTGTTGGATCAGGGAGGTGGGACTGGATGACCTCCAGCGGTCCCTTCCAACCTTACCCACCCTGGGATCCCTTTAGGCTTCAGAAGATTCCACAGTTGGGCTGTCAGGGGGATATGAAGGTCCAGATCTCCACCTCCCTTCGGCAGAGCACACAGGACAGCTCTGTAAGCCACCTCCCCCTTCCACAGAGGGATATTAGGTTTATTTCTTTTTAATCTGTGATAATCCTCTGCAATTAAGCCCGTTGGAACCATCCAATCGTTCCCTTCCCATGGGTGAAAAGAGGGGTGTGGATTGCAGTTGACAGCTGACCAAATGCAATATTTAACTTCCTACCCTTCCCCAGATCTGTGTCACAGCCAAGAGCCTGGGGACACAAGGAAAGTGGACCTTTTGACTAATTATGAGTCATTTATTCTGAACCGCGCAAATTTTAGAATCTGAATCCCAATTAAGACATTGCACTACATGTGTTAATTAGTCTGCTCTCCTTTTTCCATCAAGCCGTAACTCTTCTTAATTAGGAGGTTGGCCCTTGTAATTTGAACTGGCCTGAGTTTGAAGCACCCCTGGAAGTCACACCTGGGGGCTGGACCAGGGATCCTTTTAAATTGGTTGAGCTTTTACTGGGGTGATTATCAGGTCCCCAACAGGGCAGTAATTAGAGAGGGGGCAGCCTCCAAATTAAGGTGTCAGGGGTGGTAAAGGCGGCGATGTCTTGGTTCCAAACTGTGCTCCCGGGGGCTCGGAGGATGCTGGTCCTGTGATTGTCTCAGCCAGGGCTCTCATGGACAGCTTGGGCAGGAGGATCAATCCATTCCAGGAGCTGCCCCTCTGCATCCCAGGGATAATCACAGCTTAGGGATGGCAGTCTTGGAGCAGTGGTGGGTTTGTCCCAGACCGTGGGGCAAGGGAACCTGCTTTCCTCTCTTGGACCAAATCCTTGTGGGCTTCTACGGCAGGATTTGAGATTCCGCTGCGCTCTGTGCAACAAAGAGAAGCGAAATATTGGAGAACAGAAGCTTGGCTTTCACAGCCCAAATTGATAGGATCAACTCCGTCTCGATGGCTTATTAGTGAGGAGCTGAGATATTGGAGAGGAGTTAAAGCTCCGCGTCGTGTTTTCCTTCCCCGCTTCCCCCAACCCTTCCCGAGGTGGAGACAGTTTTCAGCGAGCATCTCTAGCAAAGGGCGAGGAGTCTGAGTGTTCAGACAGCGTGGAGCAGGGTGGGGAGTTCCCACACAGCAGCTGCTCCCTCGGGATCCATCAGGTGTCTTTGTGGCCAGCACGGAGTGTGGAGCTCACAGGGCTGGGGAGGTCTGTGCTCCTGCCTTGGCTGCACGGGCAGATGTGGCTGCAGAACCCGTGCCCTGAGGTGGGGAGGGTTGTTTGGCACCTTGTGGATGGTGGAGGTTGGATTGGGGGTGATGGTTGGATGTCAGTGATGGTGAACACAGCTTGGTGTCATCTGGTTGCACCTTCCTTGGCCAAAGGAGACCTCCTGTGTTATCGCCCCAATGGGAAGGGGTTAACCAGGAGATCATGGAATCATGGAAAATCCTGAGCCGGAAGGGAACCCCAAGGACCACCCTGGCCCTGCACAGACACCCCACCAATCCCACCCTGTGCCCCAGAGCATCATCCAAACCCTCCTGCAGCTCTGGCAGCCTTGGGGCCGTGCCCACTGCTCTGGGGAGCCTGGGCAGTGCCCACCACCCTCTGGAGGAAGAGCCTTTGGCTGAGATCCCCCCTGCCCCTGCCCTGGCCCAGCTCCAGCCCTTCCCTGGGTCCTAAATGACCCAGCAGCAAATCTCCTCTACAACCCTCGTATACCCTGGGTATTCAAACAAAACTCCCTGTCAAGTCTTCAGTTCATATTCCCATTTTTTTTCAGATTGGTAGGAAAAAATTGAGTGACAGAGGTCGTTTTTGTAAACAGCTCCAGAATAAACCCCTCAGAAATTATATTTTCCCCCTCAACATTCATGAACTGCCTGAGGTCCTGTATCCTGGAATATATTTAACATGCCACCTTCTACCTGCTAAATGTTGTCCCCATTTTGGGGTGTTAATTGCACCAGAAGGGTCACTTGGAGGTCATTGTGAGCACCTGACCTTGCAGGTATCTTCAAGTGTTTGCTGTTGACGAGTCTTGAACTCATAAATATCCCCTGGGAAGAGCAAAGTGTTAGAACATCCTCCTCACCCAGCCTGCAGATGTTTGATTTTTAACAAATTAAGGTGTTGCTGAATTCACTGCTTTATTACCCCATTAACGAAGCCGAGTGCCTTTTTCAGCTCACAGGGCTGACAAAGCTCCCAACATCTCTCAAGGACCTGAGTTCCTTCTGCTCACTCACCTCCACAGGCTGAGTGCAGGTGACACCTGTGTGTGGTGTGAGATGGTCTGAACTGGGGGAAGAGTGGGCAGGTGAACCTGTTGATGACCTGCTAAGAAAGAGGTGCCCCATCCCTGGAAGTGTCCAAGGGCAGGTTGGACGGGGCTTGGAGCAACCTGGGATAGTGAAACATGTCCCTTCCCATGGCAGGGAGTGGAACAAGATGATCTTTAAGGTCCTTCCAACCCAAACCATTCCATGATTCTGTGATTTCCTGCTCGACTGAGGGGTCTACACAGCACCAAGAGGACACCAGTGTCCATGTCCATGCCCATGATGCCATGCCCTCCCCTGGTCTCTGAGCTGCTCTAACAAAGCCTTTCCTTTGCAGGACATCCCTACTGAGGTCCCGGCCCCGGATGATTCTCCCAGTCCAAAGCCTTGTGTGCCTCGCTGCCTTTGGCCTGGCCCTCCCCTTGGCCATCAGTCTCTTCCCGCAGATGTCCGAGGTCAGTACGTGTCTGGTCACTGCACTGGGGTGTCTCACGGGGGTTACCAACACCAGCCCTTCTTCTGCCTTCCTGGGAAATGGTCTCCTTCCCATGGGAGGGCTCTGCCATTCTTGGATCAAGCTGGGTCTTGTGTTCTTCAACCCAAATGCAGCTTCACCAGGCCCCTCTCCCATCACAGGGGTGTTTCCGTGGGGTTAGCACAGGAAACACGAGTCTTGGGCCATGAAGCCAAGAGCCTGGGCTGTCCATTTGGTGGGAATGTGCCTTCCCAGAGCTTCTTGGAGGGGTGTCTGCCTTTTCATCTCTGGGAAGATCCAGCCTGGGGGAGAACAGAGGGAAACCAACCAAGGACAAGGGAATGCCTAATGAAATCACTCTTCCCAGGTTAGTTGTCCAAATTGCTGAGGTGTTTTTATTTCTTAAGTCTTTCATTTTGATCATTTTGGGGTTTGGAGCTTAAAGATTGTAAATCTGTACATTTGCAGGAAGGTCATTTTTCTAAAGTGACAAAACCTCTCTCAAGCAGAGCAAAGGACTTTGCTGGGGTTCTTCTTGTGTCAGCTACAACAGTTGATCAGAAACTGGTATCGCTGTCTCTACTGGTTAATCCACAATTTTCCAGGCTGGATGGTTTTATCCACGACTTCCAGCCAGGGAATCTTGTTGTGCACTTGTCTGCTGACTGAAAAACACGTTACAGATTCTCTGTTGTCCTTCTACAGGCTGAGATAAAACTGTCCCTTCATCTTCTAAGAAACGGAATATATCTCAATCTCCGAGTCTCTTGCTAAAAGACGTGTTTTCTGAAGCTTTAATGATTCATATGGCTCTTCCTTAAACTTTTTCTAATTAGTCAACATCCTTTTTGGAGCCCTTCCATAAGAACCAGACACAGTATTCCAGTAAGAAGTTGCACAAGTACCAGTTGCAGGAGCAATGTGATTTCCCTGCTTCTCCTCGCGTTCGTACATCCACAGTTGGTTAGTCATTTTGGCAGGAGCTCAACCTTAGCTCCCTGTCCATCAGCTTTTCGCTCTGATCCCAAGTTCTTCTCGGAGGTTTCGGTTATGAAAGCCTGGGGAGGTTTGCCAGGTCTTGCACCTGTTCAAGGTACGTGCCTGGAGTATGTCCAAAATTCCTGTTGGAAGGAGATTTGGGCACAGAGCATCCCTTATGCTGCTTTTTCATGGAGTCATGCAACCATAGAATTTTTAAGGTTGGAAAAGCCCTCTGAGATCATCCAGTCCAACCATCCCCAGCACTGCCAAGGCCACCACTGACCCATGTCCCCAAGTGCCACATCCACAGGGATTTTAAATCCCTCCAGGGATGGGCACTCCCCCCCTGCCCTGGGCAGCTGTGCCAGGTCTGGACAACCCTTTCCATGAAGAATTCCTTCCTGATATCCAATCTAAACCCTCCCTGGTGCAATTTCCAGGGAAGGAAATTTCACCCTCCACAAGGTAGCTGGGAGGTCTCCTTTCCAGATAATCAGGGAAGCAATTCCACAGGAGGTAACACCAACCTCATTTACCCCAAAGGTGACACCATTCCCTCCAAATCAGAGTCACAGCCTGGTTTGGCTTGGAAGGGACCTTAAAGACCATCTAGTCCCATGCCACGAGCAGGGACACCTTCCAGTAGAATTTTCCCTTGACGGGTGACAGATAATCCATCACGTGGACTGTCTGCAATTGCAGCAGGGAAAATCGTGTCGATTTTAAGAGCTGAATGAATTGGAGCCCACGAGGCAAACGAAGGTCTGGCTTGCTTGAGAGGATATTCAAATTGTAGGCATCAGGCAGCGCTGCAAGCGTACGGCGTCGCTGGAGGGTGACCTTCTGAGAGCAGCTGAAATGTTATCTGCAGTGTAAACATGAGTCAGCCTGATTAGGAGATCAAACCCACTGACGTGCTCTCTGCCCACGCTCCGTGTCAGTGGAAAGAAACCAATACAGCTGGTGCTGGAGCTCATTATCTCCTGGGACCTCGGCTCTGCTCCATCAGGGTGGGCTCCATGTGCACAGCTGGACCTCACATCTCTTGAGGCCAAGGAGTTGGGTTCTCTGTAGGCAGCCTGGACTGATTTGCCTTAGGATCATAGGATCACTTTGGGTTGGAAGGGGCTTTAAAAAGTATCTCGTTCCAAGCCCCTGCCATGGGCAGGGACACCTCCCACCAGCCCAGGGGGCTCCAAGCCCCGTCCAGCCTGGCCTTGGACACTCCCAGGGATCCAGGGGCAGCCACAGCTTCTCTGCCCAACCTGGGCCAGGGCCTGCCCACCCTCCCAGCCACCAATTCCTTCCCAATCTCCCAGCCAGCCCTGCCCTCTGGCACTGGGAAGCCATTCCCTGTGTCCTGTCCCTCCACGCCTTGTCCCCAGTCCCTCTCCAGGTCTCCTGGAGCCCCTTCAGGCCCTGCCAGGGGCTCTCAGGTGTCCCTGGAGCCTTCTCTTCTCCAGGTGACCCCCCCAGCTCTCCCAGCTTATCTTCCCATTATGTTTCTATCTGTTCTAAATGTGTGAGTTTGTGTTTAAAGGATGTTCCTCCCATTCTTTGAAGTCTCTTTGGGGATTTCTTTGGGGGTTCTCAAGTGAGCAGAGCAAGTGGGACAATCTCTCCAGATCCATTTCCTCACAGTCTGGGATAGGAAATCCCAGTCTCCTTGTACAGAGCCTTTCTCAGAACGTGTGACTTCTTGGGTCCATGACCTTTAAATGCTTGACTCGACTTCAGAGGTCTTTTCCAACCTTAATAATTCCAACTGATCACAGAAGGAATTTAACAGACCTGGAGTGTTGGAATGTTGGTCTCTGGGTGTCTATGCAGGTGTAGATGTGTCTGCACATGGTTGCTTTGCCCAGAACCTCAGCAGGTGACCACAACACGACCCAGAGCAAATTAAGAACCACCAAATGGAATAGGCCTGTTCTGCTCCAAAAATATGATTATGGCCGGAGCAGAAATCCCTTCAGGAGTGGCAGAGGAGCCAAACTGTGCCCTTAATCCCACAGTCACTGTCCTTTTCTGTGAGGCAGGGAGCAAACACAGGAGCTGATGTGTTATTAGGGGCTTGGTTTAGGCTGGCTGCCTTTGGTCTGCTCTTCCAAAGGGGTTCAGACTTACAATTAGTTTTCAAGCAGAATTGAAGCCTATTAATAGATTTAATAAATTTGCTAGATAAATGGATAAGTCACCTTATCACATCAGCTGTATCTGCTCTGGAGTTCTTCCTGTGTTAGAATAACCTCAGAGAAATCAGAGTTGAGCTCTGGTTGCAAATAGACACACCAATATCAGGCAGATGAAAACTCTGGAGGGGAACAACCTTGCTCTGCTGGGAAGGTGAATGCACCCAGATCTTCTCCTGGGTGGATACTCAGGGTAGGCAAGACCTTGGTTTTGTACAGCTGAAATTCCACCTTGGTTTCTGCATTGCTCCAGAATCACAGCTCGTTTCTAGATGTTCTGGGTTTGAAGAGGACCTTATAAAGACAACCCCCTGGTGCCAGCCATAAAGACATGGATCTTTGGGAATACTCTGAGACACCCTCCCTTCATCCCAGCACAGTGTTAGCTCCGGTCCCTCAGAGCATGGATATGCATTGAGTAATTCACTGCTGGGAAGTTGAGGAGAAACATGGAGTTAATGCATTTAGCCCCCAACCTCCAACTGCCTCCCATGCCCCCCGGGGAATCTCTCCTGCAGCCGCCTTATCCTGCAGCATCCCCACTGACAACTCCTACTCAGCTATGCACTGCCAATGGAAACAGCTGTGACAGTTCCAAACTGAAAATGGGGCTTGTGCAAATGAAATTCAGTGTAGCAGCAAAAGAAAGAACCACGGGGTTGCTCCACTGATTTCCCCACCCTTTGGGCCTCGCTCAATCCCCGTGGTTGGTTTTCTGTGGCGTCCACCAGGGTGTTGTTGGACTTCCCACTGCCTCAAACCCACCACGACTTGCCTTGTCCCGTGCCCGGTGGGAAGGATGAAACCAGGTGGGAAATGGAGGTGGAAGAAGAGCTGATGGCAGAGAAACCCTTCCAACACCTGCAGTCCTCGTGCCCTCACCGTAGGTGAAGTTTAAAGGGTGTTGGATGCTGGTCAGGGCAAACCCAACCATCCTCCAGAACGAGGCCGATTTCAGCTGCAAGCCTTTTCTTAAAAATAATCTTCCTTTTGGATCTCCAGGACAAGGGGAATAAACAGCCTAAAATGCAAGGCTGAGCTATTGTTTTCCAATCTGTTTTAGCCTTCATCTTGTTGGCAGGCTGCTTTAGAAAAGCAAAAGGTTAATGAGCCAATGTGCAGTGGGATTATTGCAGTAAAGATGACAGTGAACCAGTAATTACTAATTAGATGCAGTTTAACAGGAGGAACAAGTGAAATCTCCTCTTCACCAACTGTCAATAATTAGCAGATTTGGTGAGGTTGAAATGTGTCCACAGTTAAAAGGCTGATTTTTTAATGAAATGGCACTTGACAAAAGAGCTGTATGGAGGTCACAGCCATAGCCCTGGAGATGCTTCCCCATACCATACTTAGGAGGGAAATCAGATGCAAGACAGCAGGGGGTCCCTGTGGAACCATTTCTCCCTTGGGATTGCACTGCACGGGGGGAGGGGAGCGGGAGGGATTCTCGGCAGCGATTTTGTCCAAGTTGGATGAGAAGCGGAGGGAAGGATTTGCCAGCTGCCATGGGGGAAAAATGTTTGAGAAGTGAGAAGTTCTGTGGTATTGCTTTGCTTCTGGGTCTGAGGAACAGCTCCCTGAGAGTCTGGGAACCTGGGAGTGCTGGCCAACATCTCCCCTCGGCATGGAGATTGGTCTTGGAAGGAGCTCCTCGCGGGGAAGGAGCGGCACGAGGTCCTGGCAGCAGGCTGGGAGCTCGGTGGGATGTGTCTCCCAAAGACTGCAGAAGATCCAAGCTGTGCCTCGAGGGTTTGGTTCCCTGCTGACACACAGGCAGTGACGCTCCGGCGTTGACTTGGGGAGCGTCAAGAGGTTCATCTGAGGTTCCTCTCCTGTGCTCTGATCCAGCTTCTCTCCTGGCAGAGCAACTGTTGACATAGGCAAGAGTGTCTTTGCTTTCCACATGGACTTCAAAAGGAGAAGTCATCTGTGGAAGCCTCTTTAATGCCCATGAAACTATTGATTTGTGGATTTAAATGATAGTGAGTGATCGGATATTGGTGGGGTTCAAGTGTGGAGATGTTTGGAGATGTGTTGAACCCCATTCTGACCTTCAGATAACACAGTCCTGCATCTGGAAGGGCAAAGAGGAGGGAGAGGACATGATGTTTGGAGAACAGCAGACCTGGAGACCAGAGTATTTATCATGAGCTCTTTTTGTGACAAATCCTTCCCTGCTCCAAATCAAGTCACAGCCTTGGCCATGAATCTTCATCAGGTCACCGGAGCAGCTCAGAGCACCTTGAGGCCACTCCTCAGTCCTCAATTCTGCTGTAGCTCGTTCAGGACCAGAGGAAATAGTCTCAAGTTGCACCAGGGGAGGTTTAGGTTGGATCTTGGGAAAATTCCTGCTCCAAAAGGATGGTCAGGCATTGGAACAGGCTGTCCAGGGCAGGGGTGGAGTCACCATCCCTGGAGGGGTCAAAAAGCCATGTAAATGTGGCACCTGGGGACATGGCCTTGGCAGTGCTGGGGGAGGGTTGGACTTGACGATCTCAGAGGGCTTTTCCAACCCAAAGCATTCCATGATTCCATGTGGGGATGGTCCCTCAGCTGTGCAGCACAACAGGAGTCCTCACCTCCTGGAGGTCCCAAGCAGTTGATGGTGCTGGACAGGGGGGGTTGGCCTGAGGCTGATCCCAAAGGGATGAGCAGTGAACTTGAACCCCTCTCTGGGCTAAACAGCCAATTTCTTGGGAAGGTTTCCATCTCCTTTGGTCTGAGACAAGAGTTATTTTGCCATTTGCTTCCTCCCTTCCTCTCCAGCTCCCACCACCCCTGGAGAGCACCATGCAGAAGACAACCTGGTCCTGGCTCAGCCCCCTTCTCAGGCTCTCCTTCCCCTGCTCCAGCTGGAAGGGCAGGGATTCCACACCTGCTGGTTTGCCCAAGGAGCCAAACTTCACACCCCACCTCCCCCTTGGCCCTGCCCTTTGCCTTGCCCTTTACACTGCTCTTCACCCTGGCACCTGAAGGACACCTTTCCTCTCCAAGCAGCCAGGAGAAGAAAATAAACACCACACCAGCTTCTTTCCCGTGCTGCAGATTCCCTGGATTCCCACAACTTTGGGTTTCCCTGGAGTTGGGAAGAGCTGCTGCCCAGGATGCCTCTGGCATGGAGGGGTCTGGGTGGCACTGGCACTGTTTAGGGGGCCTGGGATGGGTTTGTGGTGGTGCTCAGTCTTGTGGAGAGACATTCCAGGAGCTGGGAGGGCCTTTCCAGAGGATGGCAATGAGATCTTGTCATTAAGGTGTTGTTCCTGTAGATGTCCATGGACTGTTCCCAACCCATCGTAGGTCTCCTGTAGAGGTTCTTCTGTCAGGAACAATCTGTCCAGTGGGGGATGTCCCTGCCCATGGCAGGAGGTTGGAACAAAATGGCTTTTAATGTCCCAAACCTTTCTGGGATTCCATTTTATGATCCCAAGACGCGCTCTCGGCACGTGATCTGCCCCAATTCCTGCTCCCACCTGGAGTTTCCCTCTCTCTGGCATCATCTCCATCCTGACACCGACAGAGAGGAGCCTGGAGCTGGGTTTGCTTTGGGGCTTGCAAGGTCAGACCACCCTCCATGCCATAAAATTCCATGTCTATGTGTCAGCAGAGCTTCTTGGGAGCTCAGGCGTGGTCAAGGCAAGGACAGAGGCAGGTTCAGTGTGCTCCCAACCTCCTTCTCGGGGCAGTGGAGAGCATTCCCCAGGTGAAGGCATTCCTAAACCCTTGGAGAGGGACAGGGCAGGCTTAGGAGTCCTCTCCTCCACTCCAGTGGTCTTTTAACCTGAGCTGCTGAACCAAGACCCCCCTCCTGCTTCAGGGAGGGCTCCAAGCAGTGCTTGGTGTTTCTGCAAGGATAAAACACCCCAAAGGTTCCACACTCTACATGTCTGTGACATTCTTGTCCCCCTCCAAGTCAGGAACCCCCCCAGATTCTCATTACTGCCACGTGATGCTGTTTTACGTTGCTCCTCTGGGCCTGTGGCAGATGGATAAGGAAGATGCTGTGGCCCAGTCACTTCCCTCTGCCTTCATCCACCTGGATGAAGAGGCACTTCCAGATGAAATTCCATGGGGGGTGATCTCACAGAGGTAGCACCTGCCTTGTCCCAGGGTCACCTCCCGTTTCCCAACCTCACTGGGAAGTTCTTCATTGCATTTCCCTTGTGATTCGTGTCCTGGCAGGATTGAAACTCCTCTTAGCCAGTTTTGCAAAGCAAAGAACATTTCTGGTTCATGACATTTCCCCTTTCCGTGGGTTTTTTCCCACCTTTTTCTCAAAATCAAAGCATTTCCTGTGCCCACTCTGTCCCCAGTGGGGTGGAGTTGGGAGATCTCAGTCACTTCTGGGAGCAAGTGTCTTTCTTTCCCAGGATCACAGAGTGCCCTGAGGTGGGAGGGACCTTAAAGACCATCTCATTCCAACCCCCTGCCATGGGCAGGGACACCTCCCAGCTGAACACTGGCAGGAATGGGACATTCCCAAGAGGAATAGGAAGGATCTGGTCTTCAGGGACTCCACCATCACTCCTTCTGAGCCACCTCAGGGGGGTTAAATTTCCAACTTCTCAGCCCGGTTGCCCCTCCTGGAGCGATTATTGGGCTCGGTGACATCTCTGGCCTGGGGAAGGTCAGAGAGCAGAGCTCTGATTGATTTGGAGCCTCCCTCTTTGTTCTCACCTTCCCTGTCTGAGGGGTTTTGATTTGTGACCGAGCTGGTTTTTGAAGTCCACCCCTGAGAGTGTGCCCCACAGTCACAGGTGCCGAAAATTCTCCAGGATCTCTCCTTAAAACCCCAACTTGGACCAGCAGAGCTCGCTGTTGGTGGGAGGCACAGCTGGAACCAACCCCTGCTTTGTGGTCACCCGGGGTGGGTGTGGGAGAGAGGACCCCTTTGTAGTGCCCAGGGGCTTCGGGATCTGGTTTCATGTTTATATCTCTGGCCCTGGGATACAGGTTCAAGTATGTAAACTATCCCGGCTCCTGCAGGTGTGTGGCTGCTGGTGGGCATAAAAAAACATTCCTGACACCTTCTCTTTTGAGGAGCCTTCACCTCCTGATGGCTGTAAGCCATTAGGAGTCAAAAGAAAGAGCTGACATCCGACAACTCCGGATAAACAGCTAAACATTAACCCTTCGAGAGGCTCCCAAAACACACTTAAAAGCCATTTTTTTTGGCAGGCCCGTTAATTGCTGTCTTTCTTCAGGACACCTTTCAGCGGCACCTTCTGTAAACAGAGTGGCTCCTCCCGAGGCACTTCCCTGTCTCCTCCTGCCCTCTGCACTCCTGGGTTTGGCTGCTTTATCCCTGTCCTGAAAGCCAAGTTCCCCTTTCTGCCAGCCCTCCCTGAAAGCTCAGGGCACTTTCCTTGGGATCACGGGATGTGCTGAGTTGGAAAGGACCCACAAGGGTCGTGGAGTCCAACTGGCCCTGCATGGACACCCCAAGAATTGTTAGGATCAGAAAAGACCTTTAATATCATCAATTCCAACCATTTTTGGTCACCAACAGCCCATTGTTCACATCTTCCCTGGCTGTTCCTTTCCTTATCCCTCTCGTGTGGTTGGATTTGTCCTTTTGGGCACATTTGGAGATGGTTGTTTTGGCTCATCTGCAACAACTTGTACCTAAAACTACTCCCAGAGGTACAGGGTACAGAGGAAGGCAACCCATGGTCCAGACTTGCCTTCTTAGAGCTGAAAATGCCTTATTAATCACATTTCACGTAGATAATTATGTGGAATTGCTTTTTAAAGCCTGTGTCTAGTGGGGCAGTTGGTCTGGAAGAGAAGGAGGTGGGCTGGAGGTTGGGGTCCTGCTTTAAATCAGCAAGGGCATCCCTAAATCCTGCTTTTTCATGATGCTCCTCCTTTTTAATAACAGAAGAACTGCAGAGATTGATGTTTTCACCAAAAAGCAACAAGAAACTCCTTCCTTCACAGAGGTTTTCCTGTTAAAATGCCTCTTTTCCACCAAAAGGGACACTTGTCACATTCATGATGTCCACATTCAAAAGCAGGACTTTTCTTTTCCTCCAAAAGACGAGAGACAGCTCTCTTTGTGGGTGGTTTTCCTTCCAACAAGGACCAACCCTGCAATTTTGGGAGTTCTCAAGGTCGTATTTAAAGTGGGCTGATGACTCTTCCACCCATCCATTGGCTTGAATGTTCCCCAAAATTCAACATGTATCGTGGGGTGTCTTCCCAAAGGCCAGGGAGGAGGTTCTTTTGCCCTCTCCTGAAGAAGGTCCTTCCCTGGTGAGTCCTGGTGACCAGAGGTCAGAACACCCTTGTTCTGCTCTGGTACCAGCCCAAAACATCCACCTTTTTGGAGCTTCTTCATTAATTAATTAGAAATTAATTTAATGTGGCAAACTGAGGCTTTATCTCATGGTTACTGACCTCCTACACATGAGCAGATCTTCTCCAGAGGAGAGGAGAAAAGAGAAGAGAAGGCATCTTAGCTCCTGCAACGGCCTTTTATGTCTCTTTTCTCTGAAAGACCGACCAAAAGAACTTTTTTTTTCACCTTGCTCTTTGAAATCTTACGGTTTCAAAATATTTATTTGAGTTTTTGGGTGGTTTTCATTTAAGACTTGGGGTTTCTGGTGCTGTGGGCAGCCCTCTTCTTTCCCAGAAGACTCAAATGCCTCAAATGCCACATTTCCCTTCTTCCCATCCCATTGAAATGAGGAGGTTTTTGCTTAATATTTCTCCTCAGAGACGTGATGATTTGCAACTCCTGCAGCTGAAATTGAAAACTCCCACCCTTGACTGCAGAATTGTTGAAAAAGACCTTTTAGATCAAGTCTAACCATTAAACCAACACCATCAAGTCCACCACTAAACCACAGAATCATTTAGGCTGGAAAAGACCTTTTAGATCATCAAGTCCAACGATTAACCCAACACCATCAAGTCCACCACTAAACCACAGAATCATTTAGGCTGGAAAAGACCTTTTAGGTCATCAAGCCCAACCATTAACCCATAACCAAGTCCACCACAGTGAAGTGGTGGGACTTGCAGTTCCATAACTGACCCCTAAATCCTGCAAACTCCTGGGGCCACATTCAGACCCTTCCCAGCCTGGTCTGACAAGAAACCTTTGGTGGTCAAAGCATCTATGGCAAAAAAAAGTCTCCAGAAATGGATAAACCTCAAAATTCAGAACAGCCAAGTATTCCACCTTTCCTCCTTTCTGTGGTTTCAAGGAAAGGAGGGAAAATGGGGATAAAATTAATTCCAAGCAGTTTTAATGGGTATGTCCAGCTGAGGGTTGGACTGGGATACACCTTTGGGGTCAATGTGCTGACCACAGGTCCTGTCAGGGGATAAAATTAATTCCAGGCAGTTTTAATGGATAAGTCCAGCTGAAGGTTGGACTGGGATACACCTTTGGGGTCAATGTGCTGACCACAGGTCCTGTCAGGGGATAAAATTAATTCCAGGCAGTTTTAATGGATAAGTCCAGCTGAAGGTTGGACTGGGATACACCTTTGGGGTCAATGTGCTGACCACAGGTCTCTGCATTTCTCTTTTCTCTCCCTTAAACAATGAAAATGAGGAAAGCTGGAATATTTGGCTGTCCTGGCTCCCGAGGTTTATCCATCTCAGAAGGTTTTTCTGGTTTTATTTTTGCCATGGATGCTTTGACCACCAGCACCCACCTCCATCTGCCTGTAGGATCTTCAGAGAGTCCCAGAATATCCTGAACTGGAAGGGCTCCACAAGGACCATCCAGTCCAACCCTCATCCCTGCACAGACACCCCACCAATCCCCCCCTGTCCCTGAAGGTGTCATCCAACTGCTCCTGGTGAAATCCCCCAGGAAACTTTGGCATTGCAGGGAGTTCCCAGGTCACCCACCTGTTGGCCACACGGCAGGAATTCCAAGGTCCTGTGTAAAACAGGAAACTTTGCAGATTACCTGGATTGCCTGATAGTTCTTTGCTTTACCCACCTGAATCCAACCATGGTGGTGGAAGGGCCCTTGGAAACCCAACACACCCCTGAGCGTGTCCCTCATCTGCTTATCCAGCCCTGGGATGGAGGGACAGGACACAGGGAATGGCTTCCCAGTGCCAGAGGGCAGGGCTGGCTGGGAGATTGGGAAGGAATTGGTGGGTGGGAGGGTGGGCAGGGACTGGCCCAGGTTGGGCAGAGAAGCTGTGGCTGCCCCTGGATCCCTGGGAGTGTCCAAGGCCAGNGGTTGGAGCACCCTGGGCTGGTGGAACCACCATGTCATAGAGTGGAACGAGATGCTCTTTAAGGTCCCTTCCAACCCAAACCATTCCATGATTCTAATCCTGAGCTGTTCTGACCTTCTACTGGCTTTGTTTTGCTTTGCTTCCAAGGAGGACCCTCTTGCTCCAGGGGTGTTTCTGCTCTCCTGGTGTGGTGCCTCAGAGATTTGGTTGTCTCCATGGCTGAGGACTCCGATCTCTTGGGGGAGGAAGAAATTCCTTACAGAGAGGGAAATCAGGCACTGGAATGGCCTGTCCAGAGAGGTGGTGGATTCACCATCCCTGGAGGTGTTTAAGATGAGATTGGATGTGGCATCAGTGCCATGGTCTGGTGACCACAGTGCTGTTGGATCAAGGGTTGGACTGGATGATCTCAGAGGTCTCTTCCAACCCAGCTGGTTCCATGATTTCATTGGAAAGAGAAGCCAGGCACCAGTGGCCGTGGTTGTGCAGCAGCTCCCAGCCCTCAGTGTGTCCTTCCCTTCCCAGAACATCTTCTGGTGGCCTTTTCTCTGCCCTGGAGCACACCCAGGGTGGGTGGACATCCTTCACTGCACTCTGTTTGTCACTCTGGGGCTCTTCCTGCCCCTCCACGCTCATCCTCAGCACAATCCTGGCTGGAAAGGCACAATCCTGGCTGGAAAAGCCCACATGCCCCACTCCTTGCAGTGTGGTGGATGGGGAGAACCTCTAACCCTTCGGGAATGTCCATCCCCAAGCGTTGTTGCATCCCTTGGGTGTCACCCAAAGGGAGATGCTCCAAGCAGGGACAGCAGGAGGGGAGGACTCGGTGCCTCCACACCAGCAGATGCACAGCCCTCTGGTCCAGCCCACCCACCCCAAAGCCAGTGGTTTTTTTGGGAGGCTGGATGTTGTCACAGCCATGAGTGGGCTCCCACGGGGCTCTGGCAACCCAGTTGTGACCAGTGATGGGTGTGGAGACACCTGGTTGCTGGGATGTGAGTGGTGGTGGTTTGGGTTTGTTAACACCTTCACCACCATCAAGGATGGAAATGGAGTCAAAGAACTTCTTCCCGTTTTTGAGGAAAGCATTTTGACTAAATACAGTGGTTTTTCATATGATAAAAAGTGTTTCTTTAAAAGTTGAGGGTCAAAAAGACTCAGGAGAAACACAAAGTGAAGAGAACTGCACTCCGTTCTTAAGTCCAGTTTTTATTATTAATTTGAGGGAAAACTTCACAGAATTCAGGTTTATCTCCAAATTGTTTTCCCCCAGTGTTGTGATTTGGGCAGAAAACTGGGTGCCCATTATTTAGGAAGTTATTTGGTGCCTTGTAATGATTGGATTTGATGATCTTAAAGGTCTTTTTCAACCTTTATGATTCTATGTCCATTAATCAAGAGGACCATCTCTCAAGTGTCCACTTTTGGGGTACAGAAGTTTTTTATCCATGTAGAAAAACTGGGAAATTATCAAAAAAAAAGAGGTTTTCAAGCAAAGATCTGCCTTGCAGAGAAGAACCAGGAATTTTGTCCCCAAAGTTTAACAAAGGTGATTTAATAACCTTTGGATACTTTCATGGGAAGAAGGGTCCTGGCAGGAGAGAACTCCTTGGGGCAGCAAAGAGATAAATGAAAAGCTGGAATTCTGAATTTAGGAAAATTTAGGAAAATGCCAACCATGGGAATGGTTCATGCTCTTTGGAGCACCACACTCAGAGGTCTTGTAGCTCCACAGTTGGCTTGGGCTCTGCAACCAGAGGCTGAAGGTCTTTTGAAAAACATCTTCTGTGATTTAATTCAAAGGTTTTCTGAATTCTCTCAGGTTGTGCCAGAGGAGGTTCAGGTTGGATATTGGGAAAATTCCTTCCTGGAAAGGGCTGTCCATCCCTGGCACAGCTGCCCAGGGCATGTTGGAGTCCCCAGCCCTGGAGGGGTTTCAAAGCCCTGTGGATGTGGCACTTGGGGACATGGTCAGTGGTGGCCTTGGCAGTGCTGGAGGATGGTTCGACTTGATCTTAGAGGGCTTTTCCAACCTTAAGGATTCTCTGGTGCCATTCATAGCCCTCGTTACACCTTGCTGAGCTTCCCTGGGGCTCAGATACCCTGGCAGTGCCCTCGGCCATTGCCCTGCTGCCTGATGGCCCAGGAGGAGATGCCAGAGGGCTGCTGGAAGAGCAGGACCCCCTTCCCAGGCTCCAAACCGGGACCACCACGGCCTGTCCTCGCTGGCACTGCCAAGGCAGCAGCAGAAGACACAGTGACCAGCCTGCTGCTCCCTTCCCCCAGCTCCCGGTGCAGCATCCATCAGTCCACATGACCCTCCCCCTACCAAAATTGGCTGCTTTCTTCCTTCTNTTTCTTCCTTCTTCTCCCCCCCCCTCACTCCCCGTCCCTTTTTTTTGGCTGAGTGATGAGCTGTATGCCAAATCCATCTGCTCCTGTCTCCCCTAGCTGCCTTCCATATCGTTGCAGGATCCCTGGCAGCGCGCCTAGACCTATCTCTCTCCCTGCACTCTTCGGAGCACATTCCTTTCTACACCTTTTCCCGAGCTGGGATAGAAATGAGTATCAACCCCAAACAAAAAGCATCTGCTTTCTGCCTGCTGCTGCTTCACCGGCCGCGCATGGGAGTTACACCCGTGTCAGCGGCGCTTGCAAAACACGCCGAGCCCCCCACCCCTCTGCCCAGGGGGGCTGGGGGTGTCGGGGCGCTGGGAGCCTTCCTCACCCCCCTCTCCCTCCCTCCCCGTCTCCGCAGCACCAGCTGTGACCACCGCACCATTTGTTCCTCCAGCCCACGCCAGCACTCGGAGCCAGTTCTTTATCACCCCAATTAGCCTTGTCTGTGCTGATGAGAGGAGAGAGGCTCCCACTGCAAGGCAGGGATGGGGGGAAAGAGAGATGCCACACGCCGGGCACCGGGAGAGGCGGTTCCCGGGGTGGTGGCTTTGGTGGCCGGCAGGGGTGGGTGGCACCTGTCACCTCCTGCCATGCCAGGGACAAACAGTTGGCTCAGTAAGGTCAGGGGACACCGTTCCTTGGGGTTTTCCCCCTTTTTTGTCATGCCCTTGGATGTCTGCCTGAGGGAAGAGGAGCATCCTGAGGCTGCAGCTGTTTCCAGCTGTTGGGGTGGGCTGTGGCTGGGGCTGGATGTGTTTCTGGATGAGTTTGGAGGTGCCCCTGGTTGTGTCCCCAGTGAGGGTCTTCTCCTTCCAGGAGCTTCACTGGGGTCTGTAGAAACTCCTCCTTCTCCCACTCCCTCTTGACAATGTCTCCCATGTTGGGATGTTGGGATGCCAAGTGTCCAGGGTGGTCACCAGCCTGAAAACCTGGGGTTTTTCCCCAAAAATTCTCAGAGTAGCACTGTCTGGGAGTGGTGCTTTGACATCCTGGGTCCTTCAGTGCTGTATGAACTTCCATCCCTCTTGGAGTTCTCCTGGATTCTTTGCTGAAGGTGCTTTTCTGGTAGACACCCCAGTGCCATCATCTCAAAGTTATGAAGAGGATCCATCCTTTGCCCCAGCACCTCTCTGGGAAGAACGGGATGGACACAAGTCAAACCCAGGCCCATGATGGGCACTTGGAAAGGACAAAGTCACCCTGTGGGACGTGGGACAGGTCCCATCAGTGTAGCCCCAGCAGGGGAGAATCTGCTCCTCAGAGCACCCTTCAAGTCAGGTGTTCCTTAACAGGGAGGTTCCCAGCATGGCCATGACCAGGAAGGACTCCTGGGGGTCTTCTTGGAAGCTGAGACACAAAAAACTTGACAGGGAACTGTGATGTCCAGATCTGTGTCACAGTTGGAAGGTTGGCTGAGAAGGTCCAGGTTGCTGGAGAGCTGGAATAGCAGTTTATGCCAAAACAGGTGAAATTAGACTTTCCATCAAAAAAAGCCACAAAAAACACCCTGAGGAATCAAAGGCTGAACTGGTGCACACCAAGGTGGTGGTTTAATGTTCTCTTGATACCTGTGGCCCATCACCCAAATGCTTCTCCCTGTTCTTCTCCATTTCATTTCCCAGTGGGAGGAGTAAGTCACTCCTGGTGGATTTCTGAAGGTTTTCCCCGTTCCCTGTACCTGCCTCCTTGGTGCAGACACACCCCTTGGAGCTCCTGAGGCTCTGGACCATTTTAGTACCCACCTGGTTAAACTCAACCAGAGATGGCTCCAGTTCAACCAGTCGCCCCCCGGCAAATTTCTTTCCCATCTTCCCAGTTCAGGAAACTGAACCAGTGAGGTTGGTATCACACAGCTCCAGTGCCTGGGACTGGTTGTATCCTCTTCCAAGGTCTTCAGAGGGGTCCCTGGCCTTGTGTCCATCCTCCTTAATGATCCCTGGGATCACTAAGGTTGGAAAAGCCCTCTGAGGTCATCAAGTCCAACCATGAACCCAGCCCTGGCAAGGCCACCACTAACCCATGTCCCCAAAGGCCACACCAATGTGTTTTTTGAACCCTTCCAAATTAGACATTCATTTCTGTGTCCTCCTCTTCAGACACCATAATCTGTCTTTGAACTATCCCACTTCAATCCCATCCTTCCTAAAACCATCCATGCTGTGGCTGAAGAACTCAGCCCTTTCCCTCCTGGACCCATGGGAAGGAAGCTGAAAGAACCTCCACACAATTATCTCATCTGTCTCCTTCCACCAAGACAACTCCGCTTAAACTATTCTTGATGGGTTTCATCTCATTTGTGCTGAAAACTTCCCACCACAGACACCCCACACCTTCCCCAAAGCATTTGGTTGTGATATTTTGCTCCTTCCCACTAGGATACTCTTCCTGCTGTTCAGCTTGGATCGTTCTCGCTGCTTTTTGAATTGTGTCCCAAGAGAGCGTGAACAAAACATTCCTCCTTTCTTCACTTCCACAGCCTCTTGCACACGCAGATCCCACCACGCAGATCCCTGGAGCTTCTCTCTTCCAGGCTCAGCACATCCAAGTCCTCATTGTTTCCCCATCGGTGGGGTGTTCAGACCACTGATTTGGGGTCCACCAAGGCAGATCTGGCTTTCCTTGGAGCTCCCACCTCTCCAGCCCCCAGTGGAGAGGGAGGGATTTTGGTGTCTCTCCATGAAGACCTCCCAGTAGCAGGTTGGGTTTTGAGCTGCCCCATATCCCCAGTCCCCACCAATGGTCAGCGTTGAACCACCCAATTCCAGGTCATTTTAAGGTCGGAAAAGCCCTCCAAGACCATCCAAGTCCAACCACCGATCACATCCAGTTGTTCCTTGATCACCTCCAGGGGCGATGACTCCTTCCCCACCTCCACAGGTGAACCCAAAGCCCGGGAGCTTCTCTGTGTGTGTCTGGAAGAGGAAACCTTGCACGATGGGAGGGAGAGCCGCGTCAGAGGCGGGCGGGGGGGAGCTCAGCGCCGGTGCCGGATCCTCCGCCGCACCTTTGCCGGGTGCTCTCCCCACCACAATTGCCTCACGGCGGGCTGCGGCACCGAAAGGGATGGTGAAGTTGCTAATAATGGCACTAAAAGAAAATATGCTACATCTGTTAGGGATAGCAGTACAAAATTAGCTGATCACACCTCTGACACCCAAGATGTCTTCACTTAAAATACTCGTTGGCTTACTTTACATAATTTGCTGATTATATTTAAAAGAAATACAATTTTGCAATTACTGTTCTTTCTGGTGTGCTATCTATGCATCATTTTCTTTTTATGTTTATATATTTCTCCTTCATTAGTGCAGTCTGAAGGGTGATTAGATCCCTTCAAACATTTTACAGAGGTTAAACGTTGATTAAGATTTAATTATTACTGTAAATAGCTTGGAATGACATATGGTGCAAAAACCTGACATATGTGCATTTGAATAAATGAAGTGCTATTTCCCATGATGCTTCAGTAGCTGTTTAACAGCTTTGCTGAAGGGTTATGTTGCACCTCATGTTAAGATTGCTTTGATGTTATATTTTGTTGGGTTTTTGCAGCTGAAAGCTAAGAACAGTTTTTCCAGTTTTTAAAAACATTGAATATTTTAAATACCTAAATTGTTTTGCACAAATTTTTGCTAATTTGTCTAACTAGGTTAAACATTTTCAAAAGCATTTCGATTTTTAACGTGGGTTCTTAGCATTGTGTCAGCAACAGCATCGAGTCAACGTATAGGATTTCTAAAATTCCGGGCTCTGCCAGGTGCCCTGTCCTGGCTGGGAGTGGGATCTCTGCTTCTCGTGGGAACTGGGAGCACCGTGGATCCCTCCCAGGGATGCAAAGATTCTGAGTGATTCCTGAGCAAGGGAAAGCTCCATGTGAAGCTGCAAAAGGAAAAAAATTAGGAAAGGACCGGAGATTTTGTAGGGACAGGGGAAGGAGTTGGGAGGTTTTATCTGTGATCCATCCCTGTTAGAGGATGGGGCGCAACGAGGTTGTCCCCTCCTTGCAGCCCTCAGCCCTTGGCTTTTCCAGGTCCAAACCACGAGCTTTGGGGCCTGGATTCCTCACAGCACCTCGGCTGTGGGAAAGGGAAGGGTTGTCTCCTGGAGAATGACGTGTGGGATCCGTTGGAGCCTCAAAGACACTCTATAATTCATTGAGCATTGCCAGGCATCATTTCCTGTAATATAAGTCAATCCAAGCAGGGTTGTTTTGAGACTCGAGCAGAGTAAAGCACATTAAAATGACATGGGAAAGGCGTGATTGACATGGAATTATTTCCACCGCGTGTCTCTCCACATTAATTTATTGATCTCTGGAGCTCCTGCTGCAGCACAGCGTTCTGATCTCGCCTCCTCTTTGATTTCACAGATCGAGACATCCCGGCTGGAGCCCGAGATCGCGATGGCCACCACCAGTAAGACTGTGGTCTACAATAAAGGACTGTGAGGGCGAGTGGATCATCTCAGCCCGGAAGATTCGGCGAGGGGAAAAGGGGGAAACTCGAGAAGCCGGCTGGGAAAAAGCAACCAACAATAACAAGATAAAATAATAGAGCTCAGCGATAGTAACATCTTAGTGCTCCCAGCAAAGCGGGGGCGAATCGACACTTGGAAAGAACTGACACCTCACACCACTCAAAAAAGATTCATATTAAAAGTTTTAACTTAGCAAGAGGAGCAGAAACAGCAGCAACAACAACGATCACTTTCAAACACTCTAGAACTAGCTAGTGAAGACTCTCAGAATTAACAGCACTGCATGGAGGGATGTTCGATTGGACCCCACGACGGGAGCGTGGACCTCACCGAGCGGGTTCTGTTCTCCATGGGAATCAAGTCTCCACACTGATGCTGCACACAAATAACTCTGGAGAGATCCACAGGACCATGAGGTGCTCCATGAGGTGTTTGGGAAGTGTCCTGCCTTGGTCTCATCCCCGTCCTGCCCCAGCGATCATGCGCTAGAGAAGATTTCATGCCAAGGTCACGGCCTGTGCTCCCTCCATCCCTCCCTCCTCCTCCTGTGGATGCTCCTGGTGGTGTCCTGCCCTTCATCCTGCCACTGGATCCCACCTCCAGGCATTCCACAAGGGCTTTTGCCTGGATTTCAAGAGGTTGGAAAGCCAACGTGCCCACACGTTGAGTAGGAAGGGGTCTCGTAGCAGAAATCATGATGGATCTGCTCTTTTCATTTGCACAACCATGAAGGATGGGGATTGCCCCACCTAGCCTCTAAAAGTAAGACTGTTAAACTAAGCTAATTGGCTAAGCCATGATTTGCTAAGCTAGTTATCTAAGGGCAGGATGTGATTGAAGTTTTGATGAGCCCCATGGTGGTCAGGCTGGGGGATTAGATGATCATTGCAAGCCCCTTAGAATTGGAATCCTCTTCTCTTCTCTTCTCTTCTCTTCTCTTCTCTTCTCTTCTCTTCTCTTCTCTNTTTGGGGTGATTGCCCCATCACTGCACCAAGTCCTGCCCTCACTTAAGTTTAGGGCCATAATTTGTCTTTCTGGTATCTTCTACCCCAAAGTAAACCCTGAGTGACTTGTTGAGGACCAGATGGTTAATTTTGACAGTGGCCATCAGCCCAAGACCATGCCAATGGTTCATCCACCTCCAGGATCACTGTAGGGATGGAGCCACCCGTGATGGTGATGGGCACGGGCCAACAGACAGGTTGTCATCCTTCAAATGCCATTTTGTTGGGGTTTTGGGGCGGGTGGGGGGAGAAGGGGAAACCAAATCACCACTGACAGAGAATGTACTCGATGGATTTATTGCAATGCCTGGAATCAGGAGGCCTGAGCCCCACGGTGTGTCCTCCTCCATGGGCTGCTCTCGCTCCCAGCTGGAGACCTGCAGGAACTGGAGCCACACACGGTGGGGCCAGCTCAGGAAAACTGGTTCTGTCCCTGCACTGGTGTAAATCAGGACTAATTGCACAAAACCAATCAGCGTTGTGGATTTGCACACCAGTGTGCAGGGCAGGAGAGGCCAGGTCAGGGCTCTCCTTGTTTATGGATCAGCTCCCAGGCCCTGGTGGGAACCCAGAGTGGATCCAGGTCCACTCCTGGAGCTGTTCTGAGTTTACACCAGGGCACGGCACAGCTGGATTTGACCCAGCAGAATTCCTTTAATGCACTAGATGAGACGAATGTATGCTCTGGAGGACGTGAGGTCACTCCATCTCCTCCGGGTGGGATTTGTAGAGGCTGCAGGGAGGTGACAGCTGTCCCATGGACATTTTCCTGAGCCCTGTGCAGGATCAGGCCCTGAATTTTGCCCTGGCAGTGGATAACTCCTCTCAGCAGTGAGAGAGGGAGCCCTGGGAAGGGGAGCAGGGGTGCTGGCAATTCCCAAAGAACAGCGTGCTGCTGGGAATGCCAGTGGCAAGGCTTTGGAGAGCCAGCTGGGATGAGCTGTGTGCCTGAAATGGGCCCTTCCCTTTGCTGCAGGGGGTGGCAGGAGATGAGAACCACTGTGGGGGGCTGGGGGCTCAGGTAGCCCCTTGCACACACATCCATGTGTGGTGGGCAGCAGGAAAAAAGCTGCTCTGAGCCCAAAACTTCATCTGATGGCTCCTTGGAGCCCTCAGGAATGAGGAGCCAAACCCCACCGTGCTGGATGGCAGTGCAAGGCTGAGACACAAACAGCCTCTTGTGTTGACAGGGAGAAGCCTCCTGGCTCCAGAGCCTGTCTGGGTGGATCATTTCCCCTTCCCTGGTGGCTTTTGTCGCTGCCTGAACCATTCTGCTGCTTGTTCATCCCAGGCTTTTGTTTTGAGGAGGGGGAAGGAAGGAAGGAAGGAAGGAGAGATGGAGCCTGTGCTTTGCCACGAGATTTCAGGGAGGTGGAGCAAGGAGGGAGGGGGTGGTTTGGTTTTGCATCCTGATCAGCAATCAAAGATTTCGGTGGCTGTGAGCTCCAGCCACCTGCTGGGTCTGCAGCTGGAGCGAGGAATTTCCAGTGGAGGGATGGAATCAGGGCTTTGAGGTGTGTGTTTCTTCAGGAGACACCCAAGGAAAAGCACGGCTTGAGCAAGTTCTGCCTTGGGAAAGAGCCAGTTCCCAGTTTTCCCCGTGATGGGAAGTGAGTATGGATGTTTTCCCTGCACACCCATCACCTGCACAGGTCGTTAATTAGCAGGGGATGCTCATCCTGTTAATCCAGAGATTATCAATAAGGACCGAATCAGTTTGGATTTAGGATTTATTAAGGCAGGCAGCTCCAGGGAATCACTGGGGCCTGATCCTGCTGGAGGGGGTGAGGACCAGCTTGAGGGATGTCAGAGGAGCTGTGCTGGGAGATGGTGGCTCGGCTCAAAGGCAGCTGCACCGTCAAACAAGTGACAATCAAACGGGCTAAATGAGTCTGGATCGCTCGTCTGCCCGTACAAACCCCGTCAAACTTGTTTCGCTTCCTGTCAGGAAAATGGGTCTCAGTCAACTCGGCAGGGCTGGAGCTGAGAAATGAACACATCCCAGGGCCTGACTCAGCCTGACTCAGTCCCAGGGGTTACACCGAGAGCCACGGTGGGTGGCTCGTCACAGCCTCGGGCAGGGTGGTGACAACGTTTGCTCCCTGATTTTGTTCTCCTGCCTCCCAGAATGTTGTTGCTGGGAGGTCAGGGGACCCCTCGTGCCACGGGGCTCAGGTCCTGTTTCTGATCTCCCCCAAAAGCACAGAATCCTGGAATGGTTTGGGTTGGAACACTCGTTCAGGGCAGGGACACCTTCTGCTAGACCAGGTTGCTCCAAGCCCCGTTAGGTGACGTGTTGTGAGGTGGCACTTTAATCAACAATCCTGGTGAGGTTGGAGACCTCAGGACTTGTCCTCATGTCTGTGTGCATCCCCTTCCTCTGGACAATCAGGATGGTGCAGGGCCCTCTGCTGCCCTTCCCCTCACTGTCCCCAGCTCTGTGGCGAGCAGGACGAGGAGCATGTTGTGGTGGCCTTGTGGTCCCAAACTCTTGGGCAACCCAGGGTCCTTTGTCACCCCAGCATGGGGACACCAAGCCTACGGTGTCCCCAGCTGGAACACTGAACCCAACTGATGTGGTTTAGGAATCCACGGGGTGTCGAGATGTAATTTTATTTAAAATCAGCAGAAAGGCTCAGCAGACCCAAACCTGACCCTTGTGGACCTCGAAAGACCATTTCCCTTGGAGGCAACTCGAGTTTGGGCTCCCTCGTGCAGAAATCCCAGCCCTGGATCATCCTGAGTGCTGCCATCGTGGTGAGCCCCAAAATGCCACGCTCAGCTCTTCCAGCAGCATTAGGGATGAAACCCACGGAGCTGGGGAGGCAGCAGCACATTAATACTGTTTATTAGGACAGCAAATCGTGCCAGTAAAGACGACACACAACGGCTAATGATAACATTATGCACATTCACTTCATCGCTAATTAATCCCTTCGACTTTCCTCATGCACAAAACGGAGCCTTGGGTTTGCGAGAACAACCCCAACCATTTGCAACCCCGATTCCCTATAATTGGGGAAGTGGAAGGAACGGGGAGCGCAGAACCCGCCGCACACATCAAGTTGTTCACCTCGGCAGATAATAATAATGAGGCGATCATCTCCTGTAGTATTTAATTAGAAATGTCGCGGTTAATTGATTTCTGGGATATGTTAATTAAGAAATAATGAGGACCAGGTTGCAGCGAAAGGTGCCAGCGAGAAGTTTTGAGCCTCTCCTGGAGGATGTGTGTGTTGGCTGCTCCCTGAGCCGGCGGGCGGACAGCCAGGGGACAACCCCGGGGTGGTGGCACCCGTGTCCCACACCTCGGGCACGGCTCAGCTCCTTCCATTTCTGCTCGCTGCTCTTTTTCCTGCCCTGCGTCCCGGTGTGTGCCCAGCTCCTGTCAGGATGGGCAGCAGGTCGCTCCCTGGGCTGCCTGTGCCAGCGCTGGGCATCGCTGGGATGAGGGATGAGCTGGATCCTGCCGTCCAGGGAAAAGCAGTGCTGGGAGATCTCTACCAATGCCATGTAGCTGAGAGATGGTGGTGTCCCCTCCTCTTGGAGGGCTGTGATGGAGAGCAGAGCTTTGGGTACCCTCTGGAGGAGCGTGGGGGCTGCCAGAGTGCTGCATGAACCTTTGGGTGAAGGTTTTTTGGGGTACAAAAGCTGGCCTGGCTCTGAGGACATCCCCAGTGTTGGATGTGGAGGCTCGGGGTGGTCCTGGTGATGGGAGATGCCCCCAGCTCTGGGTATCTCCTCGGGTCGCTTTAGGAAACATCCACTTTTGGCTTTTCCCCTCTTTTTCTATGGCTTATTTTGCACCTGGTGTCTCATCCCCCCTCGATGTGAATGCACCTTATAACCACATCAACAGCACATCCCTTGGGATGTGGACAGGGGTCACCTGCCAGCTCTGGCATGTCTTCCAGCAGTCCCTCCACAGCTCCCCATGGGTGTGGGCACCCTTGGCACCCCGGGCATCCCTGGGCACCCCCAGGAACACCCAGAGACCTCTGGGCACCTCCAGGAACACCCAGAGGTCCCTGAGCATCCCTGGGCAGTTCCAGGAACACCCAGAGACCCCTGGGCATCCTTGGGCAGCCCCAGGAATACCCAATTACCCCTGGGCAGCTCCAGGAACACCCAGAGGTCCCTGAGCATCCCTGGGCAGTTCCAGGAACACCCAGAGGCCCCTGGGCATCCCTGGGCACCCCTAGGAACACCCAGAGACTCCCTGGGCATCCCTGGGCAGTTCCAGGAACACCCAGAGATCCCTTGGCATCCCTGGGCAACCCTAGGAACACCCAGAGACCCCCTGGGCACCTCCAGGGACACCCAGAGGTCCCTGGGCACCCCCGGGAACACCCAGAGCCCCCCGGGCACCCACGCCACGCTCCGTCTCTTTCTAACCCTCTCGGTAGAGTCACCGACAGCGCCACTTTGTGTAACCCTCGGGTCTATCCGGAATAAAGGACTTTAAGGACAGCTGGTGTGGTGCCCTCTGTGTGCATCCCTGGCAAGAGGGCACGGGGGGTTGGCATTTATGGGCTGGGCTTACAGGGAAGAAGCTGCCAGGGATGGTTAATAAATAACCAATATTAAATAACCAAGATTAAATAACCTTAATAAATCCCAGGTTTCCCCTGAGCCACCAGGGGATGTGGGGAAGGGGCTTTCCCAACAGCTGGGATGTGACATTTGTGTGTGTGTGTACATATAATTACACATCTATTATTGCAGAATATGTGTGATTATGTGTGCAAGATAATTATAATCTACTACACATAATAAAATATGTAAGGAAATCGATAAATTTGAAAATATGCAATTCTATATAATAGACTATTATATAAAATATGCAATTAGATATTATATACAATAGACTATATAATAGACGATATATAATATATATTATATATAATTGACTAAACATTATAAAATACCATATATATTCTCTCTATATAATATATATTATATACAATAGACTAAACATTATAAAATAACATATATTCTCTCTATATAATATATATTATATATAATAGACTAAACATTATAAAATACCATCTATNGAATATCCAGGAGATCAGGTCTGTCCTTGAGGAATTCTACAGTGATACATATAAAAGGAACACTGGATATATAATTGCATACACATTATACATGCTCATATATGGATGGTAAAATATATCTCACCTATTTTTATATATATACACATATATTCCTGGGGGTCCCTTGGGCAGCCCCGGGGGCTCCGTGGCTCGGGCTGTTCCCACGGGGGATGTTCCCGGTGGGTCCGGAGGGAAGCGGAGCCTTTGGAGCCTCTCCCGACATTCAATCCCCGCCGCAGGTGGGAAACTGTCAGCCCGGAGCTGCCGCATACCTGCCGTGCCTGGGGCCACCCTGTCACACCTGGGGCCATCCTGTCACACCCGGGGCTACCTTGTCACACTTGTGGCCACCATGCCATGCCTGGGGCCACCCTGTCACACCTGGGGCCATCCTGTCACACCCGGGGCTACCTTGTCACACTTGTGGCCACCATGCCATGCCTGGGGCCACCCTGTCACACCTGGGGCCATCCTGTCACACCCGGGGCTACCTTGTCACACTTGTGGCCACCATGCCATGCCTGGGGCCACCCTGTCACACCTGGGGCCATCCTGTCACACCCGGGGCTACCTTGTCACACTTGTGGCCACCATGCCATGCCTGGGGCCACCCTGTCATACTTGCGGCCACTCTGTCACACCTGCAGTCACCCTGTCACATCTATGGCCACCCCGTCATACCTG
>WBMV01002511.1:59186-75529 GCA_013396655.1 Campylorhamphus procurvoides
GGGGTCCCGCGTGGGGGGGGGTTTTCCCTTCGTCTTCAAAAAAAAAACCGGAAAAAAAATTAAAAATTAATTAAATAAAAAAGCTTGAAATAAAAAAAATCCTGCTTTCCCCCCCCCCCTTCTTCTTCTTTTGGGTGTTTTTCCCTCTTTCTTTTTTTTTTTTCCCTCTGCTATTTAAATAAATAAAATAAACCTGCCCTCGGCGGCGGCGCGGGGGGAACCGCAGGTGAAACCCACCCCGCGGCCGCGCAACCTCCGCGGAACCCCCGTCCGAAGGCAGGACCTTCCCCCGGCCGAAAGCTCTTCGCACGGGGCCGACGCTGGGAATTATATATATATATAAAATAAAGATAAAAAAACCAGTCGAAGCTCCCAGTAAGTGGCGATTCGGGCTGCTGGTCCCCGGCGCGGGGGGATGCGCGGGCGCGCAGCCCCTTGCGCGGGCCGGTCCCGAGTTCACTCCGCAGTTTGGCTGTGCTCGGAGTTTTTGTTGGCCCGCGGAGGCGGGGGGCGAGCCCTCCCCTCCCGCACAAAGAGGGTTGAAAGTCTATTTTCCACTTGGCTGGCTTGAAATACTCCGCGCGGGATCCTTTCCCCCCGCGGAGAGCAGAGCGCCCGCGGGCTGTGCGCGGACACCATCCCGCAAGAGGCTGCGGGGAAGGAGGTTGGGGGGAGGAAAGGAAAAATTCCGTGAAATCCCAGAGAAACGAAAGCCTAAAAATGGAGCGAGAGCGTCGGCAAAGCGCTTGTATTTTTATTTTTATTTCCGAGAGAGAGAGGGGGAAGAAAAATAATCGACATTTAAAATATATTATAAATAGATTTTTTAAAAAAAATATATATATTTCCGATTTTTTTTTTTTGTATTAAAAATGGAAATAAAGAAGAGGAGTTGGGTGAGAGAGACGGCAAAGAGGGCAGCGGGCGCGGAGCGGGGAATACCCGCGGAGGATGCGATGGGAAAGGGAAGGGATGGGGAAGGGACAGGGGAGAAGGGGAAGGGGAAAAGGAAGGGGAAGGGATGGGAATGAGGAAGGGGAAGGGATGGGGATGCTGAAGGAGAAGGGAAGGAGGATGCGGGGACAGCTCGGCTCCCTCTCGGGAGCTGTGCCCTGCTCCGGACCATTCGTGGCATTTCATTTAAATCAATTTAATACAATTTAATTCAATTTCATTCCTTTTTTCTCTCCCTTCTTTTCTCGTTTCCCCTCTCCCTTCTCTCTGCCCCCGGGGCCGGCGAGGGGAGGAGATGCGGCCCCTCCGCCCCTGCCCTCCCGCAGCCCCCCGTGCGGAGCGGGCGCTGCGGGATCCGCACCCGCGGAGCTCTGCCCGGGGCCGGCATTTCGTTTGGGGAGCATCTCTCGGCCCTTCCCCGCATCTCCTGCGAGGGGGGAATGGAAAAGGCGGCCGCGCTCCGGCTGCTTCCCATGGGATGGATCCCCTCCGGCAGCATCTCCCCTGCACGCCCCGTCTCCGCTGGAACGTTTTTTGGGAAGGGAACTGCTTTGGTTTGGGGATAAATCGCCCTCGTGGAAAAGTGTAAATCTTTAATCTGATTTTTTTTTTTTCCTATTTGCCCTGGTGGTTTTTAGTCCCGGCTCAGTGTCCAGGCGAGACTCCTCGGATGCTCCGAAGGGAACCGGGGACTTGCTACGCTGAAACCGGGCGAGAACGACCAAATTGAATCTTTGAATTCCTTTTTTTCCCCTCCGCTTCCAGGCCTGCTCTCAGCTCCGGGATAATTCAAGCAGGGTTTTCATCCCCTGTGGGAATACACCCCACGAGCGGGTGTCTTGCTCCGGCTCGAGGTGTCCGTGCTTTAGGAAGAGGAAAACTTTCTCCGCTGAGCCCCCGGCAGGAGGGAAGCCGGGATCGTGTTTTTTTCCGCTGGATCGCTGGCCGGGAGCAAAAATATATTTTCTTTTTTAACGAAAGGGCCACCGAACGAGAGAGAGCAGCGGAGGGACCGGGCAGGGACCGGGCGGGGGCGGCTGCACCGGGATTAGGGGGTGTTGGGAGAGCAAAAAAGGGGGGTGTGATGCCTGGCAAAATAAAACCGGGAGGGTTTTCCGAGGAGCAAACGAAAGAAGAGGGAAGGAGAGGGAGAGGGACGGGACAGGACAGGCAACACAAAGCGGGCACGGGGCGGGGGTGGAGGGTCAGTTATGGGGGTGCTTGGGGTGGGCAGAGGGACTGGGGGTCCATCCCTGTGCCCACATCCCTCTGCACCCGCAGCCCGGGCACGGCTCTCCCGGCTCGGACACGGCTCCCTGCCCGGATTCCGTTCTCCCTGCCCTGCTCCCGTTCTCCCTGGCAGCGGGAGCCGGGCAGGATTCTCCGGGGCCGGATCCCGGCGCTGCCGGCAGGTGCTGTGGGTGCCCCGGCTCGTTAATCGGTAACACATCGGCCTCCGGCATCAAAGGGCAGAATGTGGAAAATCAGGCCCCAAATCAGGCCCCGGGCCCCGGAGCGTGGCCACGGGCGCTGCGAGTCGGGATGTTAAAAGTTGACCAGACTTCAAAGTGTTGGATTATTTCCCCCCTCACCTCTCCCACCTGCTCTTCCCATGGGCACAGCTCCTTCCCCTGCCTCGGTTTCTTCTCATCCGCCACCAAGTGCAGCCCTGAAGTGAAAAAGGGAGAAACGGGGCTGCATTTTTGGTTGCTTCCCCTTTCCTGCTTCCTTGGATTTGAGTTAATTTTTTTTTCGGTTTCGCTTGGTTCAGGAATGTTTTGGATGGGAATAAATTGCCCCTGAACTGCCTGATGGGCTGGAGCCCGTTATTCATCTCACATCTCTGAGTGTGCCTTTTAAGGTGGTTTGTTTTGTCAGTCCAGCGATAGTGGATGGATGGAGGGAGGGATGGATGGATGGATGGATGGATGGATGGATGGATGGATGGATGGATGCTTGGATGGAGGGATGGATGCTTGGATGGAGGGATAGAGGGATGTCTGGATTATGGAATAACAGAATCAGAATATCCTGAGTTGGAAGGGACCCATAAGGGTCATTGAAGTCCAGCTCTTGTCCCTGATTCCCAAGAATCCCACCATGTGCCTGAAGGATGTATGTGCATGATGAATGGATCAAAGGATGGATGGATGGAGGGATGGATGGATGGATGGATGGATGGATGGATGGATGGATGGATGGATGGATGAAGATGGGAATGATGGGGGTGGCAGTAGAGCTGTACATTGACATGGATGGCTGGCAATGGAGTCCATGGAATCAGGCTCATTGAGAGAGGATCCCACCACCGACTCTGGGAATGGGAAGCCACCCAGATCACAGAGTTATGAGCTGGAAGAACTCATTCCAGCGAGGAAAGACACTCCTGGATCCTCACCCACCTTCACAAGGGTCACACTGGTTTCCACTCCCACCTCTCCAACAAGGCAAGCCCTGCACTTACTGAGGTGGTGGGATCTGGTGTGACAGGTCCTGGTGGGCTTCTGACACACTCAGAGTGGGGAGATCCTGGAGGTTCTCCAGCTGGACACAGCTGAGGCTCTGGTGGCTCCAGCCACGTGGCAGGAATGGGAATTTTGACCTTGCAAAGAAACCAGGATCTTCCACCCAGGTCCTTGCAGATACTGAACATCGAGCTCCTGAGAGGACCTTCTCCAAGCCCCCAGATGATCATGGGGCTGTGTAGCCCTGAAAAAGCCTTTCCAAAAGCTGTGGCACCCTTGGCCATTGGTGGCCCAGGTTGCACCTGGGATGGGAATTGCTCTGGTCACTTCTGCTCAGTGAAGGTGGTACCACAAGACAAGGGTTTGGGGGAAAGTTGTCACAAGTCATTTATTCAAAGTGGTGAGCAGAGGTTGGACACTTGGGGACCTTTCTCCCGACCTTGTGCCTGACCTTGGAGATCCCATGTCCCCTCTTTGCCTAGGATGAGCTGGTTAACCCACACCACTTTGGAAATGTGGATTTTGGGCAGTGTCAGCATCTCCTGCCTGGGACACGACTTGTCAGAGCATCCCTGATGTCCCAGGGACCAGCAGCACACCTGGCTCTGAGGGTGACATCACCTCCCCTGTGGACAGGGGACAAGGTCCTCGCTGGGGACCTGTGAGGTCCTGGGGGTCCCTGATCTTTCCTCTGTCACAAGGGGTGCAGTCCAGCCCCCCAAAACCCAAACTGCTGACCTTGGTTGGTCCTCCTGGTCCGTGGGGTGGCAGCAGTGGTGGCTGTGTGGCACTGCCATGCCCTGGCTGGGAATGGGCATCTCCTTCACCCCTTCTCCCAGCCTTTCCATCACCTCAGGACACTCTGGTGAGGAGCTCTGTGCTTTAGCACCGATTCCTGAGGCTCGTTGCGAGGGTTTATAGCACTGACAGCACGAAGGAGAGCTCAGCTCTGGGGTTTGGGGTCAGCCAGGTCTCCCCACCACTTTTGGGGGTGAAAATTGGCCTCCCAGTTACTGGCTCACATGAACCTCCCTCCAGGGCCACCAGATGCCCCCTCAGAAATGCTTTTCCACGTACAACAGGGTCACAGTTGCAGCAAAAATGCCCTTCTAGGAGAGCTGGGGAAAACTCAGCCCAGGAAATTGCCCATCCAGCCCCGGGGAGGGTTTGGGTGCTCCCTGGGATGGCACTGGAGAGTGACCCCCCTGTCTGAGCCCCCCAGGCTCGCACTGGCTTTGCTCCAGAAGCTAAGGAAGAAACATTCCCTTCAAGATTGCATTGATCCAGGGGCAAAGAACCCATGGAGAGAGGTGCTGTCTCCACTTGGCTTCCCTTCTCCTCCCCAGTATTCCATAAAATGACATCAAGGCACTACATCAGCCGCTTACATATGTTGCTTATAGACACCAAACTTAATAAAACTGCTGCTAAGGAGCTTTCCTGCTTTCCTGCCTCCTTTTCCACGTTGGAAACACCAAGCCACCTCCTATGGGAACACCTGGGGTTGCTTTTCACATGGCACCCAGGACAATAAATATATGGATCGCCCACGGTGCCACTTCCAGTGTTTCCAGACCTCGGCAGGGTGTTGGGAACACCCTGGAGACACCTCAGAGGAGGGGGGTTTAAAGCCAAGCCCAGGATGAAGCTGCCCCATCCCACCTGGATGCCTGTCCAGGGTGGAAATGTGCCTTGGTGGGGGTTTCTGGTGGGTGCTGGGGGTCTCCCCCCACCCACAACACCCCGAATCCACGGCTCCCCCTCCCTCTTTCCCTCCCCAGTGGTCGCAGGGGGACTCTGGCTGATTCATCTATTTATTTTGCCGGGTGCCATATGAAAGGCAAGCCCGGGTGTGTTCCCATACGAGGCGGCCAGGTGCTTCCAACGCTGCCATTCTCCAGGAGAAAAATAGGCAGGAAAGCTCCTCAGCAGCAGTTTTATTGTGTTAATAAGTTTGGCGTCTATAAGCAACATATGTAAATGACTGATATACTGTCTTGATGCCATTTAACATTATGTTGCGGAGGTGAGAGAGAGCCAAGTCTGCAGCATTTCCACTAATACACAACGAGCTGCCAATTCTGGTGGGGTTTAAATTTTTTTCCTCCTTTTTTTCCCTTTTTTTTGGTTAAATTTAAAGAAGTCAGCGCCGAAATAATGACACGGACCCTTCCGTCTCCGTCGCCGTTTGGTGGGAAAAGGGTAAATATCGTGTTCATTTAGCCCCGGAGGCAGCTCCAGTGCTTGGAGCTGGGATGGAAAATCCCGGCGTGCCGGGTATCCCGGTCCCCACGGCTGTGGAGAAGGAGAAGGGACGGTGAGGAATGAGCGAAGACACTGCCAAACTCACCTCATGGCACCAAATCCACATTTCCCCCTTCCCCCAGGGAGGGGAAAAAAGGAAAAGACAAGGAGGGGGAAACCCCCCCCCCAAAAAAAAAAGAATTCAATCTAAACCGCCGTGAGTTTCTTCCTCTCGCAAGGAATTTGCAGTTAATTTATGTTGAATCAATGGTTCCTTGCAGTCATATGGATGGCAGGCTCCCAGCCATTATTAGTGTAAACAGATTTGTGAGCAGTATATTTAGCTGTTCCATATTGCTTTTAGGAAATGTGCACATTTCAATGGCATATACTGAGAGAGGGCCATACCCTGCCACGGCTCTGCAGGTGGGGAAGGGGCCCTGCAGAGGTTCCCGTGCTCCCAGCCTCCTCTTCCTCACCTCAGGGGAACCTGGAGATGGTGCGAGGGGGGTTGGGTTGTCCTGAAAGGCAGATGGGACAGTTGGCTCCTGTTTGGCCCAGCTGTATTTCACCTGGGAAAAAAAAAGCCAGCAAAATGGGGATTTGGGGTGGGGATGGGCTGGATGAGGCCACGTCCAGCCCTGAAGGGCACAGAGGTTCCATCCGGATCATGGCAGAGGTATTTGGAGCAGGAGAGGTCCTTGGGGTGAGTGCCCAGCATTGTTTGGGGGCTCCAGGGCATCCAGCTCTTCCCTGGAGCTCTGTGGAGTCTCACCAGGACACAAGTGGGATGAGCTGGGTCAGGGCTCAGGTGGCACTGGGGTGAATCCCCGTGGGCTGGGCCAGGGAATACTCTGGGATGCAGGTGGTACATCCACCCAGGGAATACTCTGGGATGCAGGTGGTACATCCACCCAGGGAATACTCTGGGATGCAGGTGGTACATCCACCCAGGGAATACTCTGGGATGCAGGTGGTACATCCACAGAGGGAATACTCTGGGATGCAGGTGGTACATCCACCCAGGGAATACTCTGGGATGCAGGTGGTACATCCACCCAGGGAATACTCTGGGATGCAGGTGGTACATCCACCCAGGGAATACTCTGGGATGCAGGTGGTACATCCACCCAGGGAATACTCTGGGATGCAGGTGGTACATCCACCCAGGGAATACTCTGGGATGCAGGTGGTACATCCACCCAGGGAATACTCTGGGATGCAGGTGGTACATCCACCCAGGGAATACTCTGGGATGCAGGTGGTACATCCACCCAGGGAATACTCTGGGATGCAGGTGGTACATCCACCCAGGGAATACTCTGGGATGCAGGTGGTACATCCACCCAGGGAATACTCTGGGATGCAGGTGGTACATCCACCCAGGGAATACTCTGGGATGCAGGTGGTACATCCACCCAGGGAATACTCTGGGATGCAGGTGGTACATCCACCCAGGGAATACTCTGGGATGCAGGTGGTACATCCACCCAGGGAATACTCTGGGATGCAGGTGGTACATCCACCCAGGGAATACTCTGGGATGCAGGTGGTACATCCCCCCAGGGAATACTCTGGGATGCAGGTGGTACATCCACCCAGGGAATACTCTGGGATGCAGGTGGTACATCCACCCAGGGACCATGTCAGGATGTAGGTGACATGTCCACCCAACCACAGTGGGATGCAGGTGGCACTGTCACCCAGGGACCTCGCTGGAATGCAGGTGGAATATCCACAAAGGACCACAGTGGGATGTGGGCAGCACTTCCACCCAGGAACTACGCTGGAATACAAGTGGAACATCCACTCAGGAGCCACGCTGGGATGTGGGTGACACATCCACACAGGAGAAATGCAAGTGCCACATCCAGTCAGGGACCTTACTGGGATGCAGGTGGCATGTCCACCCAGGAACCACTCTGGGATGAAGGTGGCACATCCACCCATGGGTTTCCCTGGAATGAAGGTGGCACACCCACCCATGGATTTCCATGGGATGAAGGTGGCACATCCACCCATGGATTCCACTGGGAAGAAGGTGGCACATCCACCCATGGATTTCCCTGGAATGAAGGTGGCACATCCACCCATGGACGTCCCTGGGAGGAAGGTGGCACATCCACCTATGGATTTCCCTGGGATGAAGGTGGCACACCAACCCATGGATTTCCCTGGCATGAAGGTGGCACATCCACCCATGGATTTCCTTGGGATAAAGGTGGCACATCCACCACCCACGCCGTGTGTACGGGGCACAGCAGCCACATCCCTGCCGTGCAGGGAGGGACAGAGGGACCCTCTTTCCTCCACTTGAGCCCCTGATTTTGGGGAAATTACTCTCCGGAGAGGTGCCAACCTCGAGGGGATTGGGGCCAAACCCGAGAAAGCAATGCCCAAAATCGGGCAGAGCGGGTGCCAACCCACCGAGGGCACCGGGAATGATCCTTCCACACAGCATCCTTACGCGACCCCCCTTTTCCCTTGCCATCCCTCCCTCTCCCCCTCCTCTCTCCGCCGTGCCAAAACAACCCCGAAACGCCGAGCCCAAAACCCGCTGCCGCGTTCACACGTGCCGGGACGCCGCGAAACGTGGGTGCGGCCCCTCTGCCAAAAGAACCGGGGCAGGATAAGACCCTCGGGGGGCTTTTGCTATTTCCATCCCGCCTGCCTGCGTGCCCGAAATAGCTGCGGCGAGCGGGGCTGGCACGGGAGGCACGGGAGCATCGCCAGCCTCCAGCGAGGCACTGAAAGGATTCGGGCAGAGGCTCACCATGGCTACCCGGGCCCCGGAGAAGTATGCCGGGCTCCGGGGGGAGATGCCGGCCCCTTTCATGGAGGAGAAAGCCGCGACATCAGGGGCCCTGTTGTTGGATGTCACCGTCTCCCTCCCACCGGCGTGAAAAATCAATTAGGAAGAATTAGCGCCGTGTCAGCGGGTGTTGCGCGGGGAGGGTGGAGGGCGCCCAATCCTGCACACCCCAGGACGAGGTGGCCGTGTGTCACCGCTCCCCCGGCTGTCCCCACCACCCTGGCACTGCCACAACCCCAAAGCCGTGATGGTTGAGGACCCCCATTCTGCACCACCCCAGGACAAGGTGGCCCCACAATCCCAAAGCCGTGATGATTGAGGGCCCCATCCTGCACACCCCAGGGCAAGGTGGCCCCACAACCCCAAATCCGTGAGGATTGAGGGTCCCCATCCTGCACACCCCAGGACAAGGTGGCCGTGTGTCGCCTCTCCCTCTGCTGTCCCCACCACCCTGGCACTGCCACAACCCCAAAGCCGTGCTGATTGAGGGTCCCCATCCTGCACACCCCAGGACAAGGTGGTCCCACAACCCCAAATCCGTGATGGTTGAGGGCCCCATCCTGCACACCCCAGGACAAGGTGGCCCCACAACCCCAAATCCGTGAGGATGAAGGTCCCCATCCTGCACACCCCAGGACCACGCGACCGTGTGTCACCCGGCTGTCNCCCAAATCCGTGATGCTCGAGTGCCCAAACGCGGCTCGGAGCGCTGATTTCCAGGCCGGGCACGGTCCGGCTCTGCCCACCTCAGTTTCCCCATGCCCGGGATGGGATTTGGAGCCCTGGAGCCCCGGGCATCGCTGTCCAGGGATCCCGCTGGAGCCCATCCCAGGGGATTCGGGGCTGGAATGATTCAGGGAGGGTGTAACTCGCCCCGTGTCGCTGTTTCTCCCTCCTCTTTCCGTGTCTGTGTGTGTATATATATAAATCAGAAGGCAAAAAAAAAAATAAAATCCCAAACTCTGATTAAAATCCCTTTTTTTTTTTATTCACCTGCCCATCTTTCCTGTCTCCATCTCCCCTTCTATCCAAACTCATAATTAATCGCTCAAGGCAAAAGTAATGAATGTTAATTGGCCATCTGTACAAAGACTAATTAAAATCTACCATGCTGGGGATTAAAACATACCTATAGCAACTGCCTGAATTGAGAATGAGACAGAGGAGAGATTGAGAAAACAGCTGAAAGGCTTGTGCAAAACGCAATCTCGCTTAGGTGTGAGATGAGTTGCAGCTCCGAGATCTGAGATGCTTTATTATTAAATTAAAAAAAAAAAAAAAGGGGGGGGGGGGGGGGATGGGGAAGAAACTTCTGAGCTGGGAGCGGGTTTAATGGGAAGAAAGGCCGCGGGAGATTTCAAAGGCGGAGTGACCCCAACATTTGGGGTTGGGTTTGCGGGAGGATAATAGCTGCCCGCTCCCCTCCCCGCCTGGAGGAAGTATTTTGTGGTGTTTTCAGCTTCTTAGGGCTTGGGGAGGTGAATAAACCTCACCGGTTTACTGGGAGCTGCTGGGCTGGAGCGGGGAAAGAAGCATTCCGTGGCTTTGGGGATTGAGGGATGGAGGGATGGAAAGAGGGGACGGGCATCGCTGCCCGGCCGGGCTCTGTGTCCTGCTCTGCCCCGAAGCTCCCGGCACCCTCGGCAGCCCCATTCCCTTCTTTGTCCTAAATCCGTGGCTTTTCAGGCCGCCCGCCTCTTTGTTGCAGGGTTTAGAAGTTGGAGGAATAGTCCAAAAGGAATAAGCCAGGGCTAATTATTCCCGGGGCTGTTGTTCCTCCTCCTCCTTCTTCTCCTCCTCCTCGCTGCAACCCCAATGAGCCCCCCCTGCCATGAGCAAACACCCCTGACCCTCTCTGTGCTGTGAACCAGGGGTTGTCCCTGTCCTTCCCACCTGGATCCATCCCATCTGGATCCTTCTCACCTGGATCCTTCTCACCTGGATCCATCCCACCTGGATCCTTCTCACCTGGATCCTTCTCACCTGGATCCTTCTCACATGGATCCTTCCATCTCAATCCATCCCACCTGGATCCTTCTCACCTGGATCCGTCCCACTTGGATCCTTCCCACCTGGATCCATCCCACCTGGACCCTTCCCACCTGGATCCTTCTCACCTGGATCCATCCCACCTGGATCCTTCCCACCTGGATCCTTCCCACCTGGATCCATCCCACCTGGATCCTTCCACCTCAATCCATCCCACCTGGATCCATCCCACCTGGACCCATCCCACCTGGATCCATCCCCCCGGCGCTGGTGACACGGCTGGAGGTGGCAGGAGGTGCCCAGGGCACCCTGGGAGATGCTGGAGGGTGACAAGCAGGCTGTTTCCTCCCTCCAAACAAGTCCCCCAGGCTCGGGCCAGCTCTGGGATGTGCAAAATTCCATTCTTTTTAGTAAAAAAATACGAAATAAATGCTCCAGCCATGGCTGGATGCTCATTTCTGCTGGAAACCCCCGGCCTGCACCTCCAGCTCAGGGCTGTCCCCATCACCCCATGTCCCAACCACCCTATATTCCAACCCCACACCTCCAATGTCACACCCCAGGACCAGCTGCCCGCGTCCCCGTGTCCCCTATCCGCCACACCCCCCATCCTCCTGCCAGGGCTGGCATTTCGGGGCCGGCAGGGGCCAGGGCAGGAACCCCCTCCCCGGGGGCGAGCGCGCCGGTGCTTTGCGAGCCTCGCCGGGAGCTCCGGGCTCGGCTCTGCTCTTGTTTTCTCAGATTCCGCTGTGTTTACTCCCAACACGAGTGACCGCCGTGGCCCTATTACGGCAGCGCCTGACAGCTCGGCTGACAAGTGCGCTCGCGGCAGGAATGTGAATGCGGCTCCCGGGCCCCGCCGCCAGCGCCGCCGCACCGCGGGCACCGCACGGGGACAGGGGAGGCAGCCCCGGCCGCGGGGAGGAGCAGGGGGGATGCTACGGGATGCTTCGGGATGTCCCGGGCACTGGGATGAGCAGGGGGGATGCTCCGGGGTGATGCTCCGGGATGATGCTCCGGGATGCTCCGGGATGCCCCAGGGACTGGGATGCTCCGGGGTGATGCTCCGGGATGCCCCGGGATGCTCCGGGATGCCCAGGGCACTGGGATGTGCCGGGGTGATGCTTCGGGATGCCCCGGGCACAGGGATGAGCAGAGGGGATGCTCCGGGATGTCCCGGGATGCCCCGGCCACTGGGATGCTTCGGGATGCCCCGGGGTGCCCCAGGGACCGGGATACTCTGGGATGCCCCGGCCACTGGGATGCTTCGGGTTGATGCTCCGGGATGCCCCGAGATGCCCCAGGATGCCCCAGGGACTGGGATACTCTGGGATGCCCCAGGGACCGGGATGCTNATGCCCCGGGATGCCACAGGATGCCCCAGGGACCGGGATGCCCCAGGATGCCCCGGGATGTCCCAGGGACCGGGATGCCCCGGGGTGGCCCAGGGACCAGAATGCTCCGGGATGCTCTGGAATGCCCCAGGGAGTGGGATGCTCCGAGGGGTCCCAGGCATCGGAGTGCCCCAGGATGCCCCAGGATGCCTCAGGCACTGGGATGCCCCAGGATGCCCCAAGGACTGGGGTGCCCAGGGATGCCCATAGGGGCCCGCCAGGCGAGGGCACAGCTCGCCCTTTCTGGGCTAAGCTTGGTGTTGAGGGTCTCTCTCAGACCCCTCCCGGCGCCCCAGTGGGTTTGCCTGGATGAGTTGGTGCTTGGGGAAGGGCTGAGCTGGGGAGGGTGTTGAGGGAGGGTGGAGGGTGATGGGGTGCAGATGTGGCATAGGATGGAGTAGAGGAGGAGGAGGGATGAACTGGTAGGAACTGGTGGCTTTGCTGGAGAAAAAGGGACAGGGAGGAAGGAGATGGTGTCGGGATGAAACAATGTCCCCAAATCCCAGGAAAGGCCACAACTTGCCTTCACCTTGACATTTGATTTCACCAGGAGCTGTAGGGATAGGGCAAGGTGTAACAGGTACACACTGAAAGATGGGAAAATTGGGTTAAATATTAGGAAGAAATTCTTTACTCTGAGTGTGGTGAGGCCCTGGCACAGGTGCCCAAGGAGTTTATGGATGCCCCAACTCTGGAAGTGTCCAAGGCCAGGTTAGGGATAAAACCTTGAGCAAGCTGGTCTAGCGAAGGAGTCCCCGCCCATGGCAGGGGTTTGGAACTGGATGATCTTTAAGGTCCATTCCAACCCCTTAACCTTCCACGAGTCTGTGATTCCATGATCCAGGGAAGGAGGCTTGAAATGCCCCCAGTTGTATCCCACATGGGCTGGCAGCAGCGGGGCAAAGTCTGGCTTTGGGGTGCTGCATTAAAAAAGCAGGGACAACCTCCAGTTGGTGGCAGCTCTTTCCCACCAGGGTGGAGGTGCTGTTGGTCTGCAGGGCTTGGTGGGATCACCAGTGTGTTTGGTGGGCACAGGGCAGTGCCAGGGGCAAGGCTGAAGTCAGAGATCCAGAGCTGGTCCCTGCTCAGCGAGTCCAGCTGCTCTGGCTGCAGCCAATAAAGACGGTTTAATTAATCACAGATCATTTCTGCAATGTCCCCCCATTAACCTCCATAGCAGACTAAATAATAACTCATTAAAGGCATTTGAAGCTCGCAGGAACAGGACAGTTTACCAGCAAAGCAGCTGCTCTTTGGCTCTAAACTGGGTTAATCTGTCATTGCTCCTGCTGGACCGATGGGGCCCTTGTTACTCATTAAATGGCTGCTCCAGGGGACCTGAGTCATGGAACAGCTTGGGTTGGAAGGGACCTCAAAGATCATCTTGTTCCACCCCCTGCCATGGGCAGGGACACCTCCTACCAGCCCAGGGGGCTCCAAGCCCCGTCCAACCTGGCCTTGGACACTCCCAGGGATCCAGGGGCAGCCACAGCTTCTCTGCCCAACCTGGGCCAGGGCCTGCCCACCCTCCCAGCCACCAATTCCTTCCCAATCTCCCACCTAACAGAATCACAGAATCAATGAGGTTGGACAAGAACTCTGAGATCATCAAGTCCTACCTGGACCGATTCCCACCTTGTCAACCAGACCAGAGCACTGAGTGCCACGTCCAGTCTTTTCTTAAACACCTCCAGGTGACTCCATGACCTCTCTGGGCAGCCCATTCTAAAATCTCCTCACCCTTTCTGTGAATAATGTCCAACCTAANGAGGGGCTCCAGCCCTGCAGCATCTCCAGCCCCTCCTCTGGACTCTCTCCAGCAGCTCCACGTCCTTGTGCTGTTGTTCCCAGGGCTGGGGGCAGCTCTGCAGGGGGGTCTCACCTGAGGGGGCACAGGGGCACAATCCCCCCCCGGTGGAGCTGGTTCTGAGGCCACCAAACCCAGGGGACAGCACAGAGGGGAGATGAACAAAAATGGGTCACTGGGCTGAGAGTGAGGACTGGAAGGAGGGTCAGGAGGAGGAGGAGGAGGATGGTCAGTCTCGGGGAGAAGAGTGCCAGGGGAGACGAAAGGTGTTTGTTGTCCTAACCCTCTGAGGCTCAGAAAACACCCCCCCAATCCCAGCCACGGCCCCGGGAATGCCCTGCAAAGCCCCTGCCTTGCCACAGGGAGAGGTGGGATCCTCTGGGATGGCTGGTTTGTGTCCCCATGGGCACCTCGGGGGCTGTGCCCACAGGCTGGGGGGCACCCCCAGACCTCTCCCCCCTCGCTGGCAGCACCTCTGAGGGAGGGACAGCTCGTTTACCTTTGGCCCCGTGGGCAAAGGCAGCTCCGGGCACTCGGAGTGCCGGCTGGAACACCCGTGCTCAGCATTTCTGGCAACCGGACGGGAAAATAAAGGTCATTGTCCCCCCTCTGCTGAGACACCTTCCCCAGGGGGCAGAGGGACCTGCCCGCAGCCTCCTGCCCCGCTGAGCCAGGGCCAGCCCAGGGCAGTGCCCGAGATTTGGGAGGTCACTGGGTGAGCGCCGGGTTTAATTTGGGAGGCTTTGTTGGGGATTTAGGAGGCTCAGCCTCACCCCTGTCCCAGGGACCTGGTCACACTGGTGGAAACAAACCCCCAGCAGTGACTTTGACTCCTTTCATAACCCAGTTCACTGCGTTCCACCACGGGCACAAAGGGCACAGTGTGTTCCCTGACATGGGGAGGGGGCTGGGAGGGCCCCCTGGGGACCTGGGGTGGGTCATTTGGGGGGTGTCACCCCTAAATAACACACAGACACCCCCCTTCCTACCCCAAACTGCTGTCGAGGCCATCACAGGGGTTCTCTTTGGCACTTTACAGGGATCTCATACAGGGAGGCACCAGCTTTGTCTCCCTGTTTAGGAGGAAACAGTGGGAAAAAGGATAAAATTCCCTACACTATTTCCCTGGTGGGAGCTGGGGAGGGGACAGATCCACTCGGGGGAACACCCCACACCAAGCAGGATTCGGGGCTTGACAAGCCCCAGCTGGCCCCTGACGGGGAGAAACAGAATCCCTGGCTCTGTGTGGGATGCAGGAGATGCTGGATCATTTTGGGGTGACCCCTTTCAGCCCCAGGGTTCACCCCTAGCCCGGGAGACTGCCCAAATCCCGGGGCTCCTCAATCCACACACTTTGCCAGGCGAGCTGTGAGCTCCTGGAATGAGGAGAGCTCAAAACTTCTTATTTTTCAACCCCCTTTTTATATTTTCCCCTCCTAACCGAGCCTCTGGAATGTCCCCATGGATCCGGGACATAGCGCAGGGATCAGTGATGAGCCGGTGAAATTAGGAGAGCTCAAAACTTCTTTATTTTTCAACACCCTTTTTTTATTTTCCCCTCCTAACCGAGCCTCTGGAATGTCCCCGTGGATCCGGGACATGGCACAGGGATCAGGAGGCAGGAGAGGAGCTGGAGCTGCGATTCCCCGACATCCCCACCCGACATCCCGAGGCTTTTCCAGGGGCACATTCCCGGCTCCTGCTCCGTCTCCAGCTCCGTTCTCCGGTCTCGGGACGCCCTCAGCTGGTCACGGGAAACGCCAGAAAAAGGGGAGGAAAACATTTCCGAACGTTTTGCCATCGCGTTTCGCAGCGCCCTCTTGGCTGGATCCAAGGCCGGCACCGCTCCCTGGAAAGGGGATGGATGGTGGTACCCAGGCGATGGTGGTACCCAGGTGATGGTGGTACCCCGGGGATGCTGGCACCCGGGAGATGATGGGACCTGGAGGATGGTGGTATCTGGAGGATAATGGTACCTGGTGGATGTTGGTACATGGGTGATGTTGCTACCTGGGTGATGCTGGTACCTGGGAGATGATGGTACCTAGAGGATGATGGTACTTGGAGGATGATGGTACTTGGGTGATGTTGGTACCCGGGAGATGCTGATATCCTGTGGATGCTGATACCCTCTGGATGCTGGTACCCAGGGGATACTGGTACCTGGGGGATGTTTATAACCTGGGGATGGTGATATCTAGGGGATACTGGTACCCAAGGTGATGTGGGTACCTGGGGGTACTGGTACCCAGGAGATGTGGGTAGCTGAGGATGCTGATACTCTGTGGATGCTGGTACCCAGGTGAAGCTGGAAAACAGGTGCTGTGGGTACCTGGGTGGTGTTAGTACCCAAGGGATGCTGGTACCCACAGTGGGCTGGTACCCAGGACATGCTGGTACTCAGGACATGCTGACACCCAGGAGATGCTGGTACCCAGGAGATGCTGGTACCCAGGACATGCTGGTACTCAAGAGATGCTGGTACCCAGAACATGCTGGTACCCAGGACATGCTGGTACCCAGGGTAATGAGGGTACGTGGGGATGTTGGTACCCGGGTGATGCTGATACCCAGGACATGCTGGTACCCAGGACATGCTGGCACCCAGGACATGCTGGTACCCATAGTGGGCTGGCACCCAGGACATGCTGGTACCCAGGACATGCTGGTACCCAGGA
>WBMV01002512.1:8775-34406 GCA_013396655.1 Campylorhamphus procurvoides
AGCCCTGAACTGCAGTCCCCGTTCTGCAGTCCCACCCCACACCCCGCGGGGCTGTAGGAGCCCGCAATCGGCCCTAGATGGCACCGCGATCCCGCAACTCCGCCGCAGCCGCCTCCTCCCTCCGGGACGGACCGGGGGGTGCCCAGCGGGGCCGCGGAGGCGAGAACGGGGCATCCCCTTCGAGTCCCGCAGCCGCCAGAACCCTTTTGCGTCCTTGCACCCACCCCCTGCTGCTCCGCTCCCCCCGGGCTGCCCCGCTGCCACCTCACAAGCTGTCCCCCTGTCCCTTGTGCTGCCTCGTGCCATTCTGCTCCCTCCCAGCCTGTCCTGCTGCACCTCGCGCTGCCCCATCCCCTGTTCTGCCCCTTCCTTGTGCCCCGGGCTGTCCCTGTGCTGCCCAGCTCCCCCTGGAATGCCCCATGTCCCTGCCCAGCGCTTACTGCTGCTCCAGGCTCAGCCCTATCCGGAGACCCCAGACACTGCCCCAGCCTACAGCTCAGAGTTCCCATCCTCTGCCCATCACCTTCCCTCCGTGCCACCTTTAGCACCCCCAACATAAATCCTGACAGAGGGCCAGGCCACCAGGTTATCCCCGCCCAAGTGAGCAGAGACAGCTCCAACAGCTGCACAGGCAGGGCCTCTGCCCCAAAGGGATGCCCTCGTCCTCCTCCAATACAGCCATGACAATGCAGTGCAGGAATCTGGGACATGGAACCTGCCCTGCCCAGGATGACACAATATCCAGGACCAGCCCCACTTCCCACCCTTACCCCTGGGCCAGCTCCAGCCACAGCTTGGACAGTCCAGGAGTTGCTGCTGGGCTTTCACCAGCTTATCCATCCCAGGACACACTGTGGGGCCTGAGGCTGGTACTTGACCTGGGCAACCCCTGATAGTCATAGTGGGCCATGAAGCATCCATGAAAAGCATCCCCCTTTTCATCCCTGGGGGACTGATCCCCAAGGAGGAGTAGTGTGCTTTCCTCCACTTTGAGTCTACCTCACTCCAGCTCTGCTCCCCATCCCACTGCTCACATGGCTTGTGTGCTGCAGGAGCAGATCTCTGCAGGATCCAATGCCCAGGACCTCTCTGGTTGTTATAGGGACGATCCACCCTATCACCATCTCCAGAGATCAGACTTCATGATTTATGCTGGGATTTCACCAGCTGCTGAGATGCAACTGGAGACGGGTGCAAGGAGAGTGGGACAGCCCAGAGCAGGGCAGGACCAGCCCCTCTTGCTCCCAGATGGCCTCAGTGGTCCTGCACCCATGTGTAGAGAGGGATGCCATGATCCCACCTGTGCTCTGAGCAGTCTCAAGGTACAAAGCTGCTTTCCCTCACTCCCACTCATCCCATAAAACATGCTGGGTAGAGGACACACTTCAGCGAGTGGTTGATGGTTCACCCTTTGACACAGAGCTCATTTAACTCTGTCCCCCTCCTCGTTTATTTATGGGCCTTCATTATGTCAGTGGCCTCGCCTTGATGGACGGTGTTTGCACATGTCCTTCTTATCCAGAACATGGGGCTTTGCAGCCACTTCTCTATTTACTGTAATTTTTAGCTCAGACACAACCATAACTCCCACCCTGTCTGGGAGTCTCAGTGAAAAAAACAAGACTAAACTATTTTGGGATGTTTTTCCCTTTTCCTCATACTTGGGTGCTTTCCCATGTGGCTAAGTCTTTGGAGCCTTGGGGAGAGTGAACCTGTTTCACACACCCCCGAGAGCTGCCTCTGACTCCTGCACATTTAACCCTCCTCTGACCACAGCCACCTCCCACATGAGGCAGCTTCTTGCTCCACTTGGTTTTCTGAGCTAGAAAATATGCCCAGTGTCAGGGATGAGGCAGCAGATGGGAATGAGCCTCCCAGGCTCCATCCACACCATCCTCCTTGTCACCTTGTCTGGTCACACCTCTCCAGGGTGCCCAGAACACTTTGTGCTGCTGCCCCAAGCCTGGGTGAGGACGTGGGTTTGGCCTTGTTTGTCTGGCACATGTGGAAAAGAGCCTGTAAAATGTCCCTTTGCCTCCATCACTCCCGTTTTAGTTCCTTTGCGTGGCACTTGCTGGGGAAAGATCGGCACAGAGCCGAAGCGATGTGCAAACCTTCCCCCCTCCTGCCTCTGTAACAGCCAAGGGTCTCTCCATTGAAGTTTACTTTAAGGTCTAATAAAATTTCGAAACTGGAAAAATCTTTGTGCGGAGGGTTCTCTTTGTTTAAAGGAAGAGGACCATAAAGATAAAGCCTTGCCTGCCCGCTGCTCCCTTTCTGCTGCCCAGGCAGGGGCCACAGCACAGCCTTTCCCTCCCAGCCTGACTGTGGCTGGAGGAAGAGCTTGTTTTCCTAACAAGAAGTTTGAAGATTAAAAGGGGGAAAAATCAGCCATTTGGAATCCTCTACTGAAGCTGCAAATACCCTCGTTAATAGATATGTCTCGTTTTGTTACCTCATTTTAATTAATCATTAAACAAAGACAGCTGCCAAATTTTGGCTCTGGCTTTGAGCCTACAACTGACTTGGAGCCCTTGAAAAATAGACTATTTATGGTGCCTGGGCTTAAAGCTTAAATTTCTTGTATAAACTTTACCCTTCCTAAGAATAGCGTGGGGAGCACAGTGCTGGCCACATCCCAGTGCCCGTGCCCCCTGTCCCAGCCTGGCATGGGCTGCAGCAAGGCTGGGAGGGATGGGGGTCCCTCGCACTGACAACAGCCCCATCGTGCCACAGAGAGGTGGCTGCATCAGTTCCAGGGTGTCCCTCAGACTAGTGCTGTTTTGGTCCTGTACATGGGCAGGTGCCTTCAACATCAAGGTGCCCGATTCCCATTGCCAACTGATAGTTATCCACTGGGCACAGCATCCTGCTGCTGGACAACTTCTCTGCATCCTTAGGGCTGTATTCCTAAGGGGATTATTAGAACCCCAGAAAAAGCAGGATGTGGGGTGAAGAACAGGTGTTAGGGCATGACTGCTGCATCCAGCCCTGCCACTGCTCCTTGGCACCAAGGCTCCTGTCTCTGCTTCATACACATCCTCAGTACCAGAATCCTAGGATTTTGCATTGTGACATCCAGAGCTGCTCAGGCTGCCCACAACAGAGACCCAGGGCTTCTGTGTCTTCCCTGGGATGGTGGCTTGGGGCTCCACAGACTCCAAAAGATCATTTTTATCCCTTTATATATATTTTTGTTTCTGCTTAAGAGTATCCTGGGGACAGGCTCCAGCCTGTCCTTCTGCATCCCGTCAGATCACAGGTAGGAAAGGAGCTCTCCTAGGGGGTTGTGGCTCAGCAGGGGGGAATGGCAGCAGTGGAGGAGCAGTTCCAGCACAGGCTTTTGGCTGGTGGATTATCCTGTGCCAAATGATGCTCAGCGGGTGGATAGGCTGAAGCAGGGACTGTGGTCCTTGGGTGGTGTGTGCCATGCTGCAGAGCTCACACTATGCCGTGCTCCTGGCCTTGTGTGAGTGCCTACACACCCCCACACCCATGTACCATGTACTGGATGCAGATCAATCACGCCTTGTGTGGTGTCACACACCCTGAGCCCTCCCTGAGAGCTCTCTGAGAGTTCCCTCCTTGCACAGGGGCAAGATTGAAACACTTGCATGGGATCCCAGTCCTCCCAGCTCCAGATCTGAGCCAACTCTGCACCATGTCTGAAACACCCCTGTGTTTTCCTGACCACCTCACACCAGTGACTGTGGCTTGGTTTTGGGTAGTTGCCCTGCAGTAACTGTGGCAGGCCCTGTGCTTTGTCACTGGGGTCACTCCATGGCCCCTGAGCCCTTTGTGGGATCCTGACCCCAGCGTGCTCCCCTGCTGCAGGGCTGGGCTGTGGCTGTGAATGAGGGGCTGTTCTGAGATGATCAATAAACCAGGAGCCTGTCTGAGCATCTGCCAGTGCTCAGGGCACAGAATCAGGCTGGGTGCTGGGCAGAGCATCTTTGACCCTTCCAGTACCTCAGGAGCAGCTGAGATGTAAGGACTGTAAGGAAAAATCGCCCTGCGTGGCTGCTGACGGCTCCCGGAGCCCCACAGAGAGCAAGGGCCCCAGGAGGGTGGTGTTTCCCACAGCGCTGCCCTGGTGCTGAGCCCATGGCCAGGGGCCGTCCTGCTGGCCGCTGTGTGTCCAGCCCCGCTCAGGGCGATGTGTCTGCCCCGAGCCGGGCCCGGGTCCGCACCGGCTCCCGCTGACCTGCCCCTCCTGCCCCGCGGAGGGAACGGGGCCAGGCTGCAGGATGAACTCCTCCAGCTGCAGCCGGGAACCCGCAGCTCATATTTCACCCCGCCAGCAGGTCTCCCACCCGGGTGACACCAAACGCGTGTCACACGCGCTGGAGGCACGGGCTGCCGGCCCCTGCCCGCCCACACAGCCTCAGGCGGATCCTCCAGCAGCCTCCCCTCCTCGAGGGCTAAAATAAACTGTCTGATACACAGCCGGCCTGCTGCTGCGAGCCTGAGGCTGGATGGAAATCCATCCATGCACGTGCGGTGGCAGACACCCCAGGTCATGTCCCCAGCACCTGCCTCGATCCGGGGTGCTGCCAGATCCAAACTCTGCATCCTGCTCCCCATCAACACCCCAGGACACCGCTGGACTCTTCAGCCAGCAAAGCCATCAGTGCACAGCAGCACAGCCACGTTGCTGCCACCACCCATGGAGCATCACGGCACCCACAGGCAGCCAGGAAGGGCAGCTGTGTGGCACAGGCAGCAAGCGACCCCATGCACCTGTGCCAGCTGCTGCAGTGGGATTGCCAGGGAGCACAGCCACACCACCTCCGTGCCACCCCCTGGTGGCCCTATGCCACCAACCCACCTGTGGTCCTGGGCTGCACAGCCTGGAGGACGGAGTTGAGCCCTCTGCTGAGGATGCTGTTGGCTCACAGCACTGATGGGATAAACTCAGCTCGTGTGGAGCTGGCAGGGAGGAGATCCCCACTCTGGCCTGGGGTGTTATCCAGCTGCCGGCACACAGGGCTCCCTCTGAAAGATCCTGTGAAGTGGATCCATCACCCTCCAGAGCTTCCTCTCCTCCTCACCCTGGCCTGGCTGCCAGCACTGGGCCACGGCTCTGGTGTTGCTGCACAATAGTCCTGCCTCACTTGAGCTCTTGTGGCAAAACTGTCCTGAAGACTTTCCAGTCTAAGGACCTGCCAGTAAAGACTCAAATGTCCCCTGTGGGCAGGGACAGTGTGAACAGCAGAGGCTTGGAGGAAAGCTGAGAGAAGTGTGAGTTGTGCCACTACCCAGTGTGGGCTGTTAACTCTGACCCCTAAGGATGACAGCCTAAATAATAACAGGTACTATATTAGTACAGAAACTCATTAATAGAGAAACTCTCACCTCTCCACCTCAGAAATGTCTTTGAGCCTGTCCTAAAAGACTCCTGCTTCTAAAAGATATTTTGTATGGACTGTAGCTCTGCCCTCTGCAAACATACCCTGACCAGACCTCTCCAAGCACAGGCTGTGACATAAAGTACCTTTCACAGGAACCATTGTGCCCATTTTATTATCAGTGTGGGCTCTTTTGGGGCTCTGGCTCAGGCTCAGGTCTTTCCTCAACCAGGAGCTGCTTTGTCAAAAGGACTTCACTTACAAGCTGCTGTGTAAACAAACTGAGTGGGAGCTGGGGATTTATAGAAGAGCTGGAGAAGGGTTGGGAGAGATCCCCCTGTTCCATGTGCCTGTCCAGCCAGTGACTGCTGCGCCGTGAAGCGCTGTGTTTGTTAGTGTGAACAGCAGGTTTGCTGGCAGGTGAGTTTACAGCGAGATGGATATAAATAAATAGAAGAAAAAAGACTTTCCCTGCCTGGGGAGCAGAGTCCTGCCTGCCTGGGAAGGACTGCCCTTGGCCCCGATGCCAGTTAGAAGAGAGATTTGTTTCAAGGAACCTTCCTGCTGGTGTCAGAAAACCTACAGGGATTTTGTTTTCTCAGGAGGGTGAAAGTTGGGGAGGGGAGAATGGGACTGCCACCAGCGCTGTCCCCAGCACACAGCACCACAGTGGCACCGGGGGCAGGGGTGAGAGGATGTCATTCTGCTTGTTATCAGTGAGGAGAAAGCACCGGGGAGGGGACATGGAGGCTAGGCTAGAGGAGGTGTGTGGGGCACGGGCAGGGAGTCTTTGGGGCTCAGAGTTAATGAGGGGAGCTGAGCAGGGGCTCAAGCTGCTTCCTGGGCTGCTCCCATGCTCAGGGAACACTGGTGAGCCCAAGTGGTGAGGGCAGCACCTGTTCCCTTCCCAACAGCAAGAGTTCAGGGCTTCAACTGAGGTGGAAAGGGAAAGGGTTGATTCAAGGGACAGCGGGGGGTTACAGTCTGCAATGGCACAGCTCAGCCCAGCTCAGCCCTGTAGCACGGCCTGGGCTAGCCCAAGCCCTGAAAAGGGCTTTATAGGTGTGAAAGTGATATTTTTAGGGACTTGATGAATAAGTGAAGTCACAGGGCACTCAACAGCAGTACATTCTTCACTCGCAAGGACCAAGCTTGGAGAAATCCAGTCCTTTGGGACCTGCTGGAACAGCAAACATGATAAAGAGCAGCTCCATTCTCCAGGTGAGGCTGTGTCCCTGGGACACAGGAGAGCAGGGTTTGTGAGCTCCCCCTTCCCCTTTCTATTCTCATCCCTTCCCCCTTCCCCAGCTAATGCTGCTCCCCCAAACTGTCTCTGATACCCCTTGACCATAGCCTGTTGTTTCTGTGAGCTTGGGGACAGGTGTCTCACACCTGCCAGGGAAATGGTAAATGCACACCAAAGGAAAGTAATGGGACTGTCCTTGAAGTGCTCAGTGCACAGAACCTGCCTGTGAGGAGAGCTCTTGGAGCCAGGTCTGCCGCTCTACCACCCATGGCCTGGGTGTCACAGCCAGGACATGCCATGCTAGCTTGGTGATCAGGGAGAGGGACTGCTCTGCTCAAAGTCACAGCACCTCTGGGGACACTGGGTGGAGCTCAATAAACCCTCCAGTGCCCAAGTTCTCTCTCTAAGGAGAAACCTTCTGGTCCCCAAGTCCACACTTTGGAAGAGAGTACAATGTCAGGACTTGTGCCACCTCCTCCAGCCAACCATGGGAGATCAACCCCTCATAACAAGCTGAGGGATGCTGGGAAGGTTCCAGGGAGATCTCAGAACTCCTTCCAATGCCTAAAGGAGCTCCGAGATTGCTGGAGAAGGACTTTGGACAGAGGCCTGCAGTGACAGAAAAAGGGGGAATGGCTTCACATTGGCAGAGAGCAGGGTTAGATTGGATATTGGGAAGAAATTCTTGGCTATGAGAGTGGTGAAACCCTGGCACAGGTTGCCCAGAGAAGCTGTGGCTGCCCCATCCCTGGAAGTGTTCAAAGCCAGGTTGGACAGGGCTTAGAGCAACCTGGATTAGTGGAAGGTGTCCCCATTGATGGCAGGGTGTGGAATGAGATGGACTTTAAGGTTCCTTCCAACCCAAACCTTTATATGTGCCCTTTCTTTCAGCCGACCACAGCCAGCAGACCCTGTTTCATCCAAGCACAGGCACTTTGCAGTGCCAAGGAGACCTTTTCCCTGCTCTCCCAGACTGGCCTCCTTGAGCAGAGTGGCATGCTTAGGGGACACTGTGAAGCAACAGGTCTGGCAGGGACTGACCCATAACTCATGCCCAGGCTCGGATCCTGACCCACTCCTCACTGCGAGGACAGGAGCCCTCCAGGTGCTTCTGCTCCCCTCTGCCAGTACAAAGACACTTATGGGGTGCAGAGAGACCAGGGGGTCCAGGGCTGCCTTGTGAAGCCCCAGGGCCCTGGATGGGACAGTGGTAGCCCTGGGCCTATGTGGGGAAGGGGACAACAGCGGCAGAGGCACTTGGGCAGCTCTCCCAGGAGGCCCCGTCCCCCGCCTCTGCTCCGCGGGCTGCAAGAAGTTAATTTATTTTTGGAAAAGCAGCTCGCGGAGTTTGTCTAATTCCACCCGCACCAGCTCCGTTCACTCTATTTTAAACCAGTTCTTACTGTGCTTCAAGTTTATAAAACACAATCAGTGCTCCCTGGTCAAGGCAGCCCTAATCCGCGGAGCAAGCAAGGAGTGGCAAGGCAGCATCTCCTCCAGGACACCTCTAGCTCAGCCCAAAATTCCACAGGTAATTAATGTTTCCTACTTTATGTCTTTGTGTTCTCTGGCCACTTTCTCCCGGGTGGGTTTGGTTTGGTGAGACACGGCATGGGTGTGCTCTGACAGCCCCAGGGAGACAAGCACAGCTGGGTATCGCCGCTGCCTGCTCCTGCTCCTGGGCTGGTGTCGGACCTCGGTGGCACCTGGCAAGTCATGGACTGCACACAGATCTCTGTGGAGTGTGGCACTTCTTTGGGAACAGGCACGAGGCGCATTTGGGAAGTCAGGAGTTGGCCTTGCTGGAGGCTGGGAGGGAGATGTGATGAGGATGCAGCAGCTGGCTGTGCATAGGGAGATGGTGGAGAAGACCCACTGAGGTTCCCAAAGGCTCTTGCTTTGCTGCAGCCCTTTGGAGGCTGCTCTGCTGGTTTCTCTGGTGCCCCCACCCTGCTGGCACAGAGGGTTCACTCCCAGCAGGTCAGGATGTGTGGTCGCGCCCTCCTTTTTTACTCCTCTTGCTTTGCCAGGACTGCGCCATGGCTCCCTTAACTGTGGAGGGTCATTGTGTTTGCACCAAATGCTCAGTGTTTAATACAACTTCTCCATGACTCACCAGTGCAACCCACAAAAACTGTTTAGATGACGCTCCTGGCATCGCTCACGCACAGAAATCCAGGGCATTTATGGAGCGCTTTGTTTCTATTACATGAACACATTGCAAAGTGCTGCCAGTCAGAAACAACTGATGTCATTTGCTGAGCACTGAAGCGCTCGGGGGAGGTTTGTCAGCCTCGTGCTGGGCTCTCTGGTGTTTCAGGGTTAAAGCTTTCGAAAGAGCCGCCTTGGCAGCCACAGCTGTGACATTCCCAGCAGGGTGATCCGACTGTGCGGAGCGGGAAGGGCAGCAGCGCTGCCAGGACAGGACTGTGAGGGGTCCCTCTCCTTCTCACAGGCTGCCTGACTCAGTGTTGCACGTGGGAAACCTCTCTCCCCAGCAGAGAAGCCCTCAGGGCATGTACAAGTGTTTTTGGAAAAGGGGCAAGGGTTCAGGTTTTAATGCTGTGCATACCAACTTCACTAAATCCATCTGCATCCTGCTTTACTTCTTATTGCCTGTTGGTGAGACGCGCATCATTTCTGCTCTGACTGGAGGAAAAAACACCACCCCAAAAGGCAGAAAAATTAAAGTGCTTTTTTTAGGATTGTGTGACCTGATCTCTCCTATAAATGTCATTTATGAGATGGCCCCAGGGACAGCAGCAGGCAGTGACCCCAGGTCCCCCTCTCTGGTGCTGCCTGTGTAATTTTGGTGGTCCAGCTTGGAGGGGAAGGGAAATGTGGTTGTTGTGTGGAGTGTACAGGCTAAAAATAATTTCCTTCTCGGGCTCCATTTGAATGGGCAGCCACATATGACTGTACATGGATTTGTCTGATAGTCCCGTTTCAGTGTAAGAGACAAAATATCTTAGTTATGGCTTTGTTCCTCAGCTAACAATGGGTAGCTAAAAATATCCGACTTTGTTCCACTCAATAAAGTTCTCTCAAGGGGAGACACTAACGTTACATTTTTGCCAAATCCATGCAAAACACAGCCAAAGAAAATGTACATTTTTGCCAACAACTTTTCATAAAACATGTAACTAGCAGAAAACTCCATACTGTTCTGTGAGCAGGGCTGTGCTGTCTGCTGTGCAGCATCCCGGGGCTCCTGGCTGCCCTGCTCCCCAGGAGCATCCACGTAGGCGTCCTCCCATCCTCCTCCTCCTCTTCCTCCTGCTCTGTGAATGCTCCAGCTGTGCCACGGGCTGCAATGCATTTGAGCTTGACGGGACACAGGGCAGCGTGCTGCTGCCTGCTCGTGCCTGGCACAGGGTGACTGTCCCATCGCTGCCAGTGGCGGCTGGTTGGTGGTCGCTGTGGTCTCACTCCAATTCCCTTATTTCCCGTTTTATGGCAGCCAGGGCTGGAGGCTGGCCAGCCTGGCCGGGTCCCGCTGTGCGAGCGCTGCGCTTGTGTTTGTGAGGAGCCTGGCACGGCTGCTGCAAAGCACTCACAGCCTGACAGCCAACAGGAAACCAGCAGAGACCTCACTGAGCTGGCACGGGCCCCGTGGGGAGGAAGGAGATGGGCCCTCCTGCACTCACCACATCTCCACACTGAATGTCTCCCTCCCTCCCCACTGCTGCTGCCCCGTGCCTGGAGCTTTCCTTCCAGCTGCAGCCCTGCACGGCTGGGACCTGCTCCCAGAGAGGATCGGGGAGGCAGGGGAACCAGTCCCATCCTTTCTGTCTTTGGAGACCCGTCTGCTCCGGCAGAGACGCTCCCTGCTCTCGCTGCTGCCTTGCAGCCCTGGGCAGAGCAGAGCTGGGAGAACCCAGCCGAGGGAGCCCCTCTGTCCACACCAAGGCTGCTCTGGATGAGTGAGCAGCAACACCCTTTGCAACAGGCATTCTGCTTCCCTGTTGCCCTAGATCAGCTGGAGCTTGGTTTGGTTTGGGCTGCAGAGCTACTGCAGGATGTTTGGGACCAAGTCTTGTTTTACTTGTGCCCAACATCAGGAAAAGAGGTTGGGCTTCTTCTGCCTACCCTAGTACTGCAGTTTTCCAACCTGCCAATCATTCCTGTAGCTCTTTTCTGAACCCATTCCCATTTTCCAGCATCCCTCCTGTTGTGTAGGCATAATGACCGGCAATGATCTCCCTAGTTCTGGTGTCTCTCTGTGTGCTGTACTCTCCAAGCCACAGTGCCAGGTCCAGAGCTTCTACTCCATCAGTTTTCACTGTGCCCTTTCCTGCAGGCCCTTGCTGTGTTTCTCTATGGTCACTTTGTTTTATGTGTGGCCACGTTAAACCCCATTGGAATTCAGGGAGAGACATTTCAGAGGAGCAGGGAGGGTTCAGGGGTTGTAGCAGAAGCCAGTCCCATGTGCCAAGACCTGAGGAGCTGGTTTGGTGCTGGTGAATAGCTGAGGGTGCTGATGGAGGAGGGACACAGGCCAGGAAATGCTGTGGCTCTTCCACGTCATGGCTGAAGCAAAGTCTCTCTGCCTCATGGTGATCCTGCTCCTTCAACACTCCTGGTGTGGAGGACCTGTCTCCTGCTGGAAAGGCTGAACTCCAAAGGTGGACTGCCCACCCCAGCTGGATGAATGTCTTTTGGGAAGCAGCCGCAGCCTGAGGTGATTCATGCAGTGTTTGTTGCTGCAGCATTCCCGGAATGTACCTGCTTTATTTCTTGGCCTTCTGGCTGTTATTGGAGAGGAGCTAAGTTAATGGACTGGGTTTTGGATGACAAAGAAATGCAGCCCTACTTTGGAACTCAGGGAATCATGCACCCACAAGCCAGGGGTGCCTTGGACCAGAATGAAGCTCCCTGAGCAGGAGGGCAGGGTCCTGCTGAGATGTTGCACTGTCAGACATGAGAGGTTTGTGGCAGGGCTATAATGTCACTTTTGCACCTGCAATTGAGCACCTGGCAGGCTGTCTGTGTGTGTCCTCCAGCACAGGATGGCTGTAGGGTTTGCAGATAGTCCCCTGCTCCTTGGGAGATCAGTGATGCCCCACAGTGCATGTCTGGAAACATTGCTCATGGTGCCCCTTTTCTGGGTTCCCACCAGCACAGCTTGGCCGGAGGATGGTTCAGAGATTCAGCACAGACCCCTGCACCCACCAGAGCAGAGGCAGGAGGCACAGGTGCCAAGTAGCCACCTCCTCTGTCAGCCTCTTTCCCTGCTCCTCCATGAAGTATCTTGGTCTCCCCAGCCCAGCCGAGTGCCCCGCAAGAGCAGCTAGTCCTTGTGCTTCCCTGCACTTCTATGACTCCCAGAGGGTACACACTGCATAGGCAGGAAACTCCCCAAAGTCCACCTCCCTGCCTACCCTCCTTCCCAGGTTCTCCTCAAGGACCCATGCTCACCCTTGGGATGAGGAGCCAGCAGGTGCCTTGGATTAAGCCATCAGATATGGAGTCTGCATCCAACCTCGAGACCCTGTTGGGAAGTCTGGAGAGCAGCAGTGGGCAGATAGCTGGGAAATGGGCAAAAGAGCAAGCACTCTAGGTCATGGTGTCCAGCACCTTGCTCTTGGGGAGACTTGCAATAGTGCTGTTGTGGTGAGTTACAGGCAGGATCTTTCTGGAAGGAGGCAGGAGGTAAGTTCATAATTTTTTCTGGTGGAGGTGACACAAGGATGTCATATTTCTCTGCTCAGTGCAGAGCCTGAGCCTTTGACCACCCGTTGTGTAGAAGCACCTCTGTTTTCAGACTGCCAGTATGGCAGATGAACTGCAATGATGGTGTAGGCACTGAAGTTCAGGAGTATGACCCTAAACACCCCTCCCAGGTCACTGTGGCTCCAGGTACCTGCTGCCAGCCTCATGTCCTGGAGGCAGGGCTGTGGGCATCTCTGTGATGGCACATCTGTCATTCACGTGGCCACCCATAGTGGTGGGTCTCTCTCTGCCTAATTCCCCACCCCTGCTTCTAAGGTCGGTTGTTTCATCTGCCACTTTCCTTGAAGCAGGGATGGATATCCAGCAACCAGGAGTGCCATTTTCATGGGGCAGCCGGGGGAGGGACCCCCCATACTTGTCCTTTCTTCTGAGCCAGCCCCCATCTGGTTTTCTCTCCCAGAGAGAGCAGCATGAGGCATGTGGTCAGGGCAGGTGAGGGAAGGGGCTGTGACCATGTTCAAGCACTGATATGTGGGTCTGGCTATGTTGACCATGCTCACTCCACACCTACAACCAACTGCCAGGACATGGGGTCTTCTGGCTTGCAGGGGTACCTGGGGACAGGGGTCATAATCCATGGGAATGCTTCATCCAGCCACCAGAGGATACTTCTTTGGAATCTTCCAGCTTTGTGTTTGTGTCTGCATGGCCCTAGGATGGGAACTCATGACTAAGGATCATGACCCTCACTGTGACCTTCTGTGGTTGTGTCCTGTCCTACCAGCTAGTGCTGCTCACTAGGTTTAATTTAAACTATGAGGTAATTTCTGAGACCCTCTGGTGGGACCTTGTTGCCTTGATCTTCCAGGTCATGGCTGTGTGTGTGGTACATATGGCTTCCTGGCCAGCACACCCTTTTGAGTTCATGGAACACCTGGGGAATGCTGCTTCCAGGATTGTCCCCTTACACACACTGCTGCTTCGTATGTGGTCCTGAAGCCAAAACAGCCAGTTCAGTCACCTTCACAATTATCTGGCCATTCTACCTGGGCCCTGCCCATGTCCATCATGCAAAGTGTCCCAGGCACATGGCATCCACCAGCCTTGGCTGTTGGCAGTGTCCTGGAGAAGGCACCAGTGCAGGGGTTGTGCTGTCAGGGGCCTTTTCTGACTGACAGTGATTTATGTCCCATCCGCAAGCCAAAAATACACCCTCCTTGTACAGACACTGTTGGAACAGATGCAGAGGCTTATCAGCTGTCCCCAGGGACTTTCTGGCTCTGGACCTCACCATGAGGGTGTGACAGCCACAAGCAGCCTCAGGAGCAGGACCATGTCCCTTCTCACAGCATTGGGGTGTGGGGTCTGCTGCCTCTCTGCAGGGATGGCGGTGGCACCCTGAGTCTGAAGGTGCTATGGGTGAAGTGTGTCCCCTCCAGGCAGAGCTGTGTCTCACAGGGAACAGCAGATCTCCCAAATGAATTGGTTTGGTAGGACATTTGCCCACCACCAGCACACACTGTGATGTGATTCTGGCGTCAACCATGGGCAGCCCCGGTGGGGGCGGATAATGTGTGAGCCTTTGGAGAGCTGTGAAGGAGTTAAGTGAACTATAATGAAGTCCAGGATAAAATGAGTAGACTTTCCCACCCACCCCTCATGCTGACCAGAGACTCACCCAGCCTGGTGCACCCAAACCCCCTCCAGCCCCTGCTCTTCTCTTGGTCTGTCCTGACACTGCCCTGAACTGTCAGGGAGGACCTCACGCTGCCCTAGTGTATCTCAGAGAGCATCATCCACCCCACAGGCGGGCTCTGGTCTCTTACATGGATGCTGGCCTGTGTCCTTTGGAATGTTAGCAGCAGGGATGGTGTCCTGTCTGCCTGGTAGTCTTCATCCCCAGTAAACATCTAGGACATACCTGGGAGCTCACTTACATCAGACTCCTGACATACTGCAGAGCTCTCTTTGTAGCACTCTCTGCCCTCTTAGATCTTGTGCAAACCCGTTCCTACTCTCTTTGATGGTACCAGTGTGGGCTCAGGATCCCTCCTGTGTCCCCTGTGCCACTGCCCAGCCTGGCCCCAGGCCTCCCTGCTGTGGGTGCTGAGGGCTGCCTGGGGGACAGCTGGTGTTGCTCTGGCCTGGGAAAGGCTGAGCAGAGGCAAGACCTGCAGAAACCTGTAGTGTTTCACTCTGGCCAGCTCTGGTTTGGCACTCCTGACTTCCCCAAGGGTGTGCCAGCCACAGCACCCACAGCTGTCCCTGAGCCATTGGAGCTGTCACCCAAGCTCAACAGCTCACACTGGGTGTCTCTGTCTCCCTGGACCAGTCCCCAGAACTTTCTTCTCTTCTTATAGTCTTCCAATCCCTTTAACAGCAGAGCTGGTTTTATCCATTATGTGATTTTTTTGGGGTCTTGAAAGGCCAATCCATCCACATGTGCTGCTGTAGCCATTGGAGTGGAAGAAAACAGAATGGCTGTGGCCTTGAGGATGACAGTCTGGTGGGGTCTCACTGAAATGCTTCTCTGTGTTTAGAGTGAGTTTGTGAACAAAAGGGTGATGCTGCTCCCACCATGTGTTACAGTGCAATGACTGAGTTTTGCAACTTTCCTGCTTCTCTGGAAGCTGAATTGCTGCTGAGGAAATAGGGCTCAGCATCTCACTGTAGGATCTGGTTTCGAGGCATATGGGGACTTGCTGAAATGCAGAGGGACCTGGGGAAGGAGGAGCTGCAGGAAGCACATGGGCCCCGCTGGGTGTGGATGCAGCCCCAGCACACGCGTGTGCGTGCTGTTGCCTGTCTGCAGGGCAGGCTGGAGCAGTAAATCACAGCAGATCCCTGGAGAAGGGCTGTCAGAGCAGGTCATTTCACAGGGCTCTGACATGGGCCAGCAGCTGCTGGACGGGGCAGATGGAGTTTGTTTAACTACCAGCAGCAGCACGGATTGCCTTGGGTCCAACAGTTCGTTTGCAGTGCGAGTAACAATAACATGCCTTTACTGTTGGCTGAGAGCTGCAATGCCATGTGGGATTTGCTCCCAGCTCAGGAAATGTTCCTGGGAAAGTCTTTTCCCTCCCAGTGTTAGCAGAAGAGGCGTGAGTCCTCTCTGAAGTGGGACGATGAATAACAACTCCCCAGAGATGTGGCAAATGCTGCAAAACAGCAAAGGATCCCACTGGTTTCTGTCCCTGGAAAACTCACAGGGCCGTGTTTCTGCCCCACAAACAGCACGTAGCCATCTCCCCAGTGGCTGTCATCATTGCCCCAAGGAGCCAACCAGCACAGCACTGAGCCCTGGCCTCGGGGCTGACAACCTGCTCCCTGCCAGGGATTGCCCCTCTCCATATCGCTGTGCCACACGGGCTTCCCCACGCCAGGCACTGCTGCAGGGGCTGGTGAAGGGCAGGCGTGGGTGCCCAGAGCTCACGGAGCGCCGTCAGCACAGTCAACCCTGCTGCTCCCTCCAGCCTTATTGCTGAGCAGAGTTTCAATGACAGAAATGGCCCCTTAGGTGTTTTTTCAGCTTGGTGAACTCCTCGTGCTGCTGCTCACACAGCCCATGTTGCTGCTCTGTGCTCTGTCCCTTATTCCAGGCCTGCGTCCCAGCAGGCTCCAGCGCCAAGCCCTGCAGAGCAGCCAGGGCTCCTGGGGCTGGGGGCATCCCCACCCCACTGCAGTGCTTCTCTGCAGGAAAGGAGCATAATAAAAAAAGACATGAAGCAAGTGCATAACAAATTTACCCTCATCAGTGCAGCAGTGTCAGGGCTCTCCTCACAGGGACTGACTCATGTCCACATAGTACCTGATCCTGTGGCACTTCCAGGGTCCTTCCAGGGCTCAAGAGGTTGGATAACCATGCTAGGACCCCCAACATCATCCCAGAGCTCTGTGCTTCTGTCAGGCTTCATCTTCAGGGAGGTGCAGTAGGTGAAGATGGACACACAGGCCTTTAGAAGGGTTCATAAACACACTCCTTAGTTCAGTTTGAACAAGAAGGAGACAAAAATATTTATCTCAGGGTTGTCATTTGGGACCATGGCCGATGGTGTCCTTGAAGGGGAGGCATGTTTAGCTTAGCCCTGGGTGCAGGAGGTGACCTGCTGTTGTCCCTGGAGCACGAGGTACTGAAGCTGGGACATCAAGAGTGCACTGAGGAGTGAAGCTCACAGCACTTAACCCATAGCACACAGCCAGGCCTGGAGAAAGAGGTAAAGGATGTCTAAGGCTGGAGTGGGAGGCAGCAGCTCTTCGGAGAAGCACAGGATGTGCCAAGGGCCCCGGTTTGTACTCTGTGGGCGTACAGCAGTCCTGACACAAAGCCCGTGCGGGCTCTGCCGGGGGGTTCTCCCCATGCGGTGCCCTCGGGATCTGCTCCCCTGCTGCCTCCCCTGGGCCACGTGGCTTCAGCTCACACGCTCTGCCTGCCCAGCTCCACAGCCATTTGTCATGGAGAAATTTAACTTTCTGAAGTCTGCAAGCTTGCTAAGAATAAACTTAATAAATTAGTGAGCATATTTAAAGTGCAGCACTGCTCGCTGATCTGGCATTTTAATCTACTTGTGAAGCTATCCAGAGTGTTTGCTCAGCGTGTGGCCAAGTTCTGAAATATTTGCATGCTGCTATTGTCAGTACATCTTTTGACCCTCTGCAAAGGGATGGCAGGAGGAATGAATTTATAAGAATCTTCCACTGGCGAAGGTAGCAGAGTGGTTCCTGTTCACACTGTAGTTATCTGCCTGAGATCATCTGTGCTTGTTGTTCCGATCCAGGGGATGAGATACTTTTAAACAATGCAGCTGTGCTTTATGTTCTCCAGGGCTACATATTCCCTTCAGTGACACACATTCCTTGCAGGTCAGTTGTAAAACATGTTTGATGTTGGCACACAGGCAGCCGGAGCAAGCCGGAGGCACTCTCTCCGCTTGAGAATGACCAATAGCTGCAGGTTGGAGTGGCCTTTGCCCTGTTAAGGCAAGCAGTGCCCTGCCCATCTCCCTCCTGCTGCTTCCCAGTGGTTCCAGGCAGGTGGGCAGTGGGAAGAGGGGACTCGTGCTGGCCACATGAGGGACAAGGAGCTGTGTGCAGCACTGCAGGTGCTGGTTCTCCTCCCCTCATCCTCTGCCTTGTTGCACTGGTGTGGGTAATGGCCTCTCCATGGGGTGGCTTTTCCACAGCCACCTTGTTCCAGCAGCTCATGAGGGTTCACAGAGCCCTGATGAAATGGAGCAAGAAGCCCTTGGCGACCTGTAGTCATGGCTGTGCTTCTTTCTGTGACCATCTCCATGCTCTGTGTGAGGTGCAGGCTCTGGCTCTGCAGTCCTCGCACACCTCCTGGGGCTGCCTTCACCATGAGCAGAATGCAGAGACTTCCAGCTGCTGGGAGCCACAGGCCTCCAGCTCTGAGGCATGGGGAAAACTTCAGAGTTTCTCAGGGGACCCAGGAGTCCCTGGCCACTGTTGGCATTTTTATGTAGTGAATTACCTGCTCTTAATTAGCCATCTACTGAGTGCAGGCTGAATTTCTTCCCAATCATCACTGACTGTGGAGGCTGTACCTCTCACCCAGGTGGGGAGAGGGACAAAGCAGCCTGGCCTTGGAATGGGATGCCTCCCATCCTTATCAGTTTTGAGAGGTAGAGTTTCTGGAAAATAATTTTGTAAAGAATTCCTGGCATGTCAGGGAATGTGGATGACAGCAACTTCTGCCATGCTTGGGGTCCCAGCAGAGCCTTTGCAGCCTGGTCAGTCCCTTGCATGTGATTTTGGTAGGAGCAGCTTGGATGGATGCATATGCAGAAACAAAGGTGATGTGAGCATCTGGCAAGGTGGGAGGGAGGGAAAGAGAAAGGAGAAGCAGGTGGGAGAGAATGTCAGATGGCGAGTTCTGTGTCTCTCTGGGGTCCTAGCACAGGAAGGACATAGACCTGGTGGAGCAAGTTCAGAGAAGGCACCAACCTGGTCTAGTGGAGGGTGTCCATGGCAGGGGGTGGAATGAGATGAGCTTTAAGGTCCCTTCCAACACAAACCACTCTGTGATTCTGTGATTCTATGAAATTAATAGGTGGTTTGGGTCACTGTGAATCGGGTGTGTTCCTGCTTGAACATCCAAAGAGAATAAAGCAGATAGATTGACATGTAGGATTAGGGGAAGTTAGACCTTAGGGAGAAATTGCAGAGCCGTGTTGTTTGATGAAGCCCAATTTTCAGTTAATCTGGGATTTAAAAAACAAAACCAAAACCAAAACCTAAAAACAACTGAAGAACTTGAAAAGAAATCTTGTCATGAGAGAAAACCTTATTTTTTTAGATAATAATTAGCAAAAGTTAATTTTGAGTAGGATAGAAAAGGAGTGTAATGAAAGAAAAAAACAGAGGGTTTAGAGCCCTGATTAGGGCAAGGTGAGACTGGAACCTTGAAGGCTGGTGTGACATGTCAGAAGGGGAAGGAAGTCACCGGCACTGCCTGGTAAGCGTTGCCACTGGGGCACTGACCATCCCTGCCCAGATTCACAGCACGTCACCCTCCAGACTGCTTGTCCCTTCTAAAATTGACCATAATTGATCCTTATTGGAGACCTTCTCAGCAGCCTTGGGTCCAGAGAGTGGCAAAGCCCCCACCACAGGATCATGTGTCTGCATCAAGTTCAAATCTCTGTGGTTCACAGGGGTGTGGAGGTCCTAAGGAGCAGCTATTGGAGGGAGGAGAGGTTGATTCTGCCTCACCCCACAATTTAACAAAGCTGCTGTGATAATTCACTTGTTTTGCTCTATAGGATCACTGCAGTTCTAAGAAATAGCCATAGTTTGGTTTTTGTTGGGGGTTATTTTTGAGCAACTTATCCCCAAGAAAAATCCCCCCGTTAAAACTTTTGATGTCAATGAGCTGTGACTGCACCTGGTCCCTGCCTGAAAGTATGAGCAGAGCCAACAAGAGTTGTGATGGTTTCATTTTCAGAGCTACTTTCCATCACTGCTTAGACTAAAAGACCTGCAAATACCTTTGTAACTCTCTAGTCTGGCTACCAGATACAGTCTGAACCCAAATTTAACCCTGCTTGAACCAGAGAAATCAACCAAGCCTGATGTAGCGTTTGCCAGTGATAGAGATTTCCACACTTAGTAAATGGTTCTAGTGGCTGATTACCTTGCTGGTCCACCAGTAAGCATCATGTCATATAGCTGGTTTCAGTTTCCCTAACTTCACACTCCAGGCATTGGATCACTCTAGAATGCTGCCTGGGAGGCTGGAGAGTCTTCTCTGGGGGAATACCTGTGGTCTGGATACCCCAGAACCTGTTTGTTTTTTTCTGTGAAGCAGAATCAGCTGAGCTCTGGAAGAGTCTCACTGCAGGGCTGGTTCTCTTTCATCACCTCCACAGCTTATCCCCAGTCTTTGAACATCCTGGTGATGAGCCCCAGAACCAAATGCTGGGCAGACACAGGCACTCAGGTAAAGGGCAGTGGGATTTCCTGGAGGCTGCTTCCCAGGAATGTGTCGGCCTCTTGGGCACCTTCACCTGCAAGGAGGTACAGCGTGCACAAGCTCTGCCAGGCTCCCTGAAGTCTGACAGTCACCCCTTCCCAGGCACAGCATCCTGACGTGTCTCTGTGGCCAATAATATGCCGCCCTGTCCTGGATGTGTGACTATATTTGGCTGCATTATCTGTTTGTGCCCAGTTTAACCAGTGACACAGCCCACTCTGCAGCAGTGATCTGGCTTTGGCCCCATTTGCTGGTCTCACTAGCCCAGTGTCATCACAGATGATTTAGTATTTTTTCAGATCATTGATAAAATGGTTGAATAGCACAAGGCCAAGCACCGACCCCTGGGGACTCCTCACACCCCGCTCTGGGTGCGGAGTTCCCACTGACAATTGCAGCTGGGACACAGCACTCCACAGCCAGCTTTTAATCCATTAAATATGGGCCAGATTGACTGGATATTGTTCTGGTTCCTTCACCAAAATGTCACGGTACCAAGCAGAAGTCTGAATGTATTAGAACACCAATATTATTTTTATCAATCAAACTTGTGTTTCAGGGAAAAGGTGAATCTTAGGTGGATGTGTTCTATTTTCCCCAAGGCTATGAGTCAGCTCTGGTCACATTTCTCTTACTTAAACCTGCCTGTTGCTGGCTGTAGCAGCCTTTGGGGGAGCCTGATTCAGCCAAACACTTCCATAAACACCGGTAAACTTGAGATCTCTTCTTTTGCTGTTGGTTGCTGTAGGACATCCATCCTGGGACTAACACAATGACAGCCTCACAAGAGCCATAATTATTCCCTTTACACTGAGAGAAGTTGCTGCTCTTCAGGTTTGTAGCCCATATGTTGTCCTCAGCTCTTTCCTTATCAGCTTTTTACAGTTTCTCACTTCTTATTCTTTATTATCAGTTTCCACTTTCTTAAGTTATATATGGTTTTCTTATTTTTCATAGTTGTCTCTACCTCCCTCACGAGCCAGAGTTGTCTATTTTTCTAACCAACGTTGCCTTCTTTCTCAATTGTGGGATTGTGGTTTTTGGGCAATGCATAAAAAGTTTTTCAACAATTCCCACTTAACATTCACATTTTTCTGATTAAATTCCTTCTCCCAATTGATTTGGTTCATAATTGTTTCCAGTTCTGTGACACTGAATCATTTTAGCATTACGTAGATATATTTTCAGAACAGAGCTTCACTTTAAATATTCGCTTTATTGTCATTTTGCTTTTCAGTTAAATAAACTAAAACACTCTTTAGAGACTTTTGGCATGCATTTTAGGGTCACAGAACTGGGAAATGGATATTGTTCCTGAGAAAAGTTGTTTTCATGAAGTGTTTTTTGTCAATATATATATTAATTTCAACAAACCAAGGCTTGCCTGAAATCTGGCAGCATGAAGATGGCATTGTCCCTCCTTTGGCAACTGTAAATAGAGACATTAAGTCCAAAATTCTTTTGATTCTCAGAATTTCCCCAACATTTTGGATTTGGCCATTAAAATGAAAATTCTGCAGTCACTTTGAGTTTGTTCAGATTTCACTGGAAACACAATTACGGGTTTTTTTTTTTTTGGTAGGAAAACAGATTTTCCTTTAGAAATTGTGAATTTGATGTCCAAAATACCACATTTCATTGAAAAACTTTTGAGCAAGCAGTAGTCACTCATTCTGTGGAGGATGCCCACAGCTGGAACTTCTCTCATGGGTTGCCAGCTTGTGGCAAGATGACTTTGTCCCAGACACGCTCCCAGCCTTCCCTCCCAGTCCAGCGCAGTAGTGCAGAAGGTGAGTGGTATTTTATCCACAGAAGGACAGGGAGATGCATTTGGGCAGCGTGTGCCGGTCCAGCAACCGAACCAGCCTGTGTGGTGTGGTGGAGAGCTCGTGAACTCCTGTGTGAAGTGAGTGCAGACTGGGGACTGGGTCTCTGCTGAGCCACAGGGGATTTCCAGGTGACCGGGTGAGGAGATCTCAGCACAGTCCCTGCCTGTGCACCCCTTGGTGAGGACTCTTTGGTTGTACATAGCCTTTATGAACTCCAGGCCTTTCTCCTGGTTCAGATCCCAGGGTAGGTTGAGCCCTTCTTCATGGCACTCTGCCCCTAGGGGGAGAATTACAGGAATTATTGTGCCTTATTCTCATGAGTCACTTTTTCATTCACACATTAAGCATCTGCAGTACCATTTACTGGCCTTCAAGGACAGAAGAGATCATCTGCTCTGACCTCTACAAGCAGGCCAGGGACTTTCATTTGCTGGCTCTTGCATCTTGTCTGCAATGTCTGGTCAAGAATGAGCATTTCTTTTACAGTGAGGTGCCCAGTCTTGAACTAAAGCCTTTTTGCTGAAAGCAAATCCGCTGCATCCCCAGCCAAGCTGGTCCAATGAGCCAATAGTGCTCTGTGTTAAAAGTGCACTGCATATTTCTGTGCAGAAGCTGGGCTTTGCCTGACAGAGGAAAGAGACTCTGCCAGAGAGGTCTTCCTCCCACACTGGTCTTCCTGGATTACTGGAGATGCTCCTGCTTGCCTGCAGAAAATACAGTCTGTTATTCCTAGGATTGCTCCTGATTTTCTTCATATCTTGCAAGGTCCTTCAACACTCCCATAGCCCAAGGCAGCCAAGGTAAGCTTCTCCTGCAGCTCCCATCCTTTTCTTCTGCTTCCTGCCCTGAGAGACCCACAAGGCTTCCACACACATCTTAAGAGCAGGATTTCTTTGATGGGATACTTCCTCCTGTCTTCCCTGTCCCAGTCCCTACCTGGGAGATGTTATTGACCTATCCATAATGGACATTCCTTCCTCAGCCACTTTGTCAAGTGTTGTTGTACCCCAGTGTTGGCCCTGGGCTCAGCAGCAGTGGGGCTCCAAGTCCTGGTGAAGGACAGACTAGAGGGATCCTCTAACATTGGCCATTTCCTCCATGTCACAGGGACATCCAGATCCTGAATGTGAGCTGTGCCTGGTCATGCTATGGGTCAGCAACTCCCCTGGGGCAGCCTAAAAAGCAAAGGCAGAGCTGGAATGACATAGTCACTCCTGACTCCCTCGTACCCCAGTCTCAGTAGCCTCTTGACTGACCCAGTGCATGAGATGCACTGCCAGGAGATCCCCCATCGTGACATCCAGGTCTGCTCACTCTCTCCCCCTTTCTCTGCAGCCCTGGGTCACGTAACTCTTGCACAGCACAGGCCAGACAGACTCTCTGGCAGACTCTCTGGCATCATTTTTTCAAGCTTGATAAATGGGGCCAACTCCTCCAGATTGAACTCAAGAAAATACCATTATCTGCTGTGCAATGACTCAGAGATTGCATTGCAACATTTCGTTGGTAATGTCAGATCGCAGGCAACGATATTAAAAATGAGCATTTTACCCTGGGCAGGGTATTAACTATGAAATGAAATCTGTATTTATTGCCTTTAGCCCTGAGCATCTAGACTCTTCCAGAATAAATGTTTTTAGTTCCGTGCAGGAAGATTCTGGCATTTACAGGCCAGACGTTTCTAACCTGTGTGCACAACGAGGGCAGTGGGTTGCCCTGTCATGTGATATGATGAGCTCATACCTCATTAGGCTGAGCTGGTTTGACACAACCACTCGTTTCTGACTGAGTGTAACCACCAGCCACATGCACTTCACAGAAACACAGGATTACAGATTCACAGAAGATCCTGAGTTGGAAGGGACCCACAAGGGTCATCGAAGTCCAACTTCTGACACTGCAGAGGACAACCCTAAGAATCCTACTATGTGCCTGAAAGCACGGCCCAAACTCCTTGAGCTCATTTGTCTTTGATCAATGCCTAAACACAGCAGGACCCAGCAGCATGAGGGTGGAGGGGGTTGTCTTGGCATGGGCCCTGCCCCATGCTCCACCACCTTGGGCAGGCCTGGGAGTGGTGTGGCAGCACTTGTCAGTGACAGTCACTGTGTTTCATCCGTGAGAATGTCCCCTTGGCCCTGGCAGGGGAGTATGTGGCATCCTCCAGGACAGGAGTGAACACAGTTTCCCAGCAGTGGGGCAGCCCTGTGAGACCCCCAGCCTTCCTCCATGCTCGGCTCAGAGGGACAAGCAGCAGAAAAGAGTGTCACTCCCTGTCACAGCGGCCCCGTATCCCCTTTGGCAGAGCCCCGGGAGGGCACAGCCCAGCCCTGGCCTAGCTGGACAGTCACGGGCAGGAGGACGATGGTCCTGCAAAAGGTGAGTGCCACATACACCATGAGGCAGCTGTGGCACCAGCCATGGGATCTTCTCTTCCTGGGCTGCAGGGTTCAATCCTCAACCTCCTCTTCCTCCTCTTCCTCCTCTGCCTTCGAGTCCAGGAGTTTTTTTGCTGGACCAAAGAATTTCCCTGAAATGGATGTTTTGCATAGAAAAAAGGTTCTTGGAGGGAAATAATCTGTCAAGTGAATGCAATTGTCAGAATCAAAACCAGGTGGCTTTGTTTGAGTGCAAGTGGTTTATCAGTGGCATTTTTCCATGGCAATCCAACAGAGAGGGATCTCTAATGTGCGGGGAAGAGAAGGGGCAGGCACTGATCTCTGCTCTGTGGGGACCAGGGACAGCACCCAGGGAATGGCTGGATCTGTGTCAGGGCAGGCTTAGGGTGGATCTTGTTGCCTTAAGGAAAGGGGAAAAAACTTTCCAAGACAACTTTATGTGGGTAAAGCAGAGAAGAGTTCTTTTACTTATAGGGTTAGGAGGTCTCAGCTGGTATTCAGAGTTCTGAAACAGGGTCATGCCAGTCTGGGGATTGCTGGTCGATGGCTTTGCCCATGAGGGCCCTGGACCAGATCTGAACCATTCTGTTAGATTACTAAAAGGAAAAAAAACTGAAGATGTTATTGTTCTGTCACAGGAATTTGAACTGAGGTCTCCTGGATGGTAGGCAGGAATTGTACTACTAAACCAGCTTAGAGCTTTCATAGCAAAAGTTTGGGAAGGGAAAGGAAGGCCGAGGCTGTTCTCGTCTGCATCCCCCTCCACCACAGGAGGAGTTGGCTGCTGGTTACAGCTCACCCCAAGGTTGAAGTCCATCGCGGGGGCAAGGCTAAGTGCCGTGGCTCCGGTCATAATGGCAGAGCCAGAGTCTTTTGTGTTGGCTGAGGCCGGGGAAGAAGCAGGGGCATGGAAAGGGCCAGGGGCAGGGGTCTCGGCTGCAGGCACTGCCTCGACTCCCCCCTTCGCAGCCTCAGGGGCTGCTGCGGCTGCCGTGGCCAAGGGCATGCACTGTCCGGAGCTGCCCATCCTGCTCAGGCCATGGGGCCGTGGGCAGCAGAGGTGGCAGCAGAGGTGGCAGCCTCGTGGCCCTGCACTGGGAGGGAAACAGACCCCGCATCTCCGTGAGAAGGACAGGCACAGTGTATCAGCCCCCCTCCCTGCTCCTCTCTCACGCTGTTTCTGCTCACTAATGCGTCTAGCATTTCTAGCACTTGCAGGATTTTAAACTGCAGCCGACTCCAAGCCATGGGCAGGTCCGGTCCGGCACAGAGCTGCAGCAGGTCCAGCCCAGCACCGCAGAGATGTTATACACATCGTCGGCCGTCAGCTGGAAAGGGCATTTTGCCAGGGTGCTCTCTCCATCCTCCTCCCACCTGCACTGCATTTCTGCTGCTCCCAGCACGGACAGGGCACAGCCGCCCCCCTTCCCCAATTGCTAAACTGGAACACAAAAAAAAACCGTGAAGGGGACCGGGCCAAGCACTGGCTCGTCCTAGAATGGGTCAGACTGGACCATGTCTTAATGATCTACAAGGCAAAAACTGCAATGCAAAAGCTACGAAAAGCGAAAGGAACCAGTTATAGAGCTGCGTAGTGCACTGCTCTCTCCAGAACAGGCTGAGGAAAAGTGTTGCACATAACAACTC
>WBMV01002513.1:0-49075 GCA_013396655.1 Campylorhamphus procurvoides
CACAGCTTTTGGCATGAATTTTTACCAACAAAACATATTGTACAATGCACTCCGTATCGATTGCAAACTCAATGTACTCACAAAGAAGCAAGAACTGTTATCCAATTCCCTGTTTTTGTCATCCTTCTGTAGTTGTCCCCCACTTTTGGGAGCCATTTTGTCTTGGTTCAAGGGAGAACTAAGGTATCTACGTTGGCCAAGAAATAATCCCTCTCCTTTAAATTTAGAAAACAGAACTTTAATTAGAAAAAAAAATATGAAAGGATAACAGTTCTTAACCACAATACACATATATATATATCCAGAAAAGAACCAAACTACAACAATTTGTAATAAACCCTTCCACCCCCAAACGACAAGGTCCTTTTGGCTACCCCCCCAAAAAAAGGGGAAATGCGATTATATCTACGGACAGCAGGTGGGGCTGTTGCACCTGGCTGGCTGGCCTCTCTCTCAGGGGAATGGCAGGAGCGCAGTTGCCGGATCAGTAGAAACTCAGGCTCTGTAGTGTAGAAAAATAGGCGTGTTTCTCTTCTTCACAACAGTCTCCATGGTGTTCTAGGGTGATCGGCGAAGCCAGAGAGCAAAAGACACAATCCTNCAGGTTGATGGCGGGCAGTTCCCAGGTCAACTCCCATGAGAAAATCAGAAAGCAAAGCAGCAACAATCCTGTCTCCACAGGGGCAGGAAACAAGGGCTTCTCTCTCTCCTCTTTTCCTCACGGCAGTCTTTATGGTGTTCACAATTGCTCACGGATGAAGACCGTTGAGTTGGATAAGGAAGAATAAAGAACAAGGTCCCACTATCCAGTGATGCCGGGATCAGAGTGTGTGTCTCCCTGTCCTCCTCACCCTGTTGGGAGCTGAGCTCCTGACTTGCCCAGAAAATGCAGAAACCCTGACCCCTTCCTGCCGCCAGAGCTCGTCTTCCCTCCCCCTTCCAACCTGGGGAGAGATCAGGACAAAAGACGCTGGCTAAAACAGATAACATCAGGATATGCACATCCTTTGTGTCCTTTGTTATCCATCTTTACCGACACTAAGGTATTGGCTACAAGGTTTTTGGAAGGAATTCCAACTGAGGTTTGAAACTCTAACAATTACAAAAAAGAAAAAAAAAGAGAGAACTCTTTCCTGTAGGATGGAAAATCTTTTTGTTCTTACAAGTAGAAAAAATACACATGTTGCAGTATTTTTTGAATTGTTCTCTGGAACAATTTATTCAGATTTCTACATATCCTTTAATTGGTATTGTGTGTTTATTTCTTGGTTTGTTCTTCAGTTTCAGTGGAGATGCCTCGAAGTTGCTCTGATCCAACAGTAATCCTGAAATTGGGATTAGAGGGGTTGGAAAACACAATAAATACTTGCATGCCATCGGTAGCACCCTGAGAGGACAGAAATATGATCTACAGTGAAGAGCAGCAGCAACTATTAGGTGAGTTACTGTCAATTGATAACTTCAGGTCTTTCAGACATGTAAAAACTCTGACCTCTAGTGACTGATGGGATATATAGTCTCTTCCTCCCTTTCAAAATAAGCTTAATAATGAAAGAAACTCTCTATAGCTCTTTATTTATACTCATAAAGATAAATATATATGAATCTTGGATTAGTCATCTCTGTGAATGTTAATGAAAACTTTCAAGCTCTAATCCTCCTTTCTATGTCAAACTACACAGGAAATCCTCCTTTCAATTTCCTTTTGGCAATTTTAATTCCACACAAAAGTCTTCTTCAGCCAATTTGAATAGATTTTGCGTATGTTTCATAAGATGTGATCTCAAATGTTTCTCTGTCTGTATCAAAGAATACAATCTTACTCAGATGAAAGACGAAACCTTTTCAACATTTCTTCTCCCTGTTTATTGGAATATTTTTACCTTTCTTCCTTCTAGGGATAATCTGAGTGAAAGGAAAGAATAGAATTCTTCATTCTCCAAAGAGGAAGATAACGAGTTGGTTCCTTTCTTGGCCTCATCTGAGCTGCAACTGACACAAAAACTGAGTATGCAAGAAAAGTGGCATTTGCTTGATTTTAACTTAGGTTCTTGAATCTAAGCTCAGCTTCAGCACCCTAGGAAATTTGAAAATTATATGGACTACAATGGCAAGGTATGCCTGTTGACTCAGGACTGTGAAAATAAAAGGACGGCTGTACTACAACTTCGAATAATGAGGCACAGTAATAGTGGTCGTACAGAACAGAACAAGATACCAAAAAGTCACTGGTGTGTTCAAATATAAACAAAGACAGAAACAAAGGTACCTTTTTACAATGATAATGGAAAATTGTGTCCTTTGTATAGGAGAGAGAATATCTCTGGAAAATAAGATCAAATGGATATTTGTGTTTCACCTGGAACCAAGTAAATTTTTTGGTTGAAATCTTAATGTCTAAGGAATTTGGTTTCAGTCTAGAGATGTTTGTTCATGTTTCTTTGGATTCATAATTTTTTTATTTAAATAACTAAGGTTGCTGAATACTGTATTTCTCTATCAGGATTATTTGGCTAAACCAAATTGATGATTTTTAAGAGAATTTAGGTGAAATGTCTGCCTGGTAAGCACCTTCATTGTGTCTAGAGCTTCAGGTACTGTTAAGCAGAGATAGAGCAAATATATAGGAAAAATGTATAGAAAAGAGGTATATTTTTGGAGTGAATAGATTACTTCTTTACTGTACTTAATCTGAGAATTTTTTGTAATACCCGAGTGGAAGTGCCAAGACTTTACTTTGTAAGACAAGAATGATCTTTAGATGAGGTACCATGAATTGATGACATCACAGAAATTTTATGTGTGCAAAAACAACTCACAGGAATTAAACTCCAATATTCGTGATTTTCCAGAGAGCATTTAACCTGTAATTGTTCACTTCTGAAATGGCGTGTATTCAGGTATTGTGTACTATTTACTATACCCTTTTTTTAGTTATTTAATAAAAATAACACAGACTGTAGGCTTTGTCCAGAGGAAGTGGGCTCAAAAGTCTGTGTATTACCTCAAAAAATAAGACATGAGATGTCTAAATATTCCAGTTACATGTACGCTGCAGCATTCTGAAATGGCAACAAGCTACATTAATTCTTAAGCAAGTATTATTCTAACTATTCTTTGCATGTTATTGAAAAAGGGTTTTTTTCAATATTACAATTAATATTTAAATTTTTTGTTGAATATTTAGCCCAATGTGTGGCTCTTCTTCTGAAGAATTTTTCTTTACCATTTAACATTTAGAGATACAAATCGAACATCTTGATGTTTTACTAAATATCAAGTAATATCTATTTTCTGAATTTTACTTAAGCAAACCTCTTCTTGAAGCAAAGAGAACCAAGAAATGATAGCAGCTTTTGATTAATAGCAAGAATGGTTCATCACCTGGGAAAGCACACACTTTAACTTAAGTTTATTCTGTTAGAGGTTTATATGCAATGAGTATGGAAGAGACTACCTGTCCTTTCATATGCACAAGAAAAGAAATACAGCTGCCAATAAAACTTGATCTACTTTACTGGTTACAATTTTTTGTACAGCTTTATATGAAAGTCCATTTCCACAGATTTCACAGGAGTTTAAGAAAATTTATAAACAAGGAAAGCAGAAAAAACTCTATTCATTTTACTAATTAACTCCAAGTGGTTGCTTCAACAAGATTAACACTATGACTCATGTCTTTTGCCTTTATGGAAATAAGTAAACAGTTAGAAATAATCAGATCTTTAAACATACACTATCTAGTTTTCTTTGATGTACTTGCGATTTTTTAGAATATAAGCCATAGAAGCTAATATCTATATGTTTAAACCATCCTGTTTTCTTGTATGTTAGAAAATTCCCCTTTTGTTGTCCCTGGTGAGCCTGTTGGTTACCCACTTACTAATATTAGATTTCAAGAGCATGTTGTAGCATACATCGATTCCATCTACTGGATGAAATTACTTTTTCCAAGAGGACAGGGGATGAAGGGCTTCTGCCATCAATATGCAGGTTATATTTATGGGAACAGAACACCATGTGTGTGAAAGGGCAAATGTAAATGATGAGTCAGGTCTGAATTATATCAGACAGGCTTTGGCTTTGTTGCCCTACCTTGACAGTTCACTTGCTAGAGGCATAATATAACCAAATTAGAGCCCTCTGTCAAGTCTCTGTAGAGGTTCTACTTGTCTTTCACAATGTGGAACATCAAGCCAAAGGGGAATTTAAGCACAAGTCAGTTTTATGACTGCAGGTATTTTCTACAATGTGAGTTTCAGAGAAATAAACTCGGGGAATTCAAGCACGCTGAATTTTTTAAGCTATGTGTTAGCTGAGATGGAAACACAGAGATAAAGGAGGAGGTTTTGAAGGTGGACTTTTATCTTCTATTTGCATTTCCTCAGAGACACATTCCTCCTTGGGATGTGGGTTTGCTTTACACTTGTAGTCACATGATGTACTACAAAATGTTCAAAATGAATCACTGGGTACTCTTTTTCTGAAACAACTGCATTATTTGGCATGCTCAGTGAGATACTATTTACGTGACGTGATAATGAAAATATATTTGGCTTGCAGCATCTCCAACAGAAAAAATCCCATGAAATGTGATTTCAGGGTCATTGTGAGTTCAGAGAAGCAAATCCAAACTAAACTATTCCAACTCACTACTTGGAATCAAATAAAATTTCCTCTTGTAATGTAAATAAAAGAGAAATGTATTTACAATATCTTGTTTCTTTTTTTCTTCCTTCTCCCTCTAAAAGGAGTAATTTTGGGGTTTTGTGCATATATTCCTAGTCTAGTTTAGTTATGTTGCTAAATATTTTGAAGTATAAATATTTCAAATTTAAAAAAAAAATAAGAACTACTGAGTTTTATGTAATTAAACTAAAGAAAAATTAATATAGCAGTTCAGAAAATAAAAGATTTTACCAGATAGCCTCAGATAGATCAACTTGGACCTTTAAAAGCCCAACCCAACCTAACCCAAAAACAACAAAAAAACCCCCANAACCTCAGCAAAAATATTCCCCAAAAAGCCCTGATGTTTTTGTTAGTATTTCTGAACAAAGAACCTTAGTGATGATTCAGGAAAGTGTTCAAATATGATCTTGATGTTTCTTTCCTGTTAATTAAAAAAGAAACAAAAAAAAATAAAAAAATAAAACCCAGAACAAACCAACCAACCAACCAACCAACCAACCAACCCACAAAGAAACCCCTCTGCAATATATCCCTTCCTCAAAGCTGGAAATAGAACATTACTTCTACTTTTTTTCATGTCTTTCAAAGTCTACTTTTAATTATAAACTGGTGGAGCTCAAATGACATATCCAGTAACTCATTAGTAAAGTCACATAAGCAAAATCTGCAATAGATTTTTTCAAACTAGTAGTTCTTTGGGTGTGGAGTGGAGGTGTTACAGGGAATTTACATTCATAATACAAAATTACTCAGTGCTTCTCATTTACCAAAACATAGAATGAATATCTCTTTTAGACAGCCTGCTACTGCTTTGTGTCAGGGTCTAAGTGGAGCCAGCTGCATTCTCTGTTGTGACTTTACTGTGTGTTTGGATGGGACAGTATTGGGTAGGTGCCCATCTTTGACAGGGGTTATTAGCTTCAGGATTTTTTTATTTAAGTTAGGTTTTAATCAAGTCTAAGTTTTGGTTTCAGTTAAGCAAATTACTTGTAGATCTAATAGTAAAGGTGTGAGGATTATAAAGCAGTCAAAATGTGCCTTCAAAATAATGTAAAACATATTTCTACCTGCATGTAGAAGCGTACACTGAAGACTGGTTCTGGGTGTGAAGCTCAATCCACCAGTTTTCAGAGTCTAGGGAACTACTTATAGCATGGAATATTATGAAAATTATTTTGGTCAAATATGGATCCTAACAATAGACAAAACTACAAATCACCTCTTGTAACAGTTGCCGGGGATGATTGTTGCAGTCCTATCCATGCAATAGCACCTGATACATCTGCAAGGCAAAGAAGCACTGTGATCTCCGTTTATCACACAGGGAAGTTTAGGGGATGACAGATTAGTGATTCTCCAAGTCATATGGCACAAGCAATAGCAGTAAAAAATATATTCACTTGATTTGCTGATTCTAACTCTTAAACTGTCTCTCTGGTCAGCCACATATTTGTCCATTTCACTAAGAAGCAGCACGCATATTACACAGTGCTGTGAAAAACTGGAATGTCCAGTATGTGAGATCTAACTCCTTCTGTAAGGTGCTTATTACTCTCAGCAGTTCAGACCAGTCTGGCTGGTTGCCCAGTTGAATCCCAAATGGCCTCAGTTCTGAAAAGTCCCCCTGTGATTAATGCCTTTCATGTCAATAATCTCCCATGCTTCCAAGAGTCTACTATGACTGGTAGTAGTTCCTGATTGGTTCCTGATTTCAGACTACGAAACTCTTTCCACCAATGAGAACAGACTGAAGTAGTTTTCCATTCCTAAAGTAAACTTACAGTGCCGGAAGAACTGCATTTTATTTTTTTTTCCCAGAAGTGTTCTTAATTAAGTTTGCAGTAGATATTTTGGTCTGAAGGTATGACCTGTGAAATCTCTGGAGATTTTTATTTTTTTTATGGAAAGGAACTTGAGACTAAGCATCAGAGCATGTTTAAATAAAAGAAAATGCTGCTAGGCTAGGCACTATGGTAGTCAAGTTGGATTCTGTCTAAAGAGTAGTTTTCTGATCCATTTTCATTTATATCTCTTAGTTTTTGCAGTTTGAAATGGTTAAAAATTGTTGTTGTGCCTTTTTTCCCACTCAAAAGCACTTTAGTTCAAATAAAAACTAATGCAGAGAAGTGATATGGCAAGATAAATGAAGGATGGGCTAAAAAATCACCATGATACCTCCTATCTGTTACTTGTTCTCAGTTTTATCACTGTCTTGCTGTGTGATTTATGGCAAAAACAGTTTCCCTGCTGAGTGTTTTGGCTTTTCCACCTCTAACACAGAATTAATAGCTTAATCACTGGCCAGCTGCTGGGTTGTAAATGGCTGTTCTTTCCTTTGCTTGATAGCACATTTGAAGAATCAGCATATGTGTTATGGACAGCTTACTGTGACTGTGTATGCCTTTTTAACGTATTTAAATCCCAGTCAGACATAAGTAAATATTCTTGCATATAGATGTGAAGCTGTTTAATATCACACCTTTGTAAAGGGAAACTCATTGGACACTCCATAGAAGTAGCTGAAAATAAAATTGATTATATGTACTTTGTCAACTTACCCAAGGAAAGAACGGATATAGTTACTGTAGTCATTGCAATTTTATGAACTACTTCTAGTTTTGGGGTTGCAAAAGTAGAAATTTATAAAGAAATTAGTTGAAGCTATGTAAGGGTTTGAAGGACTTAAGAAAACCACTTGCTTTTGTAAACTGGTTAAGATAATGTTTCTCTCGAAGACTAATCTTTAGAGTGAAATTTCATCAACAGTCCATTATACTTTTTAATTTTATAATAAATGTATACTTTAGCAATTTAAGATGTTTAATTAAATCATTCACCAAATGGAGTACCTTATATATGCAATTGATTTATTTTAATTTCTTGGAAAGATTAATAAAATTTTGACACTCACTAACACTGAATTTTCAAAGAAAAATGTGTTAATTTTAGAGAGATTCTGTGCTTTCGTAGCCTAGAAAACGAATTTATAAAGTTGAAACAGATTTTTGATAGAAGTGACTGCAAGATACAATAGTGTCCTATTTTTGCCTTTCCTCCTTGCAGAAAGTTTGAGCTAATATCTAACACAAAATCTTAGTATACAACTCAGTAGCATTTTAGAACTTGAATTGTCAGGTTTTTTTTATTTCTAATCACTATTCTCACTGCCTTGATGTAAGATTTTTAGGTCCTTCTTCCTTACCATAAAAATTTTTTCCCTACTTTTTTCTTTATGTGTTTCTAAATTAAGGGTAATTTAAAAACGCATCTGTGCACTATAGGATTAGTTTGCCTCCAGCTGGCACTCCCATTTTTCTTTTCTGTTTATGATGCTGCTTAAGAGAAAGTAATTGCCTTTATCAACTTCTGTGTGAAGTAGTTTCCTATACAGTTATTTTCTAATGGTGCTTTAAATTTTGAGTAAATACATTTTTGTGCAAACAGTTTGAAGTAGTTGGAAAATAGAAATTAACTTGAGGTATTATGCCTGATCATAACCAAATGAGAGTGTAAAAACTCTTTCAAACTTATCTGAACATGAAGGATATAACCATGGTATTTGTAGATTCATATATATTTTTTAGTGACATACAATAGTGTTTCACTATAAGTTTAGTCTGATCCACGTACTTTGGGAAAAGACACTGAGAGGAAAACAATATGCCAGTAGGAACATATCAGCAATTTTAAATGCTTAGATTACGTTGCAGCCTTACTAATTCCTCTTTTGTTAGTAGAGTGGGATTTTGTGTTATTCAAACATAATTGTTAAGACAAGCTGTTCTACTTTTGACAGCGCTATTCAAAACAAAATACGACAAAAGAGTGAGAAACTTTCTTGTTGCAAAAATACTGCAGAGGTTTTAAACACTGCTCTGTCTTGTAAACTTTAAGCAGCATGTTGTTAAGTTATCATAGATGGCAACTTTGTCTTTTAAGGAGATACTACACTCAATGTTTCATTAAAAAAATTTTAAAAGTACCAAATTATGTAGAATCATGGAATCATTTAGGTTGGAAAGACCATTAAGATCATTGAGTCCAATCATAAACATGACACTGCCAACTTCACCACTAAACCACGTCTCTAGATGCCACACCCTTAAAAGACTTGTAGATGTGGTGTTAAGGACATTGGATTATGGGTGGACTTGGCAGTGCTGGGTTAACAGTTGCACTTGATGACCTTAAAGGTCTTTCCCATCATAAAAAATTCTATGATTCTATGACCTACACATCTTTTGAACACTTCCAGAAATAGTGGTTCTGCCACTTTCTTGGGCTGCCTGTTCCAATGCTTGACAATCCCTTTGGTGAAGAAATTTTTCCTAATATACAATCTAAACCTCCCCTGGTGCAACTTCAGGCCATTTTCTTGTCTTCTATTGATTGTTACTTTTGAGAAGATGTTGACTCCCATCTCACTACAACTTCTTTTCAGGTTGTTGTGGAGAGCAACAAGGTCCCCCCTGAGCCTCCTTTTCTCCAGGCTGAACAATCCCAGCTCCCTAGGCTGTTCCTCATCAGATCTCTGCTCCAGACCCTTCCCCAGCTCCTTTACCCTTCTCTGGACACACTCCATCACCTTAATGTCTTTCATATTGTGAGGGTCCCAAACGTGAACAGAGGATTTGAGTTGCCAGTAGAGAGTGCCCAGTGCCCAGTACAGAGAGACGGTCCCTGCCCTGGTCCTGCTGGCCACACTACTGCTGATCCAAGCCAGGATTCCCTTGGCTTTCTTGACTACCAAACAGCACCCCCAGGCCCTTTTCTACTGGGCACCTTTCCAGTCACTCTTTCTCCAGCCTGTAGCACTGCTTGGGGTTGTTGTGACCCAAGGGCAGGATCAGGCACTTGGCCTTGTTGAACCTCATCCATCCAGCCTCAGCCTATCCATCCAGCCTGTCCAGATCCCTCTGTAGTGTTCCTGTCCTCCAGCAGATCAACACTCCTACACAGCAGCGTGTCATCTGACTATAACTGAGGGGCTCTTGATGTCCTCAACTGAATTATGGATAAAGATGTTAAAGAGAAGTGTCCCTAATACTGAGTCCTAGGGAACCATGCTTGTGAGCAGCTGCCAGTTGGATTTAAGTCCATTCACCAACATTCTCAAGGCCCAGCCAACCAGCTTAAACAATGAGGATTACCCCCCTACATTGCCTTCCTTTCCCATTCCCTTTGAAGGGTTTATAGACATCCAATGCAGCACTCCAGTTGTGCAAGTCATCCCATTCCATAATGGCAACTATGTCACAGTTTTCCTACTGTCAATGGCTCCCTCTTGTTTGTTGCCCGTGCTGTGCCCATTGGTGTTGATACACTTCAATTGGGCTATTGATCCACCCACCTTTTTTTTTTTTTGAAGGAGAAGCCACTTCCATGGTTTCCAACACATCAGTAAGTCTTGTGTCTTTGCTGCCACATGAATCTCCATCCCCTCTCTCCACTGAGAGGTCAGACTGTAGGACCTCACTAGCACACCATCCCTCAAATACTGGTGTGCTGCCCTCAGGCTTAGCTCTGCTGTACTTAATTCTATACCTTTTTCGTTTCAAATCTAGTTTAAAGCTCTTTCAGTGATCCCTGATAACTCCTGTGCAAAGACTCTTTTCCCTTTTAAGTCAAGTGTGCCCCATCTGTTGCCAACAGGTCCAGTGTTACGTAGACTGACCCACGAACCAAAACCCTAAAATTCTGCCAATGGCACCAGGCTCAACACCAGGTTCTTCCTGTTTTCTCTATCCTTGTTACTGTGACTGCTGGGATACAGGAGAACACTCCCTGTGTTCCTGATCCCTTAACCAGTCATCCTAGACGCTCAAAGCCGCTACTGATTGCCCTCAGAGTTATCATTTCAACGTGTATGATACACTTTATGATTGCCTCGGTTAGTAAGGAAAATGCAGGACAAAGTGATTGAAAAACCTGCATAATGAGCTACATCAATACCTCATTTAACACCAAGAACAATTAGAATTCAGATCCAATTAGTGACATCAGAGGAAGGTGTAGCCTCACATTTCCATGAACAATGACACTGCTATTACTGATTTTGTTCACCCTGGATGCCTTCTGTGGAAAGTAATGGCATAATTAGAACAGTGCTGTCAGCACACTATGCAGTTGATACAGCTGATTCCGTGCACTGCTGCTTATACAGAAAAATTATTCTAACAGGAAAGACACATAGTCAGGTGTCAGGAGTACTGAAGTGGTTGCCTCAGAGTACAAAAGGAGGACAAGCAATTCTGATCATTCTCACAATTTGTAAGACTCCAGGCATCCACCTACAAGCTCATCGAAGAGATTTGACTTTAAAACTAGACAAGACTCCCAAAGTCCACTCACCAGATCTATTAAAAGGGCTTTCAGTTCTTTTAATACCTTGAGAGACCACATGGGAGAAGACATCACACACATTTCTCAGAAGGTCAAATAATACACTTATACTGGGAAACTTTAGAACATGAAGGAACATGGCAAAAGTTTAAAGGGCAACATTTAGCAAAAATAAAACATTCCACAAAGCATTGACTTAGCACAGGCTAATCCATACAATTTAGCAAAATCCAACCCATCCAACTTTAAATTTGCTCAAATATTAAGAAATCAGATTAGGAGAAGAAGAAGTAAAGAAAGAGAGTGGAAAACACAAAATTACATGTACTAGTGAATCTCTGCATCCCTGGAGTCCTGAACAGCCTCATTTAAATTCAAAGATATTCCTGATATTCTTGGTAAAAGACAGCCATGAGTTCCCCAGCTTAAAAACATATTGATTAAAGGGACAGCTCCTGTTATTTACTTTTGTACTGTTTATTCAATGCCCTTTGCTTCTTATGTTGTGTATCATTTTTACGCCACTAATTATTTTGTAGACCTATATCCTCTCCCAGTAATGATGTGACAGACCTGAATTCTCTGTTCTCTGAGTTGTCTTGTTTCTAGACTGAAAAGGCCATCCTTAAGTAGTTCTTCTGTAAATGTGTACCTATCAGAAACTTTTCCATGAAAGTTTTTCTGATTCTGGATCTTTGTGTTCACACTCTACGTGAAAAGAAGGAAAAAACGGTGCAGCGATTTCCAGCACTCCCCAGGACATTTAAATGTACTGAGTGGAGGCAGGATAACTTTACCTACTAAGCAGTGGATGTTAGAGTTTGTTTTCGTTGCACAACTGAGCTTTATTTCTTGGTTGGAGGACAAAGTGAAAGTGAATGCTCACTTTTAGCTTTTCTGGAGGCATATATAAACAAAGCTTGTTGTATGATGGTCAGATGTATCCACAGCTCATAAAATGTCTAAAATTAAGCCAGGAGTGTTGTAACATTTGTTTTTAGTCAATATACTGGCTTTGTAATAACATATATGGGTTTATTGCTCAGATGAAAATAGTTTGTAGAACATGTATGAAATTAGCAATGCTATAGAAAAAGAAAGACCTGCTCAGCTGAGAAGTTTTGGCAGAATTGAATCATTTACATATGAGTCCACTTTCTCCCTTTTGATTTTCAATTTCAAACACAATTTTTAAAGATACTCAAATCTGATTATATAACCATATGTTTTAAAAAACATGGTGATATTGCTTTTATTTCCAGTATTCTCTTCAGATTCTTCTGTGGTGTTTAAAATTTCTTGTCTGTGGTTGGTGCTGCTGTCTGGTGTTCCACTGTGTTCAGTGTACTTAAAGCAGAGGTCAGATGTGGACTCTGTTTGCAGCAATTACTTGTTCACCAATCAACATCAGTGTCTTTCTTTTCTGTCCCCTAACTGCTAAAATGCCTAATCACAGGAATTTATTTCAAGTTTGAGAGTGGGATTTCAGAGAGACTGCATCATGGGTAGGTCTTATGGATGCATTCAAAGGTAGACCAGTGGTAGTGGATGTCTACCTGCACAGTGATGTGCAGGAGTGGTTATTTGTCCATAGACACAGAAGCAGCCAAGAGTAAGACAGTGTCCTCAGCTATACAGACTTTTGTCAGGAGTCCAAAACACAACAAAGCAGTGTAACAAGTGAATAGATCAGATAGTCTCAAAGAAAAAGTACTTTCTAAAATTCACTCCTGAAAGTGTTGATGCCTACCACAGGTCTTGCTGTGATAAAAAGGGCACAAAACTCATGGGATTGTTCCATCAGCATTGAAGTTCTGTTATGTACAGAGCAACCCAGAACACAAAAAATGTCAAATTCTAAAAAGGCAGAATAACATAAGTGTATACATATATAATACATATAAACTATATATAACATAGTTGTATTACAATAGTATATATAACAGTATATATATAATATAGTTGTATATTGTACATATTTGCTTTTCTTGTGTGGTTAAACTTGTCAGTGTTAAAAAGGATGAATTTCCCTTTCACCTGAAACTGAAGAACTACAGAAGCTGTTTATATGGAGCGGCATAGTAACAGCATGTAATTTGACCTCATGTTCATTTTCTTGGTCTGGTAAAAGTGAAAACTGCCTTTCATTTTTAGATACCTTGTTTAGCAGTTAAACAACTGTAAAAATTCAGTTAAAGGGCAAATTATCCTATCTTCTTTTTTAAATGAATCGAGACTCTCAACTTTTGAAAAAGCACATAATTGATGACTAGTCCAACCATCCCAAGTAATAGCTGAAATCCATGTCTAGCTTCCTACTCTATTTATGGGAAATACATAGTCAAGAAAGAACATGGTTTGTTGATAATTAATTTCTCTCATCTAGTATGAAAAATTGAAGAAGAATTGTCAATATCTCTCTTTATCCTGAACGAATTGGTACATTACCACTTAAAAAGTTTAACTTTCTGCAGAGACCTGCTCTTGGAACTGGACTGCTTTCTTAGAAAATACACAAATACTGAAGATATTTCACTGGAACAATAGTCTTAAAATTGTAAGTAATAAAATTGTTATGAAATACTTAAATGGTTCTTCTGCATTCAGCATTTTCATGATGCTAGCAAATATTCATTGTCACCCCATAGAAAAAAATAAAGAAGCCATTCAGTGATTTCCAGCTTAATTTCTTCTGTCTTACTTTATTCCATTGATTATTTAGCTCTACCTGTGAGATCTCTCCACATCAGAAATTATTAATAGCTTCTTAAAATAAACAAAAACAATGTCCTTGTGTTTGAGAATAGGAGTGTTAGTAAAGCAAATCAGTAGCTTTTCAAATTGTTTGGAGTAGAAGCAACTTCTGTGAGACCTGAAATAGTTCAAACACCAGTCCTTTGTTGTAGTGGCAGTGGTTATTTTATGACAGGTCAATAGTAGCATGCATCAGAGTAAAACAGCTATGTCTGGCGGAACACAATTGTGCCATCCCTTCTGATATTTTCAAACACATTCTAAAGCACATCACAGGTCTGGCATGTCTCAGTGCATCTTGCTTACAGGTTATATGTTTGAGTCTATTATTTGAATTTCACACAGTATAAATCTATTTCTTAGTGAACACAGGAAGTTGAAATGAGGCATTCCCAAGAGAGTGAGCATTCATTTAAGTAAGTGTTCATTTTTTATTATGCATAAAACTGAATCATTCAATTTCCAGATGAGATAAGCTAAAACTAGATTATGAGAAAAAAGTTGACTGTAAATGCTATGTTCTCTGAAGATGATGAGATAAACAACTATGAACAAATTGATTTTAAGCCCTAGTATCTGAAAAAGCATATTTTCTTTCCAGATAGCTGGTGGAAAACTCTTCAGCACCTATATGAAGATTCACAATGGTAGAAGGTAAAATATCCTTGCCTAGCAAAATTGTGAATATTTGCCCAGATGAAATGTTACAGTTTCTTTCTGAGATTTTAAATGATGCAAAGTTGATATCCTCCCACCCTCACTTCTTCAGTCTTTTGCTCAAATGCTCTATATTTATATTTGATTTAGTTAAATGTAACTTAATTTGCATTAATTGAATTCTGCTGATTTATTTTTTTTTTGTGCTGGATCACAACTGGACTTCAGACATCTTCTGAAAACGAGGTTTTAGAGGCAAATAGGAGTCAGTACTCTAACAGAGCTTTTCTACATTTGGTAGATGAGGGAATTCATAATCGCAGTTTGTGATCATAATACTTGTTATGGGAAAAAAGGAAAGTAGCTATACCCAAAAATATTTCTGGGTGATAAAATGAAATTCATGTTTGGTATAACCTTGTCTTTTGCTAAGCAACAGAGGACTAACTGCTCTAAAATATATGTTCTGTTTTGGGTTTTTTTGTTTGCTTGGTTGTTTTTTTTGTTTCTTTGTGAGCCTCAAGATAACTCATGTCTGGAAAGAATGATTTCCAGACTATACATGAAAGAGACAAGTGTTAGTCCACTGGAAATAGAGCAAACCCAGCCCTTTGGCTTTTAACAGACACTCCTTTGAGAGCTTGCAGTTCATATCCTCTCTAAAATCTGCAAGCTGTAGGATCTAACAAGATAAAGATATTTGTCAAGTTTTGAACTATTGCATATTTTAGTGCAAAACACCCTCTGCAATCTCTATATGAAAATACAGATGCTTAGATGCCAGCTGACTATGATCACAACAGCTGTAAAAAGGTGTTTCTTCTTTTTTCACACTAAGGGCATTCACATTAGTTGCTGTGTGACATGATAAACCTGTAATGCAGTGCTGAGCTTCATTTGCTCACTTGCCAATATTAAAGAAAAATTCACTATAATATTTCAGGGATGATAGTCTTGTCTTATGGTCATCTAGCTTTTCTTTTCCTCGTAGACTAAAACTATTACTATTACATGATATTAATCGTGAAAGTGAAGCTTTAAAAGAAATTTTGAGGTTTTAAACCCCCCAATAAATTCTTAATAGTGGAAGGAATCTTGGATGTTTCTGCATGTGTACCTGCTGATGTCATTTGCAGTGAATGTCCACTGCATTTTCATATTTGGGTAAGTCAAGGGGAAAATGATAATCCCAAAGATGACAAAGTTAGTTCAATCTGAAAGCATAACTGTAGATCATAACTGGAATTAAAGAACAATAATGATGTCAAAAAAGAGTAATTCTCCCTGAGAAATAATAAGAACAATTTCACTGAGACAGCAGTTAGCAAAGAGCATTAAGTCACTTCATATAATATATTACTTGGAACTGCTATTTTATTTCCAAATTAAAAATAAAATAAAATAAAATAAAATAAAATTAAATTAGATCAAATTCTCTTGTAAACACACAAGGCAAACTGGACTGGCTACTTGACATGTCAGTTTTCCACAGTTAGCCTTAAGTTCTTTGCCGGTGTCACTCAAAACAAGTCTTCACTGGTGTAATTAGCTATTGATGGTTGTTATGAGACAGATGTTTAATATGGTTATGAAATGAAGTTCTTATTTGGGCAAAAAACTTTCATAATCGACCTCTGCTTTGGTGGTCTTAATGGAGAAGAGAAATCCATTTGTGGTTTTTAAGATGGAACAGCTACTGCACTTCTCTGTGCCTTTTATTAGCCTACAAGTTAAATATATTGACCTTATGGTCTGATACCTCTCATACTGCTCCAGACACTCAAGTGACATTGTAATGCCATTGAAATTAAAAAGGTTACTGTAGTGTGTTTTCTACTCTAAATCTCGTATGTCTTTTATGTGAAACATGGTTTTGCATTAAACTTACAAAATTTCTTAAAAAAATATTATGCACTTTATACTCACATTTGTTTTTCTACAGTTATACAGATGGACTATGGACTATGGCCATCAGACTTTTTATTTTCTGACAAGTCCCTGAAAATGTTTTTGCTTAAAAATCCCTTAAGAAATTGTAAAGCTATCGTTTGTTTTTTTGGGTTTTTTTGGTATTTGCTTGCTTGTTATATAGCATTTTCTTTCCTGTACATCTTGAAAATGATCGTACTATTTCTAATTTTGCTGCACAGAAAAATGGCAATTAAATATTTTGTTGAAGGTTGTTCGATAAAGAGTGCAGTGTCACCTGAATGCCAGATGCACAGCACAGTGATTAAACTCATTAATAAATTCCTTGCACCCAAACAGGACATCTGGGGATTTATGACAAGCAACAGTTAATGTTTTCTAACACTTACTGTGGTGTGTTATAAAAGCTCTTACAGCATTCTTCTTTTTCCTAAAAAATGCTGTCCCTGTTTGTATAAGCAGGGAATTATACCAGGCTCAGTAAATCAATAAGAAAATGAAATAAATGGAGTCCAGGTAGAATTTTCTGGTAATGCACATTAGTTATTAAGTCCCATAGTATCCTCAGCTCTGGAGTACTCAATACAAATGCATTCCACCCAAAGAAGTTACACCATAAAGGTAGCCATAAACTTCAATACCATCAGACTTTAATGATAATATCTGAAATTCTGCTGTATGGTATATCTGTAGCTAAAGGGTGTCCTGGGAAGTGTTATAATTGCCTTTTCTCTTGTGACATGCTTATGAAAATGCTATTTCCCTTTTTAGAGTTTATGTGAGCAGATTTAGGGTGGCTGTACCTATTTTTTGCTGCATTCTAGGTGTTAAAAAGTGAAAAGATATTGGCCATAAAGCTTGCCTGATAGAAAGGGTCTTGTGCTGTAATGCCTGGTGTGACGTTTCTGTGTACCAAGAGCAGTATGATGAAATTCTGTTGCATTCCTTGACATAGCTTCAGAGTATCTCATCACCAATTCTGGAAGTCACTGGCCTCAATATCACCTAGCATGACTGTCATCTTTCCTCCTTGGAAGTACATTGACAGGAATAATGATGCACAGTAAGTGGGAAATTCTTTAATGAAATATTTTTTGGTTGAGGGTTATAGCTAGAAAAGTCTGCTTCACTGAAGCAATCATATCTGTCCTTGGATGTCCTCAATATACAGTACATAGTTTCAGTAGAGAGAGAAGAAGAATTGCATTTTAGAAAATTTCCTTCTTTATCTTCTCCCTGGCAGGCAATGAACTGAAATGTAATTAACTCTTTCACTGCTTTAACTTTGCAACACATCGTATTCATATGAAGGGCATTCCTGTGAATTTGACAAAATTCAGAGAGGGAACAAAAGCTGTTGCACATACTCTCAAAGTTATTTTTATGTCTATATCCCTACATTCCTTGTAATTTTGAAGCTGAAAAAACCCTGCTAAAAATCTAATATTTATGCTCCATTTTCAATATAATAGTTTCATATTTCATCTTTACTGCAGTTATCTGCAAAAAGTAATTCTTAAATATACTTGTAATGGAAGGAATTTTTTTCTCTGTGCAGTGTGAATCTGGTTTAACTTTGTCAGAACAGCCTCGTCATTGTGTACCATTCTTGTCCCATGTTTCACTTCCTCTAATAAGCTTTCTTTTGATTTGGAGCTCTGCTGTATCAGTCACCATGCACTTTATTTATCGATCTATTGAAGACATCAATGCTGTTGTGTTTTTGGTCTGTAGACAAGACTTAGTAATGTCAGGAGTATTTGAATGAAGTTCTGTGAACTCAGCAATCAGTATTTCTATGTATTTCTACATCTATTAACGTATTCCATGTAAGAAAACTTTCCTGTTATTTGCTGCTCTTAATCTTTAGAAATCATATTTCTATTTCTAATCTAATTTTTATATGACTGCAATACAAAATCTGTATGTTTTCTAAATGATTTTTTGTAAAAATATTTTCCTTCAAACCTGGAGTCAATTTGAAATTTATTATCACGGTCAAAAAGTATTTAGCTTTGTGCCCTGAAAAATACAAGCTTTTCATCACAACTACTATTCAGTAAGAGTTATTCAGTGACTGGTTTCATAAATGACATGCAAGATCTTAGAGAGAAATTACTAGACATTATCAGTAGTATGAAAAACCCATTGCTCCTACTAGAGTTCCAAGTGCTAATTGCAATGACGTAAAAAAGTGAAGGCAATTTTCTGGGTCTTTTCAGTAATATGCATAAATACTTCTTTGTAAATTAGAAGAGTAGAAACTGCACCACCTCTTATAGTATCCTTTTAAATGTGCTTGGGGAAAATTCAGCTTCCTTCTGTGCATAATAACTACACCACAGCTTATTTTAAAGTCAGGTATTCCAGGCAGTAAGTTTATTCTTTTCAAATGGCAATGAATTTTTTCTATTAAAGGTTTTTTGGCTGTGAAGTGTAATGAAGTGTCTATATATGTTATACAAGTTACAATTTTCATAAACAGTCACTCTTCTCAAGGTGACAAAGTGTCTGGAACATAAACAGGATAAAAATGCAGACCATGTCTTTAAATGGGGGTTGTAGAGACATTTTGTGGGTTTTTTTCAAAAGCTACCAGTTTTATGAATTTCAAGTTTTTTTGTTGACCTGGATGCAATGGGACTCCATTCCTTTCAATACATGGCAGAAGGAATTATGAACATTTATTTTTGTGTGCTCCATTACTGCAGCATTACTTGAAACTCTTTTAATTTTGCTTTGTTTTACATACTTTCTGTTAATATTACAGAATAATAGGGTTAAACAACACGAGAGAGAAGATCCTTCCCTTCTGCTCAGAACTGGTGATACCACCTGGACTGCTGGGTCCAGTTGTGGGCTCCCCAGCACCCATGAACACTCTAGAGGGAGTTCAATAGTGGGCCACAAGGATCATTAGGGTTCTGGAGCACCCTGCATATGAGGAAAGGCTGAGAGCTGGAAATGGTCAGCCTGGAAGAAAGAAACTCAAGGGGATCTTATTGCTGTACATAAGTACATGAAGGGACATGTAAAGAAAAGGGAGCCAGGCTCTTTTCAGTGCAGCAGGCACTGTCCTAGTTTCAGCTGGAATAGGGTTAATTCCAGGGGAATATTCCATACCACAGAATGTCATGCCCAGTACATAAATGGGGGGGAGTTGGCTGGCAGGGGCCTGTCACTCCTCAAGGACTGGCCGGGCATCAGTCAAGGGATGGTGAGCAGTTGTATTGTGCATCACTTTTCTTGGGGTTCATTCCTCTTTATTTTCCCTTTTACATCATTGTTACTATTATTTTATTGTTACTATTGCAATAATTATAATTTAGTTTAGTTCAGTTATTCAGTGGTTCTCATCTCCACACATGAGTTTTGTTTTTGGCTTTCTGATTCTCCCCCCCACAGCACCGGGTGCAGGAGTAGAGAAGTGAATGAGCATCTGCCTGGTACTCAGTTGTTAAACCACAGCAGGCATAAACTGGAACGCAGCAGCTTTCATATGAACATCAGGAAACACTGTGAGGTAAAATTAAACATCCCATAGGTATCTTTTCACCCCACCAGTTTTGTGATTCTGCGAGATCATGGGATAATGTCTTAGTTTTTTAGAATTTATGCAAATCCTAGTTCAATTTGTATATTGTATGTCTTTATGACTCTGGACCAAGGAAACAGGGAATTCGGTCTTTTAATTTTGTAACTAATTGATGTGACCAATTTTTTTTTACTCATTGACAATTTTCTTTTGGTTTAGAGTCTTGATAGTAACTCATTTGTTTCTGTATGACCACTTTAGTGTATGGATTTTGTTTTGTTACCTTTTCTCCCCAGTTTCTCGGATGAGGGATCTTTACTGCCTGCTGCCTACAAATGTACACAGAAACAGATGAACAAGAACAATGGAAATATCAAACGTAAAAATTTAATAAATTACATTTACAAGAGATAATCACTTTTTGAAACTAAAATAAAAATAAATATAAAAAAATTGACATTTCTCCATCAGGTGTTAAGAATTTAATTACCTTTTGATTTGAAAACTATTTTAACTTTGCAGTATAAATTGATGTGTGTGTATGTAATTTTAGGACATAAATGTAGGTATGTTTGCTCTTATTGCACAAGACATGAGTCATAACCTGAGCTTTACCATCATATCTATCAAACTCGGGAGTAGCCAAAAGTGTTTATGTGTGTGGTTTAATTTTAATTTATCTTCATTCACAGTTGAAAACCGATAATTGAAACATAATAATTGTATCTGAACTGTACGAAAGTTTTGGTGTTTGCACGTACAAAAAGGATTGTTTTGGGAAGGAAAATGATCTAATCTAAAGCCTAATTACTATACCTTCATTAATGTAGTACTTGAATCGAACAGATATGTGAACTATTTTGATCATTAATATGTTTCCTGTGTTCAAAAGCCAGAACATGTTGCTTGAAGGTAAATTAAAGCAACTGTAGAAACAGAAAAATATGGTCAGAAAGGTACCTTAACCTTCCATGACTGCAGCTCTTCAAGGTCTATATCTTTCATGTAATGTTTTGCACTATTTCTTATGCGTAACATTTCTGTTTCGGTTTAATGGGGTGCATTTTCAATTAAACACTTGTATCTGTGTTTGTTTTCCTGCCCAAACAGATGCAGTGACAAGCTGTTTTAACTAATATCATTCAGCTGGAGAGCAGCAGATGACATTTTACTGAAGGCCACAGTAATGGCTTGGCCAGGAGAGTGCATCTGTTAATTTTGTAGAGAAAACTGTGTTGTCTGAGCACAGCTGGATTGTATGAAGGCAGAAAGGAAAGAGAATTCTAGTGGTTTTGAGTGGCAATGTTTGCTACAGGGCTGTCTTTTGTGAGAAGATGCCAGAAGCTTCTACAAAGTCTGACAAAGCTAATGCCAGATGGCTCTAAGATGGCCCATCACTGTCTCAGGCAGAGCCCATCATCAAAAGGTGACAGCACAACACCACTAGGTCTAAGAAGGAGAAAATACTTCTGTGCAACACCAAACATGACAGAGGAGTGAGAATATGAGAGAAAAACAGCTCTGCAGACACCAGGGTCAGGGAGGAAGGAGGGGAAGGAGGTGCTTCAAGTGCTTTGATCTTAATGGTTGCTTGGTAGGCTTTTAGAGTTCTTTCAATTTCCCAATAAATTTGGGTGAGTAGCAGTCAGTTGTTTCCATTACAGTTGTCCTGTCCTGTGTCCTAATGAATGAAGCTGCTGTGTTTCAAGCATTTTTGATCACTCTATTTCATTTTCAGTTCAGATCTATTGTGTCACAGCAATTAATAAACTGATTTTCATCTCTTTCAGGTGAGTTATTTCAGTTCCTGCCCTCTGCATGCACATATGGCACTTCTCTTCCCTAGTTTACTAAAATATCACATCTTGATGTTCCGTTCTCACTTAGCATTTTGTTTATTAATTATTTTAATTTGTTAGAAGTTATAATTATTTAATATTTTCAGTGAAAGATACCAATAATGACTGTTACCATACATACTTATTTGTGGTGCTGTGTGGATACTGGCTTCTGTGAGAAAATAAGTGATGCTTCAGTAAACAGCATGTTCATAGAAGTGATAGCCTCAATTACAATGTTATGTCTGAATCAAACACAAAATTTTGTTCAGATACAATGGTTTGTGTAAGTAGCACACTTACAGTAGCATGCTGCAGATTTTCTTTTCTCTAAAACCTAAAAGAATTCCAGTAGGAAGAGTCCAGCTTCACACTTAATGTCTTCATCAGTCATGTCTCATTCTGTTTTCCTTTGCCACAGTCATGCTGAAAGGTACACTGAGAGTCAATTCTCCCTGTGCAGTTTGTGTTTGAATTATCATACAGATAGATATTTTATAAACCTTGATGACAAAGGCTTGAATGCCTTTTTAGCACAACTGAGTTATTTTGGTTAGGCAATAAATACCCTAGTATTTATGTGAATTATTTCCCTTATTCTCAGGGAATTTATTTTACAGGCATAATAGTCTGCTTCTTGCTAAAAAGCATCCCGTGTAAAGAAATAAGCTTTTCTTTACATCCTAGCCTATGTCTACATTGCATAACTTAGTGCCACATTGAATCACAGAATAGTTTGGGAAAGTAACCTTCAAAGTCCATATAGTCCTGCACTGAGCAGGGATGTCCTCAACTATCAGGTTGTTTAGAACCCTGTCCTGACCTTGATTTTTTTTTGCAGAGATGGGATTTGTCCTCTCATGTCCAGTCTAAAATGTCTGTCCCCATTTTATAAGCCTCCTCTAGCACTGAAAAGCCACAGTGAGGCCTCTCCAAAGCCTTCTCTTCCCCGGGCTGAACAATACCAACTCTCTCAGTCTGTCTTAGGAGTGTTCCAGCCCTGTGATCATCTTCATGGCCCTCCTCTAGGCTATCTCCAAAAAGCCCACATCCTTCTTGTGCTGAGGACTCCATAGCTGGACACAATACTGCAGGTGGAATCTAAATGAGTATGGAACAGCAGGATAGAATCGCCTCCCTCAACTCCACTTCTTGAGCTGATCCAGTTCCCCCTGGATGACATCCCACCCTAAGGGACATCAGCCACAGCACTCACCTTCAACAAGCTGCATTCACATGTAAAAGAAAAAAAAAACAACAATCCAAAACCAGAAAAACAAGAGGTCTCCAGGTCTGTTATGATTTCTGATGAGTGTTCTGAGGAGACTGCAGCTGTTGTTTTTGTTAACTACTGACTAAGCTCAGCCAGTGGTCCTCTGCAAATCCATATGTGAGGTTAGAGGCTATAAGCACAAAGTAGTTCAGAGTAATAATATGGGCCAGAGGAAGGCATAAGACCACATGAACTTTAGAACCCTGTGACAGAGAAGGTCAGAGTTCATTTGTTTTCCCTCACCTTGAAACCAATGAATCCAGGAAATGGAATTTCGTGGGATTTATCTGTGGTGTGTGGTTTGGGTTTTGAAATATAACACCAGACCTTTGCTTACTCGTGGCCCTGTTTTTTTTAAACATTAACACTGCTAAAATGATGAAGTCAAAAGCATAAGTATAATTCTAGCTACAAATGTTCAGTCACTGAACACAGTTATGGCTTGTCTTACAGTTCACAGTTAATATAGCTACCTTTATATGCCTGCACAAATTATTCAATAGAAAGACTAAAAATTTAGTGTTAAATCTTCAGCAAATTTGGATGCAAAGGACAAGATAAGGCAGACATAAGGAGCAGCAAATTCATAGTTTCAGGAACATAATATACAGAACATATTTCTACCCTGTTTAAATGTCACTTAGATTAAGAACTGAATTAATTCCACCATTTCTATTTTAAGTAAATTATGGGAGATAAGAAGAGGGGAAAGAGCTAGGGAATAAAATACTTAGTGCATGAATACATGTATTAAGCACCGAAAATAGTCCGTGTATTAGCAACTTTTCACTACATAAAAGATACTTTTATCTCTCATGTGGATGAGGACTTAGAAAAGAAAATAAAGTTGTGACAAAATTATTTCCAAGGCATTTTTGTAAGGACAGTTCTGACATTAAAATGCTCCAATTCTTCAAAAAATGCTGAGACCCAGAACACTGAACAAACTTCCTTGTAAAAGATATGACCTCATATTTTAAATTATTGCAGGAACACATGTATTCACAAGAGGAATTCTGTGAAAAATTGTGGTGTCTGGCCAATGCATACACCTAGCTGATAATTCTCCTTCTTTCTTTGTCATTCTTTCTCTTCTATTTTACCAGACGCTAAAAGAAATTTGTGTTACACTTTTTTATTGACATGTAGTTTTCTGTGTCTTTCATGCAGACTGAAATCATGTCTGAGAATGACTTTGTCTCCATGACTCCTGAAGATTCCGTTAACTCCATTGTGAGTCTTGCTTTGGGCTGTGAAGGGGAAAGGGGAGGAGGCAGAGTTGCAGAAGAGTATGTAACGTCAGGATATGTATTCAATATATTTGTGGCCTTTTTATTTATTTTTTACAAAGCTTTGCACAGAGACATCACATTGCTGTGCATCTACTAGCAGTATTAACCTTCTGAGAGGTACAGAAAACTTTTGTAATATTACTAAAGGGCAGTATATTGACATTTTGATTCGATTTTCTCTTAACAAGAATGGGAATTTCACGTATTGGATTGTGTAGGGAAAATAAATAATGGAGCATGGTGCATCTGCAAAATAATCATTGCTGTAGTCTTGAGAGACAAATAGCAGCATATTAAATTAACCAGGTATTATTTTATGCCAAAAGAATGGGTCTTGTATTGTTTTTTCGCTACTCATAGAAATTTCTGTAAAGAATTTGATTGTGGATAAGATGAAATTTCTAATTGCTTTACATGAGTTTCAATTTATCTATGTTAGATTCTGGTTGATGACATGAAATTAGTCATGAGAATCTCTACGGGAAATAGGCAGGGAAAGGTAAGCAAACCAGAAGTCAGCATTCAGTTATTTTCAGTGTTGTGAAGTGCCGAGTGAACAAACTGTGACATGAGGAAACGTCTGCTTGCACTTTTCCTTCTAGGTTAATAGGATTATATTTTAGTTTTCATGCGAACAGCAAAGTACAGTAATGCATGAAAACTCTAATTCTAAAAGAGATGGGAAGTGAAGGGTCTACGTCAGCGATAAACACAGCAGGAATAAATTGCAGACAAAGCCACCTCTTTGTTTCCCCTGCAGAGAAGCCAGGAAGCCTGAAGTTAACTGAGACAGAAAATATTTCAAGTTTTTGCCACAGAAGTTGTCAAACCTGAAACTCCGGTGGGCTTAATGCTACAAGCACTAAACAAAGCAGAGGGCCTTTGGATGAATGTCCAATGCATTTACTGTGTGGGTTTTCACTCTGTTAGCAGTGCAGAAAAGTCAGAAGAAGGAAAAAGCACAGATTAGATTGCTCAGCGTTTGACACGTAGGGTCCCCATGGTCAGTCCACAGCACTTTCTAGCATTTCTATACTAGAACCTGAAACTCTCTGTGGAATGGTTAGCCCTTACCTCAGTCCACTCTTATCCCAGGTTTTTTCCCATTGTGAAATCTGTTTGCAAGTGAAATGATAAAATAAGCAAGTTAGCCCTTAACCTTCAACTGCAGTGTGACATCTTCCCTAATGGCTGAAAGGATTATGATTGCACTAATACATGGAGAACTTTTCCTTTTACACATAGTCTTGTGCATAAATGCAAATTTTCATAAATCCACATCTGCCATGTAAGATTTTAGCGAGATGCAAATATAACACAGAGCTATAGTTATATAGGGCTTTTGTATGTTGTCCTCTTACATTTCATACTGAAAGGGATGAGATGTCTATAGGGCAGTAGTTGAGTGGCGAAGATAAGGGATTGGAAGGGGATGTGCTGCAGGTTTGGGGAACTTTATGCTTTCATGTTTCTATCTCCTGTATTATATAGTAGTTGATTTCCATGTATTTTTTGACATTTAGAATCATAATTTTACCTTTTAATATCAGCTGAATGGCACCTGCTCTACTAAGGTATTAAAAAATATTAGTTATAAACAATGGAAGTAGAATGTTAAAAAATGTGTTTTCAGGCTGCTCAGGCCACTCAGGCCATGAGTAGTTTTACTGGAATGAAAAAATAAAAACACAAAGTAAGAACTCAAACCTGCTTCATTCTTAAAATCCAAGTAAAGGAATACTATGGATCCTTTTCCTTAATACAGAAAACTACAGAACGGTGCATTCACAGTCCTGGACTCCTCCCCTAATAGCAACGTAACACATTCATTAGCATTCTTGTCTGTGAGTCTACTACTTTGTAATTGATGAATTCATGCTCTTCTCTCTAAGACTTTTCTGTCAGTAATTTGGAAGACTGTTCTATGGCATGCAGAGTGGGAGCATGGGAGCACAATCTGTCCTTTATTTGTGTTCTGGTGCACTCACTCTGCCACTGTGGCATCCAAGTGATTCCCTAGCAATGTGAAAAAGAATTATAGTCTGCCTTAGAAAGAATTTCTATTTCAGAAAAAAAAAAAAGGACCTAAAAAAAAGCACTCTGCTCTTATATCTGAAACACTGAGCTAGAAGATAAACACAGCAGCAATGAAAAATGTATTTAAGATGGAAGGAGCAATAACACAGTGATTGCTTGAGGAAAGGAGAATCATCTAATGCAATAAGTATCAGTGTAACAGGGCAAGATGAAGCTGCACAATATTCTCATTCCAGCAAAGAGTCTGAGCAAGGAAGTTGTTGATCATGGCTGGATGCCACCCCTGCTGTTCTGGGGAATTGTTCTAAACATTTTGTGGTTAAAATGCAGTTCTATCTGGCAGTTGATACAATTTGAACTTGTAGCTCAAATGTTATTACAAAGCACCATGATCTGCAAACCTTACTCAGGCAAAATCCCCAAGTCCACCAAAGTATCTGTCAAAACATCTGAAATTTAACCACAAAACGACAAAGGTTTTGTGTAATAACAGATTTTAAGACAGGCTTTAGTAAGCATTAGTTTAATAAGGACTTCTTAGTTGCTTGGCTAAATAAAATAGCTGGAATTCTCATTCTAGCTCTCAAGTAAATAAAAAATAAGAAGACCATAGACCAATTAGTAAATTACCGATTACCTGACACTTACTTCACCCAAGTTTAACTGAGGATTATTGCCAGGAAGCCATCTCTTGATTCTGGAGTTTTAGATCCAAACGATGTGTTGGTAGAAAATGGCCTGGTAAGTTTTTATATATATACGAACACATATATGTTGCTACTGAACTACGAAGCTATTTTTGTGTGCGCTTGTAATTTTTTGTAATACATTTCATTTCACGGTGTTAGTCCTTTCACTCTTGCCGAGTTCCTATAGGGACAGAAATGACGACCCACCCCAATTCCATGGTGCAAGCAGGAATGGCCGCTTTATTGAGGGGCGCATGGGACTTTCAGAGGTTCGGGTAGGAGGGTTCTGGAATTAGGGAGGAGTAATGGGCTAAGTTAGGGCAGAATGCGACACATAAGGAAGGGAAGGGTGGTGACCGCGACATACAAGAGAAAAACGGGGTGGCCAACCTTATAAGGGAGTGGTGCAGTGCCCCACAGGCTGGCCAGCAAGTCGCTGGGGGTACAGTAACCAATCACGACAACTGAACAATAGAAATGAAGAAAAAAAACGGAATAATGCCTATTCTAGTACAAGATGCTGCTAACCGGCTAATAAGAACATTTTAGAACTTTTAAATGGCAAAAACGGTGACCACGGGTGCGTTCCACAGGGATCGGGTTCGGGCTGGGCCCCGGTCCCGGTCAGATCTCTGTTTAGTTTTGCTCTCGGCGGGTCCTGGTGCAGACCCCGTGTTCCGTCGTTTCCAGCTCGTAAAATCCTCTGATGGTTCTCCCGCGCACTCTCACTCGAGAACAAAATATTTTTCCATTTTAAAAATGTTCTTTAAAAGTCTTAATGTTCAGAATATGTATAACATACAGCAATGTACCAATTTTCTTTTAGTTCTATTCCCTCATAATGTTCTCATTTCTAACATAGGTGGAAATAAAAAGATACGTTTTATTCCCCTATTTTTTGATCCAAGTGTAGATCTGATTATGAGTTTTCCTTCACTGGGGTGCATGCTTAGTCTGGAAACAATCTCAAAATGAGAGTATTTAATACTCATATCCCTAAATTGTTCCACTTTTCTTCCTATTACCTGTTTTTACCTGCCTGATACTAATGGCAATTATTTACTACCTGATTGAGGTAGAATTGAGGTCCTGTGCTCTCTACTTTTTTACTAGCTTTCTGTGACGGGTTATGAGGCATTGAAGGAGAGGCTGGGACAATTTGAGAGGATTGGTGGCTGTGCAAATCCACTAGCCCAGGCTTTTGTAGGGACACGACCCTTTGTAATTTCTGTAAAACCAGCAAAGTGGTTTTGTGTTTTCCCCTCATTTGTAAAAGTCACTGTTCTTCCCTGAAAGGTATTTTGATTCTACTTTTTTCCTAAGGAATGCAAGGACAACACTTGCCCTGTGAGTCACAAGAAAAGTCTTTCTTACCTAGGGATATTTGCCATGGAACAGTTCAAATTAGTGTTGATTTAGTGGTGTATCCTAAGAATTTATAGATGTCACATTCACCTTTCTACCTGTATTTTTATTTTTTTATATTATTGTATAGTTTTATATGTTCATGCTTCACAAAATTAATATTGTAAGTTTCTTTAGCTCAAAGCAAGAGTGCCCCACCTCTTACTGAGCTGAAATTTGTTAATCTGCTAAAAACTGACATACAGTAATTCCAGTGTATCTGTCAGCTGAAATTCAAACCCATTTATCTAAAAAATTAATGTCATTGATCATGAATGATGAAATCTGGTTTTAAATATTAAATATTTTTTAAAAAAAACCCTGTGATTTTACAACTTTACCAATTTGATGGGCTATGAGTATGTGTGTGTGTGTGTGTGTGTGTGTGTGTGTGTGTTCAAAAGTCTCTGCAATAATGACCTTATTTTTAGCTCAGCCTAATCAATTTACAAATCCTGCTTAATGGGAAAAAACATAATGAAATAATGATGTTGGCAGTTATTGAGGGCAACTTCTCTTATAGTTAATAATAAGTAACCATCCTTCCTCTAAATAAAACGCGCCTAGAAACCACTATTTGCTATTAGTGCGGATTCCTAACAGATGATTCGAACTCATGCTAACAGTGACTCTCTACAGAGTATATTTTAATGTTTTAAGTTAACCTACATACAATCCTGAAGAAAAAATATTTAATATTCAAATTAATTTGTGAGTTCCAAATTTGAGCAATAAGATAGCTTGTTTGCATGTGTTTACTTTTTAACACAGATCTTACCTTTTGTATTTTTTGGTTGGTTTTTTTTTAGTGGTAGGCATCTAATTTATGGAGTAATATTATGTAAGAAATTTATAGAATTCCTTGAGCCTGTTGCTGTCTTCAGAATTTTTTGTTATTTCTCTGAATTCTATATTCCCGAGTGGACTGAGCCACATGTTCACCCCTCCTATGCTGGTCTGGCTACATCAGGGAGACATTTACATTCATTTAGTGAACTGAGGGAGAAAAAATTTTACCAAGACTTGATCCACCCAGCTCCTGGCAGCTGCTTACATAAAACAAAGATTACTCCTTGGTCTTTGTGTTGAGATACAGCCACCTTCTTTGCAACAGCTGTGGTCACTCATAGCACACATTATTTCCTGAGCTCCATGGGCACATCATGCTTGTCCATTTCCTCCCATGACAGGGATTGTTGGTCAGTCAGAGAGTGCTGTGAGTACACGGCTGATATCAAAGTTTCAAAGGTTCTGGAAATCACATGTCCTCAGCAATTGGAAAAGGGCAAATTTTCACTAACCTTCAAAAAACCACCAAAAGTATAGACCAGTCTGCCTCTCCTTGGTCCCTAGGAAGCTTCCAGTTAGTCTGCTTGGAGCGTATTTTGGAGCACTTAAAAGAGAAGGTCACTTGGAGGAGCCAGCATGGATTCACCAAGACTAAATAGCGCTGGTCAAACACGATTGTCTTCTAGGCTAAGTAGATGGGATTTATGGAAGAGAAGGCAATGGATGCTGCTTTGCTCAACTTTTCAAGGTTATTGACACTCTTCCACAATATCCTTGTAGCATGTTTTGGTCTGGATAGATGGATGAATGGAAAAGTGAAAGATAAATGAAATGATTGCAACAAAGTACTGGAACACTTTGGCAGGTTGGCCTAGGCTGAATTATTGATATGTATGCACTTGGGAATACCAGTTGGGAATTAAGGGCTTCAGGTGGGCTTGGGAAGACCTGGTAAAAATAATGTAAGTTAGGATATCCTGGATCAGAGAAAAGCTTTCTGCAAGCTGGCAGTCTCTGAAGTAATTTCCTTCCTGCTGCAATAGGAAAAGAATGAAAATAAGCCTTTGTACTCCAGGTGATTTTTTCACAATATCCCAAATAAAACTGGTTTTGTGAAATGACACCACTGAGCATTTGAGATTCAAGTTGCTTCATTCTTGTGACACACAAGATGAACCTCAAACTTCCACTGTGCACGGTCATGACTGTGCTTTATATCCGTAGGGTAGTTTTGATAAACAAATTCCCCACATCGAATAAATTTGCCTTGGCACCTCTTCTCAATAAAAAAAACAATGAGGTGATTTTTGCAGGGTAGAAAAGCTGTTTGGAGTAAAATATTGCAAAGAAAACCAGGTTCTTCCCATACCCTTAGTTATTACAGTGATGAATCCCTAACACAATGTGATATTTTACATTACAGAAATTCAGATATTTTTCTGCAAAGAACTAGAGCCATTCTCCAGCTCTTCCCTGTCCAGTCTTTGTCTCACACAGAGGACCCATGCCCTGGTTTGTCCTCAGGGAGGTACCTGATTCCTGAGGCTGGGGCTTTTCTCAGTGCTCCTTGGCTGCCTTACCTCCAAAACCCAAAGCACTATCATTTTTATTTTCTAGACAGTAGACCACTGCCTCTCCACCATCATTTTGGAGTATCTGCGCAGAGTATTGTCATGAAGTACCCTGAGCCATTTCCAGTACTGATGATTTACAGAAACAATGGTTTCTCCGTGTCTGGCGTGCCATCTGCCATAAGCATCTGTGCGCTGTTCTTCCTGGTCTATCAATTAATCACATAATCAAAATAGGGGATGTGTGAAGTGAGGGGGGGAGATGGGGCTTCTCCCACTGCAAGAGAAGTTGCAAACAAAAAATAGGGAAATCAAGTCTGGGATTAAAATTCTAATGCTGATTAAGTGAAGAGGGGGTTCATTAAAACAAGGGCTCTTCCTTTTATTCTTCTGCAGTCTTATTACCAGAACAACATTTGCCTAATGCTGATGAACTTTACCATAAATTTGCAAAAATTACACATTTTTACATAGAAGGAGTAATTGCATGTAAGAAGCAGACAGTTTAGTGTGAAATTATCTGTTTTATGCATGTAAATGTACCACTGAGTCCAACTAAAATTTAACTCTATTAATGAAGCAGAATAAACAGCTGAATTTCTATCAATCATGGCCTTTAAAAGTGGCATGCAGTTGAACGAGACTGCTTTTGTGCAGCTGCCTTTAAATATAGCCTGCCTTGCTCTATTATATTACCTCAGTCTCCTAAGATGGCATTACAAAAGGTAATGGTTTCTCCGCTCCACTGAACTGCATGTTCAGCTGTTTTGTAGAACTGCAGAAGAAGGTATAAATTTTAATTATTAGTTGATACCTCCATAACATGTGCCTTTTTCAAATGCCATTTATATGGTGCAATTAGTGGCACTGATGGAGGTTTTTTTCTCATTTTTTTTGAAACCAATTAAGTGTATTATGTCACCTTTTTTCTTTTTTTAAAATTTTTTTTATTAATGTATGTGTAGCTACATAACACTAACCTTAAAAGCACCCTAAGGTCCTTGGATGTATTGCTGTCATTAATCAAGACATTATACAATTATTAACACTGCTGGGGAGAACATCAGGTGATAATAAAGTTACTGGAAAACAAATATAATATGTTTTGCTATTACTCATTTTGTGAGAGGAGATTGGGAATATTCTCTTCCATTACTTTCCTTACTATTTTTCTCCCGGTGTTACTGATTTCACCTCTGGGAATCACAGAATGTATTAGGATTAACTGCTGTAGGTACAGGAGTAGTGAAATGAAATGAAGGAAAATTCTCTATTTTATGCTAAAATCCCAAGATATATATAACCCCAAGAAGAATAAAATAAGTAGAAGACCATTATCTACTAAAAATGCAGTTTCTGAAAAGGAGAACTAGTAGCAAAACCACAAATAATTCTATGCATTGTAAGCGGTGTCTTCCCCTAATTAACTGCAACTACACTACCTTTTTAACCTTCCAGAAGACATCTTCCAAGAGCCACTTTTGGAACTGATACTATCTGTAATAGCTGCACTGCCTCAGTGGTACCATAAAAGGTGTGTTAAATCTGTCACAAATGTGCCATTACCATCCTGTTCTAATTGCTTTTAACTTTTTCATTATTATTTTTATACCTACCAAGGAAGATAAATTCCTTCCTCTGCTCTCTGAGGCCACTGAACAACAAGTACACTCATGGCAATTAATACCTTTGGTGCGTTTTGCTGGCATCTTGCACCAGCTTCCATGAATCAGTATAGCCCTTCAAGAAAATAACCTACCTTTTAATTTTAAAAACAACTACCAATTATCTGTACATGAACATACCTTGTAATACCTCTGCTGCTGGTATTTTTTTCTTTTTGTGTTTTTGTAAGCTATTGTGTACAGAGCCTCAGCCTCCCTCATGTCTCCATATGCATCCTATGTGTTATGTTTTTGTTTATTGTAAACCTAGGCCTTTTTCATCCAAAAGAAAAAGCGATGTCGGATCCAGAAGAGTACTGTATGCAGTAAAGGAAATCTCTTATGAAATGACCTTTCCTATCTGATTCTGAGACATTATTTTTCCCTTTACATCTAGTGTGCTCTTCATTCATGCTTAGTCCACTTAATAAGTAAACTAGCAAATCTGAAAAAAAATCTAGTGAAACATAGTGATGAATTCTTCATTTTTGACTCATTGCAGGGTGGTACTGGATTGAAAGTCATTCTGTGTGGTCCATGCCAATAGTTAATGGCTAAAGTTAATGAAAAGGAAATATTTAAAAACTAGATTTGTGAACTCCAGGTTTGGCATCTGAGAATGGGTCTCTGCTGTGGACAAGTACTGCTGTCTGAGCATATGCTAGTTCATTTTAACTGTTCTGTTTGGAATCTTAGATATGTTTGCAATTGCAGACTGAGAAAGGGTGCAGGGGTGCTCCAAGGTGTGCCCCAGATTATGAGGAATGGATATGAAGTATAAGCTTATTGATCAGGATCAATAATCTTAAAAATGTGAAATGTTTATAAAGTTTCCCTGTTAGATTCCCTTGTCTCTTCAGGGAGGTGTGAACATGAAAGGCAGAGATATGTGACTTCAGATGTCACATTTTTTATTATTTTACTATTTTTTTACTTTATTATTAAATATGTTGTTACGTGTAATTTATGTTTAATTTATTACTCTATTACCATATTTATTTGTGCAATTGTTTTTTAATATTTTAGGATTATCAGTGGCAGCTATGTCTACAGTTAGGTATTTTTTAATATGCTGGTAGACATGAAATAAAAGCATTTTTCCTATTTCCTTGTAATGGTGTGTCTGCCATTAATCCATTGGGTTAAAAAATCATACACTTCCATGGTGTTATATGTTGTTAAAAGAATGATTGAATATAAGTAGCTTCATTACTGTAAAATTTTCATTTTACCTTTGGAGTTGATTGGGAATTTGTTTTCAAGAATGACACTTCCCTCATTTTAATTCTGTGTAAAAATTGAATAATAAATTATAATTTGTTTAAGCTTTTTCTGTGAAAGGATAATTTTCAAATTTGTCTTTTATCACTAAAATATTTTTCAATTATTTATAATCTTAATTTAGTTCAGTTGTTCTTAATTTTTTTTCTTCCCCTTGGCCTTACGGATCATTTTAATTGGGTTAATTGTATTAGGCAAACGATAATTGTAAAAACTAGTGATGAACTTCTAATGGGATTGATGGCCAGTTTTCATGGAATTAACAGAGCTTGTATTGTAGACTGCCACATGTTGTATTGCCTTCTTGAAAGGCAGTAATTAAATGTTAGTCATGTAGCTACTGATGCCTTTTATTGATTTTGCCTGACACTATTTTCTGTTCTTTTCTAGGTGAAACTGTTCGAACAAAATTATCTACTAAGGCAGAGATAATGCATAAATATTCTTTAATTGCATTACCCTCTCTTACTCTTGAGTTTTAAGTACTTTTTCTATCTTCTGTCTTCATCAATGGGGATAAAGAAATGAGCTACTGAGAGAGAGAAACCAGAAGAGACTGCTCTAAATTCCTATGAAGAGAGTTACTTGCATGAAATAAATCAAATTAAAAACAAAGCAGAAGCAGAAAACTCTCAAAATACAATCACTGAATCACTGAAAGGCATATGTCTCATGGGGTGAATAGTTTCCTCTTTTCTTTCCCATTTGAATTAGTAATAAACATGTTGTCAATGTGGTATTTATGTTTCTTAATTTTGATGAGGTCCTGTATAAAAATAAGTCCTTCAAGTAATAAAGATGTGTTTTAAAGTGGGTTTTTTTTCAATCCTCTCTTGGGACTCTGAAAATCTCATCAAAATTCAGAGCAAATATCAAAATATTAGGTTGAAGTTTTCTGAGACCATGTATTGTCTTTTAAGACAAATTGAGAGTAACTGCAAAGTACTGTTGTACAAAACTGTTGCAATGTAGAAAGAGATGAGTTCTGGATGATTTTTTTTTAATGAAAAAATGAAAAATTGTTTGATAGTTGGAATAGTGTATGTAGGTATATAAGTCAAACAGCAAAATGGTACTGCATTTGTTGCAATGCACCTTCTTTCTGAAAAAAACTCTTGTTGATCTCTCAGTAATGCTGAAAATAAGGGCGGTATTTAGCTTTAAATATTAAATTAGAACTTAAGAAATAAAATGAGATTGTCATTATAATCTTAATCAAATTCCCTGCAATGAGTGTCAGAGTTTAAACTATAAAGGGCTTCAACAATTGAATTCGAAGAGATGTTTCTATCCTCCTTATCTATCCTATGCATGCATACATTTTATTTATTATCTTCCTGATGTGTGAAAAAATGTCTGTCTCTGGCAGTGGAAAAAAACATATATTCAGATTAGTAATATTACTGAACACATTTCCACAGTGAATGCTTCCCTGCTTCTTGATACACATGAAGCTGAATAAACAAAGCTAAGAATTAATTTCATTTTGAGAGGGAAGTGATACATGTTCAATCTAACATCACATTTTTGTTCAAATGCCTTTATTTGCTGATGTTCACAAACAGCAAGCATTTTTTTCTGAGGCAGAATCTTTATGTGCTTGAAAATCAGTATGGAAAAATTAAAATGTTTATTGGTTCATGCCAATCTGTTTGAGTCTAATTGTCTTCCTTGACATTAAGTAGTGTAGCAATGTAGTTATTTCTGTGGTGAAGTGTTACTCAGGATGAAAAAGGATGAAAGAAATGGATAATAAATTAGTGCAATGTGAAAAGAATTCAATAGGAAAAGTTGCTTACAACATAGTAAAAACTCGTTTTTCTGAAACATCAGTCAGGTCTATATGTATGATATGTTTACAGATTTCCTGTAGGACACATAATGAAAACATACAATTTTGATTTAATTGCAGCCTGAGATAAACAAGGATGTGGGGCTCCACTCAGTGAGAAACCATACAGGTTCCTTCTGTGGGTCTAACTCCATTGTTAGGTTGGGTAGACTTTCTGTACATGCTGAAACGTACTGAAAATATGTGGCTTCAGATGTGCAAAACCCCTTTAGACTTCATGGGCAAGTAAGCACTCTGTGACAGATAAATTTTAAACAGAGTGCATTTTGTTGTAGTCTGTTCATGTTCTTCTATAACACTGCTCGGTGTGAGCATATTGCAAGGAAATAGCAGTGCATGCTGTTTTCAGAATGGACATAAAATGTAAGAAATAGGTGAGGAACTATTATGGTGTGCATCAATAGATTTGCTTGAGCACTTGCCATGGAAGGAAATCAGAGCTTTTAAATGTGTCTAGAGAAAGGAGGAAAAAACCCAAAACCCACCAGCAAAAGGACAGAATAAAGAAGCTGAAATTATGAGAATTTGACCTACATAGAAGGAGAGTGACAGGGTTTGGTTTGGTTTGGTTTGGCTTGGCTTGCCTTTTTTTATGAATTAGAAGACATGATTTGATAATGTGGAATTTAAGCTAAAATAGGCATTTGGGAAAGGATGGGAGAAAAGACATTAATCCTGGAATATCAGGAGAAAATTTGTGTCCGAGTGTGAAGCAAGTCCACGGGCTTTACTTAGGATTTTGGATGGAATGGCACAGGCATCAGAAGGATCCAATGAACCTAAATGGAATGAAGACTTTGTCAGAAGCAGAAGTGAGAAATTAGATAAAACCTACAAACAAAACATCATCTATATTAGGCACTGAGATGCTGGGAAGAAATTCCAATCGGCACAGAAACCTAAACAGAAACTATCAGATTTAAAGCTCTGAGAGGCAAACTGCAAAAGTTTGACATTCTCTGTTATCAACTCTAATTTTTGTCTAAAGACCACAGATGACAGAAGTGGGACATGTTTTGGTGTCAGCTTCAACCAGATTTACCAATAGTGTGAAAAGGGATAGTAAATGGTGACTGTTGAAGTCCTCATCATTTTATTTCATCTGCACATGGATAGCAGAACATTTTAGAGCTGGTCAAACCATAAGTTTGCATAGGTAACCCTGCTGCAGTACAATCGCCAGACTGCTATAAAAGTGCATGATAAAAGCTCAAGAGAAAATAATCCTAATTCAGCAATAAATCATTAAGTGTTTAACAAGCACCTGCCAGATTGTGTAAACAGATCTGTAACTCAGAGAAAAGGAGGGAAGCAATGACGCCAAGAAATCAGTATTTTGTACCAGAAATAAATACAAAAGGATAGCTGAAGCATGGGCAGAGAGAATCAGAAAAATGGAAAATGTAACTGGCAAAGGATAAGCAAAATCCTTTATTAATATTAGAAGTAAATACATGAAAAAAAGAATGGCTCAAGACCTAAAAAAAAAAGTTTATATGTAAATGCCAAGTAATAAAATAAGATTTTGGGATGGACTTATAAAAATGACGTTTCATGTTTTCTAGACTCAACGCAGTTAATTTAAGCCACAAGGCAGTCAAAGATGTTGACCAGAATAACCAACAAGTTTTAAGTCAGCAAAACATGTTAACCTGAAAAAGAATTAATTAAGTTGTTAAGGAATTTTCTGGAACCATAGGTTTCTAAGAGTTCATGGAGGGTGAATGATGCCAAGAAACCAGAGATGAGAAAGCACAGAATATAGCTTTAAAAGGGGGAATGGAGATGTGTGCAATATCAGAAAAGTGAGCCCAAAGTTACTTGCAGAAAGATGCAAGATATTAAACTGTATGTATGTAAATGGGATGATAAGAAACACTTGTGGTTCTTTTAAAACAAACGTTGAATTCAATTTTTATTTTGACGTGGATGTGGAAGCTCATGAGCAATGAAGAAGCAATCATAAGCTTCAGTAAGCTTTATCTACTCTTCACATTCCCATGCACGTTAAAAAACAAATATAGAGCTGAGATTACTGTTGTGTGAGTGCACAGCTAGTTCAAAAATATACTTACCATGTTGCCACTGTGGGCTTTCTGTCTTGCTGGGTGGTTATGTCTCTTTGGAATGACAGGCCAAAAGAGTTTTCAGAGTGTTGTTCCACACTAATATATTCAGTAATGATTTCAATAAATGGATAGGGAGCAAGCTTGTAAACTCTTAGTGGGTAACAGCCAGATAACAAGGTTTGCAAGTGGTTTGAGAAAAAAAATTCAAAATTATTTTGATGCAATGGACAACTTTTCTAAAACTTGTGAAAAATAATTAATTAATGATAAATACAGAATACTCAGCTTTAGAGGGAACAAATTCCAACTAAAATTAAATAAGATAATATACCCGTTTATATTGTTTAATTCAAAATAATACTATGGGGAAAGATTACACTGTAGTAAATCTGTGTTTGCTGTGTGATTAGCGTAGTGGTCTTAATGGAATTAATTTTTTGACTACTGGCTTATCTGACCTTCCTGTTACCTGGGCTCATATATCCACTGAATCATGCAATCTTCACACACATTTATTATACCCTGGGTATTTAGAGCAAAAGGCTCTCCATTTGTTCCCCCTATTTTGGAATAGCAAACAATTAAGAGACAGAAAATTACTTAGAGAGTTGGAGTCAGGGAATTTCAGTAAAGCATACAGTAATTTACTCTACTCCCAGTCAGACTGAGCTGTATCTGAAACAGCTCAAGTTCATCATATTGGTAAAAATATTTTATGTTTGAAGTTGTTAACAAAAGCATGTTAAACAGTTAATGTGTCAGACTTGTGACTTATGGGTAAAACATGAATATTCTTTCTGTCATTTGGTTCTGAATGGTGACTTCCTGATGAACTGAATATGGAAATCTGAAGGCATTATTGCACTTTACATTATGCATGGCAGTGCGGAATTATATTAGGAAGTGACTGCCATAACAGCACAAGTAAATAGCACTTTAAGGAACAATAGCTTTGCAGTAAAAGTCATTGCACTAAGAATCTATGTGTTTTCTTGATTTCTTTTTTATAATTGAAAATGCCTTAATAATTTGATTTCAGAGTTGAAGATGAGAAGGTAAGAATTGGTGCAAGATAAAAAGAGATCAGATGACATCAGCTGGAAAGAAACACAAACACTTCTAGGTGCTAAATCTAACATTCCAGCTCCTGTGGTGTTGATTGTTTTTTGTTTCTTCTAATAGATTTTCATTATTTTATTTCACTTTGTACCACATGGTGCATTAGAGGAAGTAGAGTAAATCTGCAGAGCTTGTGCAAAGACACTTGAAGTGCCCTGTGAGAATCCTTTTTGGAAAAACAAGTACTGAATGAAGTGCAGTAACATTTAAATTGTTTTTGGAATAATATATAACCAAGGTCATACAAGTCTGGACCCCTTGTATCAAACCTAACGAGTTGCATCTCAGGAAAAGCCATCCAGCTTTTAGGTTCAAGCTGGAGACATGAGTGCCATCCAAAATGGATTGGGCTAACACTATGGATCTCAGTCCCACACTCCTGTAATGTACAGTGGTATTTGTTATGATTATAGTAAGAAATGTACTTTGTCTTCCTAATCCATTGGTTTAAAACACTATGTAATGAAGTTAATATTAGCAGGAAAAATAAGATAAATTCTTTCAGATGCTGGAGTCTGTGACTTTTGCAGCAGCATGCAGACTTCCTTACAGGGAATGACGCAGTGTACAGATGCTTTCCATAAAGGATTTTTCAGTTTTATTAACTTTAGAACTCTTGCAGAATCTTATTAGAAGAGAACAATCTAATACCTCTTTTCTTTGTTAGGAGAAAGGATGTTTTCATGGGATCACGCTGCTTCACTCTGAGATAAAGACAAGGACATGCAGGTGGTGCCAAGTGGGAAATGCCTACAAACTGCTCCACTATGACTAGCTAGCTAACTTCATCCTAAGGCCAAGGGATATCCGCAGCACAATGCAGGTATGAAGGAGAATCTGTGCATGCAGCATAATGCAGCACAGCACAGTGCAGCACCTACCTGCTTGCTCAGGTAAACTGCTCAGTAACTTCTCTGTGCAGCAGCCTTCCAGCCAGGATCAATACAGCTCATTACTCAGCTCAGACAGGCCCTTCAAAGCCCTTGTAATAGTTTGATTTCCCAGACTTCAGGACTGCATTATGAGGAAAGGAGCAGCTGTGCTTCCAGGACTGTGCTGATAGATGAGCATAACTCCTCAGCTATGCTGTACTTTCCTACATGTGTCATACACTGAAGCAGTCAGAAATGGGGGTATTTACCACTGTTTCTGTTAAAGTCAGGACATCTGACTTTAACATAGATCTGAAAATGCACATATTTCAGTGCATGAGCTACTGTTCATTTAGATGTCCAACCCTCATTCATCAGCTCTTTGGATTTGAAAAGACACATTTCAGTCCATTAGAGGAGAGAGGCCACTCAAAGGCCACACTGATGGCAAAATATGTGAGACAACCATCCACTACTGAAGCAAATGAAGTACAACCCTGGGGGTTGCAAAGACAATTCAAAAGCTAAAAAAGCTATACATTTTGCATGTGCATTTTAACCACCCAGCATACTTATTCTGTAACAAAAAGGAGTAAATCAAGTTGGATACTAAAGATTGGAACTATGGAAAAGGGAAAGAAATGGATAGGCAAAGTGTGAACACAAAAATACCTAAAGCTATGTTTCTGTGGGTGTGTTTCACATTAAAAATATAAATATTGAATGACTATTGGTCTCAACAACTTTACTGTAACATCATAGAGGATGACAACATCTGGAAATGACTAGCCCGCAATTTACATTCAAAAACTCAAATACTATTTATTTTTCCATCTGAAAATTGAATTTTGAATTATTCAGAGTAGCCCAGATGAGATTTTCCATGAAGCCTAAACAGTTTCTCCCCTGCACTTGCATGAACAAGATTTTCAGGCATTTTTGAAGACTTTTTTTGTTCTCCTCTGAAGATGTTAGTGTATCCTTTTATCATCTGTAGGAGTCAGAAGGCAGCTCTATGATCACTTGTAAAAAAATTAGCTGATAATTATGACATGTAGAAACAAATTCTGAGCCTGCAGCACTTCTGATTCCTTCCTTGTTCTTGGTACCCCATTCAATACAGTTGGCATCAGGCTGTTTGGAACTATTGTACCATGAGTTTCACAGAAATTGTGGGGGCCCTGAGTGCATTCCCCCTCCTGGAGGTTTAAATGTTAGGGCTGAGAGCCATATGGCAGCTACCAATATTGCAGCTGAAGGTTGCCTCTTCCCAGTAGTGACATTGGAGAGAGATTCCAGGTGGAAGTAACTGCAGGGTGGCTGCAGACAGGGCCAAGCCACTGTCCCTGCCTATGTTGTTGCCATGGCTAGTTGCTGGCTCCCCCATCCTTTGCAGAGCAGCTGGCCTTCATTATTCCATGACACTTGGGCCCAACATACATGATTTGCTAACTTCTCTCCTGTCTTTTCTCTGCTCCTGTAAGATTGTGCTTTGGTGCTTCCAGAAGGAAGAAGTCGTTTCCCTCATTGCCGATGCTTGGCTTACATTTAGTAACTGGTCCTTTGTAACAAATACTCCTAAGTCACCTAATTTTTCATCTTCAGCCTGTTTGCAGTTTGGCTGTGTACACGTAATGCTTAGCACAGAATCCTGTTCTCTGAATATATCTGGTTGTTTATGGAACTAAGACTGGATATCCATTTGAGGGGGCAGACTGAGCAAATTTAGTCATGTGTAGAATCACAGAATGGTTAGGATTTGAAGGGACCTTAAAGATCACCTAGCTGCAACCCCTCTGCCATGGGCAGGGACACCTTCCACTAAACCAGGTGGCCCAAAGGCCCATGCAGCCTGGCCTTGAACATTTCTAGGGATGGACAACCTGTGCCAGGGCCTCACCAGATTGCTTCCTAATCTAAGCCTACCTTCTTTCAGTTTATAGTCATTATCTCTTCCTTGTTCTTTCACTACATGCACGTGCAAGTCCATGGTGAAAACTACTTTAGTTCAATGGGCTCTGCTGAAAACTCGTCTTCATCCTTGGTTAGTAAAAATAGTGAGAGGGTGGAAAATGAATACTGATAAGGGTAAGTGTTATGGCAATAGGAAATGTAGCTTAGGCGTTCCTTGAGAAGGATTTCTGTGGTTCTCTTCTTGCTGGGGGACATTTGCCTTTGTTAATATGGTATGTGACAGTGAGTAATTGTGTACTGAACACACGTGTGCATGGAGAGACATGTTTTTTTTATTAGAATTAGTATTAGAATTATTCCTCTTGGTTAAATGAAAAAAAATGTTTATGTTAGCTGTAGAAGTAAAGATTTTATAGAACTGATCCTGCTTATCTAGTGATTGAGGAGGTAAGACTGGTGTGAAATTATGGACAACATTCTATAAGGTGAGAAAACAATGCAACATCTACACTATCACTAATTTAACATCTCAGCATAAATCCTTCTAATCCAGGAATCCTCTGTTGACAAAGTCTCATTAGGGATTAGGTGCTGAAAACATTAATGCAAAATGTGTACATTTATTAATATTTTAGCAGAGTTGTGTATAGAGGCAATTGGTATTCCATTAGCCCTGTACTAATGATGATGTTAATATGTTGGTTCTTTTTCCTGAAACCCTTTGACAAGCTTTATAGCTATATCAATGAAAAATAAGGTGCATACAATGTAACAGAATGAATTTATTTGTGTGATACTAGATCTGCAATCACTGAGATTAATTAAAGTATGATTTTGTTCTTAGATAGTGCTAATTTCACCTCAAATTACTTTTTTTTTTGTAATGGCATGGATTATTATTGTCGTATGAATCAGAAAGTAATAACAGTGATAAGTATCTGACGTATTTTTTTGATTTTTTTTCCTCTTACTGGTGAAATGTTGGAAGAACTGTTCAGCTAGCCACACACATTTTTGCAAACCATGTTTGTCTCTTTTTCTGGGTAAGAATCCATATGGTTTCCACAAATTCTAAGAAAAGTTATCACTTGAAATGAATGCCAAACTCTCACATCCCTTTTACCAAAGATACTGTGCAAATCACTGTCCTACACAGCATCAGCAGAGCAATTAATAACCTCAGCTTAATGGACTGGCCAGGTATAGGGCATAGAAACAGGCAATAAATATTATATGCAATTATAGACCAAAAGTGCTGTGGTAAACCATGATCATAAAAGAAAGGAAACATTACAGTTAAATGCATTCAATGCTAAAAAGATATTTAGTTAGACTCAAAGACTCTAAATCTAAAAATTAGTTTTGCATTACAAATATAAATGTGGTGCAGCTCTGAGATTCAGTGCATGGGTCCAGATTCACCACATTTTGACTAGAAACATAGTTTGCCCTATTGAATATAATAAAAAAATTATTTTTGACAGTAATGATTATTTAATCTATTGAAATTCGGAGCAGTTTGCAGTCATCAAAAGAATCGGCACTTGGTGATTAGAATAACTCTGTGTCACGGATATATAGGGGAATGGATTTTAAGAAAGAAAGCCTTAATAATTCTGCAGAATAAAACTTATGTCAAATTTTTAATTAGTTTTAACTAGCTCAGGGATGGGATCAAAGGTTTCAAGTAAATGTACTTATCCCATTAAAACAGCTTAACTATAGAAAAATTGAGTGACCAAACCTAAATGTTTAGTTTAATGCCATGTAAAGTACATGTGGTGCTTAGCAGATAACATTCTAGACCACAGCACTTTGAATAAAAGTAGCAAAATTCTAAGGAAAGTTGCAATGTTTTTATTTCTTTGATCTGTTTGAAAAAAGATTTAAGTAAAATACTATTAGTTTGCTAAGTAGCTGTTGCTGTGGTTGCATGCATGTACCAGTGTATCAGGAATCTGAAAGCAGCCATATAAACATTAAAACCTAGAGGATTTTTAAACAATTCTATGTTCTGCGGAGTTCAGTGGGTGCAGATCACATTATAAGTGCTGTAAGGGGTCAGATCTGAGATTTAAGTGATAAAAATTATATCAGTGTTAATATATTCACTTATTATTGTATTATCTACTTGTGAAACTTAAAGGATTGCTTAAATCTGGCTACATTTCCTGACAGCAATTTTATTTGTTTAACTATCCCCTCATATCATCATTCATTTCCATCATTCACCTGGAAGGAAAGAAGGAAGAGCTGATTCCTTCCATCAGTACTTTTATTCCCCCTCGAAATATATTTTCATTTTAAGTGTTACTTCTCTGGCAGCACTGCCCTCTCACCAGTTCCATCAGGGGGATTCTGACAGTGCCCTGAGAAGAAAAGGTGTTCTGTGGGGAGCACGAGGAGTGCAGTCTGTGACCACTCAGGTCCCCTCCTTCTGAAATTTGGTACCTTGCACAAACTCCTCACCAAGCTTTCTGTGGCAGTTCTTCTCAAAGAGGTGGACACAGTTTACCTATTCAAGCCTCAAATATCTAATTTGTTTTCAAAAAGCTTTGGCAGAGATTTCAGTTCTGCTGTTCAGTACTGCAGAAGAGCATATGCTTTTGTTTTTGACGTTCAGTTTCCCTGCTGGAACCAGGACTGCCATTTCTTTAATATTCCACCACTGAAGCATTCTAGCATGGGAAAAAGTGATTCTCTTTATTTGTGTGCTGAAATATTGCTGTGCTCCAGTGACTATCAATGACCTCTTCATAAGTGCTGACTTGGCATCATATTATCATTCTTTTCCACAGACAGGGTCATCCATTTCTTCTGTTGATAAATCTGCTGGAAATTTTTGTCTTTCTGTGATACAAAAAAAGTCTGATGATACAACTTAGCTGTTTCTGGGAATAATGAAATACTGTGAGTAAAATTCCATCTCCATGAAACTTTTGCTAAGGATTTCAGAGAAGTCAAAACACTATGTTCCAAGAAATTCCAAGAAGTGTGTTTTCAGCCAGACCTAATAGAAAGCAACCAAAAGCAAAATGCACATAGTTTGATATTGAATTACATTTCCTAGTTGATTAACCTTATCAAAGGCTTGTGGTGTAAGCAAGTAATATAATGATAATTCTAATAATATACTTGGATGCTCTAAAGCTGAAGAGTATATACAAAATATTGAAATTTAAAAGGCACTTAAAATTTCTTTATCTCTCTACCTCATTTATGTATAGGTGGTGTTTACTGTTGTAAATCATAGATGTTAGGGAGAGGTGATGGCATGGAACTAATTTGTTAAAACCTGTATCAAATATTTTACTTAGATGACTCCCCTTTCTTCCCTATCTTCCTCCCCATTTATATAATTATATTAATTTAGGTAAGTTATGTGTGAAATCAAGAAGGATCATTGTTTCCTCTCACCAGTAGGTTCTGTGCTGTTGTATTTGCATTTTACCTGTTGCAGGTCACATCCTGCTTTCTTGTAGAGGCTCCAGGATGGAAGTTAGTGAAGATGCTGCTGCACTGGGCCTTTGTTAGGCTTTTACCTTGAGTTTCATATTGCCTTTTTATTGCATTCACTTGCGATTTTCAAGTGAATGAAAAGTATCAGTGTGTGGCTTTGGCCTAATTAGTAAATTATTTAAATGCTTCACTGAATAATGTGGAAATATTTGATTTGGAAAAAACAAAAGAAGAAATAATTTCAATGGAGAAAGCCTTTATTAACACAGCAGCGGTGCAAACTCACCTTTATCAAAAATATAACCCCAGAAATGAGGCTGATGGTTTGACATAGTGACATTGTAAGTATTAAGTGTTGGTGGAAGTGGAAGAAACAGGGCTAAGCAGGATGTTCTCATAATGGAGACTAGATGTGATAGGTCAACTTCCTTAGCAACACAAGGACACACTAAAACTGAGTCAAATGAATCATTTCAAATCATTCAGAGCTATGCTAAGATGTATCCTGTTCTGTTTGTTCTATTTACTTTACTGCTGAGTGTGTGAAATGTGTGCTTGTGCTTCTCTAGGTTGTAAAGGCAAATTGTATTTTATGTCTGAGAGATTTTTTGTTCTAACTGAGTGAACATTCAGTCACCACTCCTCCCAGAGAAGGAAAGACAGATTTCAGTCTGGTTCTTAGCAGACAGATATCCTCATCACAAAGGCATGGGTACTATGTGCAACTTTGTTAACTGCAACCACCAAGAGCAACATGAACAGAAAAAGAACCCTTGAGATGGTTTATTTAGGTAATTTTTGAAGTTTATGAGGTAATTCTTTTCCTTTCTGTAACTGTTCTGCAGCTAAACCAATACATTTTAGACCTTCCATTACCTCTTGAAGTTTTAGTGGCCATGAGAATAGTAAATAAACTCATTTCTTCATTTTTCCAAGCAATATAGTATCACTGCCATTTGATATAGGTAAACATTCCATAAACTCTATCACAAAAATAGTGAATATCACAGAATACTGACATACAGTCAGTATAGTTCTATTTTATATTTCACAATTCTATCAGTGTTAATATCTGAAAAATGTTTTATAGACTATGAATTGAATGCTTGTCTTTTGTGACAAACCACTCTATTCAAATTCCGATTTCAACAAGTGAAAAGAAAAATGCAGTTGAAGATGAAGGCTCTCACTTTTATGGCAATGTGCACTTGTCAAATAGATCTGCTGACTGGCCTACATGGTAGGTCATGACGGATATCCTCCTGTGATGATATTCAGAACCCAACAGAGCAGGATCCTGGGCAACCTCCTTTGGCTGACCACCTCTGAGCAGAGGGATTGGGCTACATCTTGATAGCTCCCTTCCTCCCTAAATGATTCTACATTCTGTAATCAGTATTTACAAAAGTAAAAAAAGAACACAGTAAGAAAAACTGTGGAATAGTATGCTGTACTAAAACACTATCTGTCAGTTTGAATGTGATGTATGCCTTTAATTTCCAAGTCAAATAGTAGATTTGTCACTATTGCAATTCCTGAGCTAAACGTACATGATTTGTTTTAGTTACTGGAATAACTTAGCTATTGCTTTTGCTCATTTTCATCAAGGTAGACTTCTAGTTTGAGCTAAAAGTCAGAGTGGTTGAGTCTTAGTACATTAATTAAATGAGACATTTATTGGAGAAAATTTATATGACAAGGAAAATATCGCCTATTTTGTCAATAAGAAGAGATGCTGGCATTTACCTATTTGCCATGGAAACACTAATATGGAGAAAGGAAATATTTTATGTACAAATGTACTTAGAGAATTGGGGAAATAAAAGACTCTTTAGCCTTAACCAATGTGTGCATGGTGGGAAGAGGAAAATATTTATAATCTTGTAAAAATTGGAGTTCTGTGTTACCTTCCATTTGATAACACAGCTGCAGGATTTTCTTGTCTCTGCCAAAACCTCCAGCTGTTGTTTATTATTTCCTCAGCTGTCTTGATACAACACTTGCAAATCATTGCAAATTTGATTATTGAAATAACAGTGGCATTAATGAATAAAAGAAGTCCTTACTTCCCTTCCCTATTCACTGTTTTTTTTCATGATTTTAGAGATTATAACAGTGTCCATTCTACGTTTTCTTACAATTTGATCAAATAGCATTTTACCAAATAAAAAAACAAGCCCTAAACATTCTGACTTGGTTAACAAAGAGAAAAATGGAATACTTATGTGTCTGTTTGCTGAACAAAGCATGGGACTAAACCAAACCGAATTGTTAAAAAAAAAGAAAATCCATTCTATGCAGGTGCAGCGAAGAATCTGCCCTTTGGTATCCAGTTTTGATTAGAATCTGCAGTGGCCAAAAATGCAAAGCTTTTACTAATATTATAATTTGCATATAATTGAAAAAGCTGAAATCTAAATTTTGAGTAGTGAATAAGGGACTGTGGAGTGTACAAGCGAAGCTTGAAAGGATATTGTACTACTGTACTTCAAACAATAGACATTTTTGTAAGATGCTGTTTCAAAATCGGCCTAGTCTTGTAATTACATTAAATAATCCCAGGGAAGTTCTATTACACTGGAATCAACCCACGTCACTAACACCTACACCAGTGAAGAGTGCCTCACAGACCTTTCCTTTAGACATAATTTGCTTTCCAACAGTGATTTCTGGATATTTACCCCCTTATACTCAGAAACAGAGTAGTACATCAGGAAAAAATAGAATTGAAATGTTATGACCTCTTGATTAAAAGTCAACTCTTAACATCAACTAGAAAAAGAATGTATGTTTTCCTTTGAAGAAACACTGTTTATTAAGAAAAATTAATTAATATTTTGAATCTGGGAACCCCTCCAGAAATGAGGTGTCATTTGATTTTCTTCTTGTATACCTATATGGTGCCAAAATTATTTATCATCATTGATTATCTGTGTGCAGTACAGTACCACTGAGGGGGCAGGACCAAGATTTGTTCTAAACTAAAAGAACAAAAAATATACAGTGAGCATCCAGATAGCATAATGGTAGCTTAATGTAGGTTGTCATAATGGATTCTGATTTTAGCTCCTCAGTACTCTAAAAAGGATTTAAAAGAGGACATGTCATTAATATGCAGCTGTCTGAAATCACTGCAGCAAAATTTGCATGAAAATTCTGCAGAAGGAATGATGACAGGTAGCTCTCTGTAGTAAAATGTGGATATTGGCAGCTGATAGTATGAAAAAAGAGAAAATTTACCACTCACTATTGCAAGCTTAGAGTTAAGTCTTCTTCCACCATCACCTCTGCCTGTGATCCCACAAGAACAGAATATTATATTCTTCTCACACTTCTGCTTGCTATACAATGTGTTCTGTCCATTGGGACAGCAAATCCATTGCAACACAAATTTTGAAAGTAAGAAAGAGTGTCAGTAAAGCATCCCTTTTCCATAATAGTGTAGCTACATAAACCTATTCTGAACTAATTTTGAGTGCAAAAATCTCCAGATAACTGCTACTACCAGTCCAGAAATGGTTTTGCATGATTATTCTGAATTTTTGGTAAAGTTTTGTTTTTATCTCAAATTGAGGGCTCATGTCTTCCTTGTCAGAGAGCCACTCTGATCTTACAATGCAAGTGATGTTGATTTGGCTGCTTTATCTCTTGATTTGTCTGATCCTAAGAAACTAACAGCAGAGTAAATACCATTTAACCATTGACAAAATCCTACAACACACGGTCATCAATCCTAGTTGAAAAGAATGAGAACAAACATATTTACTAGGTGCTGAATTGATAGACGACAATGTCTCTAGAATGCCACAGCTCAGGCATGATTACTAAGTTAAAGTGGGAAGAGCTGATACACAAGATCATTCACAGATAGGAAAGCTGTATCATCCTTCCTTTTTAAAAATATAAGATAATGTCCTAAGCAGCAAAATAGAAGAAAAACTTGGCTACTTTCAGCAAAACACTCTCAAAGACACAGAAAGCAAATTTAAAATAAGCTGACCTGACTTTTTTGTTTCCTTGTTTTCTCCCTTCCCTTCCCTTCC
>WBMV01002513.1:50479-62947 GCA_013396655.1 Campylorhamphus procurvoides
CTTCCCTTCCCGCCCCTTTCCTTTCCGCCCCTTTCTTTTCTGCGCCTTTCCTTTCCACCCCTTTCCGCCCCTTTCTGCCCCTTCCCTTTCCACCCCTTTCCTTTCCTTTCTTTCTTTTCATTACTACCACAATGGGGTGAAACTATGCTAGTAGACAGGAGGAACTTGGCAGGACCATATTTGAGCATTTTGGAAGCTGTAGCGTTTGTCATATTAGAGACTTTTAGCTCTGCCTGTGCAATATGGTTCTTGATAGAAAGCTGTATCCTGCAATGTGTGATTACACGGGAGGTACCTAAACATGGCACAGCTAACTGCCTGTAAATACTGTACAACATTTAACTCCCACTCATGCCTCCTTTCTGCCGAAAGCCTGTTGTGAGGCTTAAGAACATTATCTAAAATGAAGACCACATGGAAGAAGCCCAAGTTGACCAGTGGGAGCATTTCATACAAGCACCATGCCTTGGAATGAACTATGTACTCCTCTCTCCTGCAATCTGCCGTCTTCATTTTAAGTTCTGTGAACACTGCTGGCTTCTGAGTTTTATCTAATATTTATGGCTTGGCATGTACTGGGAAGTGGCAGGCTGCTTTAATAATATTTCTTTTTTTAATTACCAGACACTGCTTTTGATGGTTTTTTTTTTTTTTTTAATATATCTGTCTGTAATACACCAAACAGTAGCCTGTTGAGTTCTTGGGGGTTTAGGGATCTGCAAAGTTTTATCCCATTACTTAGGAGACTATTCAAGTAATCCAGATTTAGATAACGATTAACATAACCAGCTCTGTGATTCAGTCAACTTCTTTGTACAATACATCCATCTTAAGTATCTCTCATAATGTTTCTAAAATCAGGTGAGGTGGATTTAGTTGTATTCAATTCACTGAAATTGTGAAATCAATTAAAAATATATTAAAAGAAAAAAAACCTTCCACGTATGTTTTCTTTATGTAGGAGACCATGAGGTGAAACAATCACTTCTAAATATTGTATTTGAAACTTTCCCTCTTCCTGTATGCTAGTAAAGGAGAAACAAAAAACATGCACAGATTGACTCTATCTTCTAATGGTTTAATATACCCTCATTTGCCTGAGTTTTAGGAATTGGAAGAGCAGCTGTCTCAGGAGGTGTGAAGTTTTAATTTAAGTAAAAAGCTAAAATTTAAGCTGTCCTTTAGGAGGGAAACTCTACAGTGTATACAGTAATTAAACTGAGAGACAGTTGAAATTTGCCTCTTGTCTTGACCTCAGACAGTGTAGAAATACGTGGCCATCTCCTTTGGGAAAACATCAGATCTAGTTTTGTGTGGCACTGCATGATGCTACAGCTGAAATAGGAAAGAAAGTTGCTATTAATATTGGCAGAAGCTCATTGTGTATTCGTTTGGCAAAAAAGCACTTTCTTTTTTTCTGTCCTTACATAGCCAAATAATGCACTTTCAAATTAAAAATCACAGAATGATTGAGATTGAAAGGGGCCTTTGAAGGTCACTTGGTCCAACCCCTGTGCTAAAGCAGGAAGGCCTGCAGTCAGTTGCCCATGTTCAGATAGTTTTTGAATATCAGGAAGGAGGGAGACACTGGCCTGCCTGAGACTTGGCTTTCCTAACTGTGTCTGCGTGCTTCGGCAGACTCTGTATTCTTTGGAAGCAACTCATCCACATTCTGAATGCTTCCTTTTTTGGTTTGAGTTTTCCCAGGGGCTCCTTGTTCGTCCATGCAGGCCTCCTGGCATCTTGCCTGACACTCTGCATGTCATGATGGACTGCCCTTGAGTTTGGAGGTGGTGTTTCTTGAATACCTGTCAGCTTTCCCAGGACCACTTCCCTCCAGGGTCACATCACATATGACTCAACCAAGCAGGTCATTAGTAGCATTAAAGTCTGCTCTTCTGCAGCCCAGAAGTCAAAACTTTTTCATTTTGAAATTGTCCCATGCCTTGTTTCTACAAAATATTCAATTCAGCTCATAAATAATTGTTCCTTTTATTTTTCTGAAAAAAAAAATATTCTGTCTGTAAAGAGTAGAAATGAGCAGAGGAATCTTTTTAGAATAATAGTAATAAAAAAATCCAACAAAATCTCTTGCCCCAAGATTTAATTGTGCAAATTATTTTTGTTATTATTGAATTATTATTTTGTTATTATGGAATAGGAGTTAATATTTTTCATATGAAAATCAAGTTCTAACTGAGAGACCTTATAAAATCCTATATGATGAAAGTGAACTACTTAGGAATTGGTGTGTTATTCTTTTTAAGGAAGAAAATTAAAAAAAAAAAAAAGAAGAGGAAAAAAACCCCAAACTACTCTAATGTGCATTGACTGACAAACCTATGTGAAATGCACAACTGATATGTCATATTCTGTGACAGAATTGTCTGAACAACTTTCTCTGTAACTAAGAAAAGATCCCTCGTGTGATAGGCAACAACCAACCAGTGTGGTCAGTATGGGTCCTATATTTTTCTCTTTTATATATAAAACTGTGAACTTGTTTATATTTGTTTACCTGTTCAAACACCATATGCAATGTCTAATTCTTTTCTTCCATGTTCTTTTTCTTGCTTCTCTTTTTTAAAGTCAGAATTGTCTCTTAACCTTGTAGGAAACTACATATGTTTCACTTTATGTATTAGCAATTTTCTTCAACATTGCTGCCCTAGTTTTGAAAACATTGATATGTGGATACACATTTCACATCTGAGATTTAATAGAATTCAGTTATTAGAATATTTGAGAAATGAGATTGTTATCCTTTTGAGTTTGGAACCATAAAATACTGAAGTTTTTGGAGATTTGAATCTGAACAAAGGTGTCTTCTGCCACTGAGACATAAACGTTGCAAAACAGAAGAGTCTGTACTTCAAGCTTTTGAAGAAAAGTCACAAATGAAGAAAGTGTGATATCCATACCATGTTAAAAAATCTGAACTGGAACGTATCATACTGGTTAAGCAACCTCTGACAGTCTTTTCTTCAGCAACAGCAAAAAGCTGCTTCGTCTTTTTCACAACAGTAGTTCTGGAGGTCTCAAGAGGAGATATGTGTATATGAATTTATGATCTGATGAATGTTGGAGATTTCTGAGAGCAAATTATCACTCTGCAAATGACAGTGTACGCAATAATACAGGCATTCAGGATTTTGACAAAGTACTATGTGTGTCTACACAGGGGAAGCAGGATTTAGTTTGCAGCAGTGATGCTGAGGTGTTTCAAGAGTATCAGAACATTTGAAAGATGTTCTGAACCATACGTGCAGGAAAAGCACTTGCAGTGGTACAGTGATTAAAGTGAGGGACTACTGTTGCAGGGAGAGCATAAAGATAGATAGTGTTTTATACTTGTCCTTAGCCATTTTAAAAGAAAAAAGTCTCCTCAATGAGTTAAAACTATGAGTAACTTTGGGAAAAAAGTTTGCTTAACTGACTACATAAAAATTTTGCATTGTTCAGTCACAAAGCATGACATCACAAACTTTCTCATCCAAACATTTTGCCTCCATTTATATTTATTCATACATACTAATTGCTAGTCAGTGAGGCAAATGTGTTAAAATAGGATCACAGAGACTTGAAACAAAGCAAAAATATTTTGGAACAGCTATGAGAATCTTGATTGACTCATAATGATTTAGGTTGAGATTTTTGGAATAAAGAAGTAAGGCATTCAGATACCAAAGATGGTGACATTTGTCAGCCCTCATTGGTATCATTAGTGACAGGTCCTCACCCCATTATTAATATCTAAAGGTTTCATTACAGAAGTCAGCATTTTTACCAACAGTCTCTCAGGTTTCTCTCTCATGTTCTGACTTTTTTTAGCCAGATTTATAAGATTTTGTGTTGTGTTTGGGTTTTTAGTGTTTTTTGTGTGTTTTTTTCTTTGTTTAGAGGGTTTTGTTTGTTTTTATTTGTTTAGTTTTTTGTTGTTGCTGTTTTGGGTTTTTTTTCTGGGAAGGGTAGTAATTTTCTTAGATTGAAAAAATATGTTCTTCATTGTGTTTTGCCTTAGACTCAGGAGCTGATGCAGATGTGGTACAAAATAGTCACTTACTGTTGAGAGGATAGAAGAGGATACTTTACTGGGAGTGTTGATGTACTTCTGTGGTATTTACAGTGACTGGCTCATGGTCTCCAGATGGAATTTAGGATGTTTGTTATGACCCATAAAGTACTAAATGGCCTACCAGGAATTAAATCTCTCCTCATGCTGTTCTGCTACAGCTGCTACCAACTGGTATATAAGAGACATGATGCTTGGCAGGACATTACCCATGAAAGCTTTTTCTCTCATCCAGAGTTCAAAGTAGTCTGAAATTGGCAGATTTCTGGAAAGTATGCAAGAGATGTGTAATATGACTTTTTGGAGAGGCATAGAGACAGAGGCAGGAGGAAGCAGGTCTTTGCCTGAAATTTGTAGAAGACATTGAAATGCATTTGAGATCTTAAGTGTAGTCATTGTCTGATTAATTATCTTAATCTGCCAAGTAATAACAAATAACATAATCATACCTCCACAAGAAAACCTTGTTATTTGCTAACTGGAAAAGCACCAAACACATCATTGCTCTCCCAGGGTATTGTCACATTTGTAGCCTTCTCCTAGAATGATGATTAGCAAAATATGACAGAAAAACAATTTACCAAGTCTACAGAGCATTAATAAAATAGATTTTATAATTCAGTGTAAAGGATTATTTGATCTAAATTGCATTTGTCAAAAGTATCAGTGTTTCTGATGCAATATTCTTGATCTTTTCTTAATTTTTATATGCTATATGCCTATAAAGACAGGGCAACTTATAATGTGAGTACGAAACAAAATTATGGAATAATGATTATTCTATTGTGAAGTTCAAAGTTCTCAGAAGTGCAGCTGTCAGAAGTCAGATTTTCTCCTCTATAAGAATATAATTACTGAGAAGATTGTGAATTATTAAACCATATCTGGTTTAAGCCACTAAGAACAGATTTGTGCTTGATATCTGATTTTTTAATGCATATAATTTTTTCCCTGTTTGAAGAGCTAGGAAAAATGTTCAGTTTGCCTATCCATGTTCAAACAAATATATGACAAAATCCACGCATGCAGTTCAAGTTGAGAGTGAAATGAGTTGGGTTGTCTGACAGTGTTAGGGAAACAGAAGCTGTCAGACATATTTCCATATTACACAGATTATGTGAGCAAAGCAAGTTTTGCATTTTTTCCCCAGAGACAGTAGACATCTTATTTCACAGTCTAATTAATTTTAAAAGAATGTGGAACTCTAGAGAGAAAAATTACAGAAGACAATGGAAGCATTCAGTAAGCCCGAGGCATTTAATAACTGCAAGGTATTATACAAACAAATATATATTCAAATAATATGTATATATATGTGTGTGTGTGTGTGTGTGTGTATAGAGAGTACTTAACACCTTCCCTTCTCTCTCAGGACAACAGTTACTTTAAAAATATTTGAATATGGATATTTCCTGTATTCCAACCTAGCTGATAATAAGGTTTTTCCTCTGGATGAGAACAAGAAAGAAAACCCTCGAACCAGATTTTGTAGAAATAATAGATGTGATTTCATAGTGCAACATTGGGGATATCGAAACAGAAATAATATTTGGGGTTTCAAGGGGTTCTGTCTCTAACTATACATATGGCTAGGTCTTCAGATAGACCTAGAAAAAGGAGAAAACCTCAAGAGGTCAGTGGATTGCCATTTGGGAAATAAGAAATTCACAGTGTTTTGAAATGGATGATTTCTGACATGTTAATAAAAATTTAAGGCAGCACCTTTAAAAAATATGATTTAATTTTATTTCCACAGATTGATTCAAATAGTATTTGTCTTTGGAAACTCATCATTTCTGTGTTGTACATTAAGTAAATAAACTTGCTAAACCCATGAACACTGGGACTTATTTAATTTGATAAATGTTGCCATCACTACTTATTCATCAGTGATGTTACATGTGCATGACCTTGCTTTCAAGGGTTGAAAGGCTCAATGTTTAGGTGAGGAAATGATTTTAAAATTGTTTTACAACAGAAGTCACTCAAAATTGCTTGATGATATCATATTCAGGGTAGGCTAGTGCAATAAAATAAAGGTATTGTCCTGGAACCTTACTGTTTGCCTATTCTGAGATTAGCTCATGACTATTTAAAACAGAACATTTATAACTTCTCAACTGTTTGGAGTATTTTTTGAATTTTCTGCCTAGAACTGTAATATGTGTTCTGGTGGCCAGACATTCAGCCAAGTGACAGAACATATTTCAAAGCTAAATCCCTCTCTTTTTAAGGTGTGCAGGATTTCAGACAGCCCTCAGGAGAGATGCAGAGGCTGGCAGACATAAAATACCATACCCCTCTGTGTCTCGGCCCCATCACATCACAGACCGTGCTCCCTGTGCCTGCACATCGCTGATGCGGANCCAGTGCAATTCCAGCTCCTCTAGGGTTGCATCGCTAGGTGGGGGCATTGCTCACACAACACTGCCTCTTTCAGGATGCTAGAAGTGCTTTTTTTGATTCGGTAGGATACAGCCAAGTGCTAATTATCGGATGGCAGGGGGTCAAGTCCCAAGCAGCTCTCTGCTTCTGATTCTAATGTAATTAAACCTATGTAAATAGTTTGGAACTGAACCTTTTGTTAGCTGTGTGCTTATTACTGAAATGGAAAAATGTATGGTCCAGCTCCTATTGTATTTTATTTGTGTATCTGGTTTGGCCCACTTTCCCCCTCCACACCAGCCACCACATTACCCTCCAAGGTACTGTAGTCAGTTGCCTGTGAAATACCTTCAGACTTTATGCTGGGTGACATTTTACAGAGCTGAGATTTGTTTCGGCAACTGCAAATCTTCCCTCACAACAATGATCTTCTCAATCTACAACTACTGCCACGTTACTGTTCTTGAAATGGATTTTACTCAGCGCTTTCTCCACTCAGTGCTTAGCAAATAAAAGGAGACTAAAAAAAAATTATATTGCTTTAGTCATGCCAAATTTCCCACATAATCACCAACTTCCTTTTGAAGATGTCTCAGTTTTTTCCCAAGCTCCTTCCCTGTGATGCACGAGACAGTGTATTAACTGTAGCACATTCATAAGTACTGAAATGTTTTCATATGTGCTCCATTCACCATGATTGTGGTCACTTTTTATCTACAGAATCTGGAATAAGGAATCTACACAGCTCAAGCTGTACTGCTTTATTCCCTTAACTCTGCAGATCTCTATCTCTGTCTTTGGTCTGTGGACCAGAGCAGAAGCTAAAGTATAATTCTATATCTTTATGTGTAATTCAAGATTAGAAAACAGTCTCTCTCATCCCTTGCTGAAGATGAGAAAGATAAACAAAACATTTCTTTTTAAGATAAATGGTGGTATAATAATTCATGGATATCACTGGCCAAATAGGCTATAAGAAATAGGCTGTACAGAATAGGCTGTAAGAATCTGGAAAACCACTATGATACTGAAAGGAAAGGAGAATTCATATATTAGTATAATCAAACATTTTTAATTCCCAGTGTTCTGATTGTCTGCTGGGACATTTTCAGAAGTTGTTTGTAGAAGTGACTTTATGTAAAGTTTTTAAAATAAGGAAACTGATGAACATGTCTTATTCTACTATTATTGAAAAATGAAAGGATTTTCTGAAAGTTCTGTATCACTTTAAATTTGGTGACTGTTACATGATGTATCTCCTGAGACACCTGAGATGGTACAAGCCCAGAGCAGTTCCCACGCTTTTCAGAGCAGGGTTGGTTTCATGCCCAAACCACAGTGCTGCTCACTCATTCAGAATAGGGATATACATCACACCACCTGAAGTGGTAGTCTTCTAAGCAATTTACTAAAAGAAAACAAAAACCCAAAGCAGAAATTTCCTAAACTTCTAGGAAATAAATGCCCTCAGATTTGGACAATGAATATGTATTTGCAAGCTCTGTAAGGAATTGATGTTTCTAAGAAAGTTCCAAGTTCTTAGCATTTCAATGCCCTAACATAATAATAGGTCTTAAAAGCAGCAACTAGCATTTCTATTATATTAGAATTAGGGTTTTTTTATATATCAAAGCTCAGGTGTTTTAAAATAACAGAATCTGGTATTTCCTAATCTTGTTTTCTAACACAGAGACATAAAAATGAACAAGTGTCCTAATTCCACCTCTTTCTTCTAGAATTTGTGATCTGAGGCTTCTTCTGCTTCTTTCTGTTACACATACAACACGCTGTGTACATTAGATGATGTGTACAATAGATAGGTATCCAGCACAGATTTATTAAATTAATCCACAAAGGTTTTTGTCAGATATCACATCGGTTTATCGTTAGAATTTTTTTTCCAAATCATGGGTTTATATTGTTTCAGTTTTACCTATGTGGAGATTACTGTTATTGTAGATTGATGTGAAAAAGAATATGGAAATGGAAAGTACAAATAAAAGACTGTACAATGGGTAGGTAAGTTACATCCCTCTGCTTCTAAGCTTCACTATTATTTCAGGGCTCTGCATATTTTTCTTTTGGAAATAATTTGGTTTAAAAGCTATACAGTATACATTTACAGGTAGCAATGAGTAGAACAGGTGTGACTTTCTTTTAGAAATGAAGGAATACAGACAGTGTTCCTTGGTAAATCTGCTCTGTACACACTGCAAGCAGGAAAGTCAACATTTACCATACAGCAACACAGAGATTTCTCAGAAGACTTGTTTTTCACTATCTCCTTCTTATGAAAGCCTGAAAGGTGGAGTATAGCAGAATTACTTCTTAGCTCCATGATAGATATGAAGGCCTTTTCCTGATATGACCGTTTCCTGATACCAATTCATCTACTTAGAGTGAACGTTTGTCTGAAAGTTGTTTCCTTGGCATAAAGTCCTGCATTTAATAATATTTTATTTCAGTTTTTCAGTTTCTGAATCTGCTTTTTAATGCTTACTAAAGCACTGAATACCATTTCACAAAATATTTTTACCAATATGTAGTTTGCTGAAATGTTTGTGATTAAATCCCTGTTGATTTGGCATGAAATATATTTTTAAAAATGTCCTTCTTGTGCAAGCAGTATTATAATTGCCATTACCATATATTCATGAAAATACAGGAATTAAATCTGTAAGTAGGTGATCTGACATTATTATGGGGCTTCACAGCTAAAGGGGAGACAATCTTGGTTTCTATAGAGCTCTGTTATCTACTGTATGTAGGATGAATGCCCAGCTAAATCAAATGCTTTAAAAATGTTGCTTCTCAGGTAGCCATTGACAGTTGTTGTTGTTGTTATTATTATTATCATCATAATCACCATCATCATAATAATTTTTATCATTACCATTATCATTATCATTATCATTAATTATTATTATTGTTACTACTACTATGCTTGTGATTTTTAAAGAACAATAACAAAGCCCCCATAAGAACCTTGGAAAGACAAGACTGTGAGAACAGAGCAGAGTTGTTGCAAATTTTCTGGCTACAGAGAACAATGAAAAGCAAGTAATGATGAATTGCTATTTTTTTTCCATATTGTTGCAGGGCCACTGGTTGTTCAAGGAGAGGTCTCTTTTGAAAGTTAGACCTAGTAAGTCCTCCTGTTGAAAAGACCAAATGAGGCAATTCTCTGCTACAATTTTTTTGTTGCTCTTGAGCCATTTAAAGTCTCTGGGTATGAGGAAAAAATATACTTTTGCTTCTGTTTCTCATTCAGTTATATGAAAGATGGAAAAAAGAGCTGCAGGATATGTTTGCAAAAACATTAAAGAAAAATGTATACAAATCTAGGTTTGCATGTGATTGAACTGAACTCTTGGAGTCAGTCTTCTCAAAGGACAAGTATGAGAAGTTTCTTTTTTTTTTTTTTAATTAGTAGCATTGCAATTTCAACTTTGATTTTAAGAGCTAAGTGTTTGCTGAAAGACTTTCACTGAAATCCTAGATTCAATCCTCAAGCAGAATAGTGTTCTGTTTTTTCCTGTAAGTCAGAAAGTAGTAGTTTTTCTAATTTATGGAACAGGAAAGGAAAATTTTAATTTGTTCACTGTCCACCTTTTCCTTTTTTTTTAAGGACAGCTCAAAATGAACCTAACATGGACCACTTCCTTTTTTTCTCCAGAATTTCAGTCATTGCAATGTGAACAAAGTGGGGCATACAAAAAATTAGATTGAAAAAAATATTGTTTCTTGACAATAAGATAGATTGAAACATGAGCAATTTCTCCTAAATACTGTACCAGACACTGTTTGAAAAATCCCATGTGTAATTCAATTCAATTAATTTATTTTAATATGATTCAAATAAAATTACATCGTTACTGAATGTAGGTGGTAAAACTATATAAAAAACAGTGAATAGCCATTATATGTTACCCATAGGATTAAGGTATTATGAAGCAAGTTTTCAGAACCTGTAATGTGAATGATGGGATTATAATACTCATAGAGTATGTGTACTTTCACAGAAAGAATACAGGGCTGACTGAAATATTTTGATGGAAAAATGTTAGAGAAATGCACAGTTTGATGCAAATGCAAATATTTTCTGGGAACCACTCCATTTCAACCAACCTGAAAAGTCATTAATTCAATATCTGTACTTTTTTGGGATATTAACAGTTTATCTATATTTAAATGAAAGCAACAGCACATTCAGTTCAATCAGTGCTAGTTTTGTTCTTTATTTCTATTTTATAGACAACAAGCTATTGCTGTAATTTAGGATAAGTGGTTTGATTTAATGATATAAGGGGGGGGAAGAATGGTTAAGTGTACAGCACTTCAAGAAACAGGAATTTTTCTTGTCATCAGAACGCCTTGTATGTTTGCATTTCTTGATTTTTGCTGTTTGGTATTGTGTGAAGACTGCTTTGCAACTTTTGTTTTAACAATATAAGCAAACACAAATATAATTTAGAGATCCTCAGAGCTGCTTAAGGAGCTAGAATATCTTTCACTACCAATTTCCAAAACTACAAATACCCAATAAATACAGACATGATTGTGTCTGCAATAGCCTTTCTACAGCATCATATGTCACTGATGGAAACAGTATCTTGAGTCTGATGACAGTCAAACTAGATGGAGACTAACTAGATGACAATTAACATCTGTTAACTTTGCAGGTAAGTCTCCAGTCAATAGTCCTATACATAATGAACTAAAGCAGCAGTTTACACATGCAGAAATCAAGAAGCATAATTAACTTTTTCTTATCAAAGTCAGGGCAGTTCATCTGTACAATGGGCTGGAACATGAGGCACAGAGATCTGTCCTCTGAGGAGTCATTCTATATGCTTTTGGGTGTAACTATGCAATTTAACAGAGTAATCTATACAAATCACTTTCATCAGGTTTGTATCAGACTAGCTATTAATTTTATTATAACAATATAATCTTTTCTTCAACACTACAAATAAAGCAACACTAACCAATCACTCAAACATTCTATCTTAACTAAGAATACTTTGTCTTTATTACTCTTTCAGCAATAAATGAAAAAAGCATGATACTCTGCTAGGTAATTATCTTCCTTATTTCAATTTGCAAACAATTTACTTCTATCAGGCTCATCTTCTAGGCTTTCTTTTTCTGAGTTTGCATGTGAAAGGAGACAAAACACTTTAGTTGGGTCAACATCAATTCAGAATGTGGACACAGGGCAAAACCTGCATGAGGATGGGGAAGGATGAATTACTAATATTATTTATTTCTTATTTTTTAAAATTAAAAAATAACTCTTAGTGTTCCAAAAATTCAGAATTTTTTTGTCACTATTGTTACTGATATAAGGTATCAATAACTGATATAATGTATCAATAACTGATATAAGGAACTAACACTTAGAGGAAACTGATATAAGGTATCAATAGGGAGCAAACACTGGGAAGGTTAATAGAAATAATGCAGGGGTTTTTGCTGAAGTTTGTAAAGATAGACTGCATGGTTAAGGCCCTAATTAGCTACAAATATAGAAACCGGGAATATATTATGGTTGCTATCAGTACCTGGTCTTGAAGCTTCTAAAATAGAATGGACACCATATGAAACTAAGATAAATCAGGAAATATATTGATGCGCGGAAAAGACCCCACAACTAGGTACTTGTAGAGAAGGTAGGTTTATTCAGCATGCTGGGTGCATGGGGGATTGGTCCACCAAAAACATGCACACCTGTCTGTGTTCACAGGTCTGTTTAAATACAGTTAAAACATGCATATTCACTATTTCTTTATACATATGCATTATTTTATCAGAATGGGCAGGCTTATTCTAGTCAGTTCCGAGAAATAACTTCCCTTTTCTTCACCCTGCGCTCCTCCCATCTGAGGTTGCGCACTGGTTTCCATTTTTCTTGGGCCGGGGTCTTCGGGGGTCTTGGGGATGAAGATCGTGGGTCTTCCTCGCTGTGCACTTTTCAGCTTGGCTCAAAAAGCAGCTTAAACCAGTTTTGT
>WBMV01002513.1:63085-131864 GCA_013396655.1 Campylorhamphus procurvoides
CAAACTCAGATGGGAGGAGTGCAGGGTGGAAGAAATTGAAATCACTTCCTGGAACTAATTAGAATAACCCTGCCTTTTCTATGAAAATAATGTATATGTATAAGGAAATAATGAATATGCATATTGTACCTATATTTAAGCAAGCCCCTGAGCACAGACATGGTGTGTATGTTTTTGGTGGACCAATTCCGCATGCACCCAGTGCGGAATAAACGTACCTTCTCCCCCTACCTAGTTGTGGGGTCTTTTCCGCATGTCATTGCAATCTGCTTAAATATTGCAGGAACAACTTCAGATTCGAATATTTTCCCCAACAAAATTAAAACTCAAACCAAGTTATCCATTTATTTCAAAAACTGATATTTTTATTAATTAATTGCTAAGAGATGTCGAGAGAGAGAGAGAAAAGAAAGATTGGAAAAATGCCAAGATTAATTTTTAGAAGCAGAGAGAAAGAATACCACCACAAACTAAACTTTTTGCCAGAATATCGGTGTATGCGTGTGTATGGGGGGAAAGAGCCGGTTTCACCACTTTTTTTCTGTCTCTCTTGTTTTCTCCGATATTATCTCTTAGCAGCAGGGGGTCTTAGCTCTTTGGAATGCAGCCACGGTGCTTGGGCTCTGCTGTCCGTGCTGAGCCACGCTGCTGGGATGCTGCAGCGATCAGTGCAGAGCTGGGCCTTGCTGGCCTTCTTGGCCCTCAGAAATATGGAAAGTTAGAGGGATAAAGCAGACTCACATCTCAGTTCTCTCCAAGCTGGCACAGTCTCGGTCTCCACTGGCAGTCAGGCAGCATGCGGTGGCAAAGAGAAGAGGTGAGGAGAGGTTGGGGAGCGATTCCCAGCTGAAGTAGCTGGTCTCCTTTCTCCCTTCCTTGCTCCTAACTCCCCAAAGTTTGTCTTCAGTTTTTATAGCATTCAAAAGAGGATTCTTGGTGGTTTCTTGGCACGTAGCCTTGTTCAGATGTTCAAAATGATAAGATATCCTATATAACGACAGGATTTTCTGGCAGGATGTTTGTTTGTAGGACTGAGAAGTTTTGTTTTGTGAGAATCTTCAGAAGCAGGATGTTTTTTTGTAGGGCTTTGCTGGCACAGTTTATTATAACAGGATGCTTTTTAACAGTGTCTGATGTTAGATGATGGCAGAATATTTATTACCTTTTGTGTGTGTTATCTGTATACAATACTGTCTTTAAAACCAGAAATCATCAGTAAGAAGAAAAGGCTCAGTGATGTTAAATACATATAAGAGCTCTTTACAGAACCTTTTATCCATGCATTCTTTATACCTTGACTGGCATTAAGGGTCTAATAAGGAAGAAATAAAATTTAATTCTAGAATTCATTACGGAAAACAATTGCCTTGGAAGAAATACCTCCAAAACCAACTAACCAAAAAAACCCACAAAACAAACAAACAAACAAACACACAAAATAACAACAACAAAACACACACCCAAGGAAAAGCAAGTGACCTTGCTATCACAGCTTTCAAGGGGGAGATAGAAGACTAAAGACTTACTTGCCTCCAAATGAGACAAAATGGAAGAAGAGAGACTACTTTCATTTCATTCACAGCAGATGAGAAAAGGCATTTAAGTAAATGAAAGATGAAGGCTACTGTGAATGGAAGCATCCATGAATAGTTTCATAAACATGAAATGATTGCTTCTACCAGCAGCTAGAAAGGAAGTAAAGAGAGATATTTTTTCTGCTATGTTATTCAGAGAATCCTATTTTATTTTTAAAAAGACAAAGCTCTTTCTGAGTGCTTGTACACAAGTCACTTCATGTCAGTTCCACAAAGGGAATTGTTCAATTTATTATCCTCAATTATTAATAGTGTTCAGAACCAAATAATAGTTTTTATTCATGCATAGTGATTAACCAAACAAGACATGATTTGAGAAAGATCCACTGAAAAATGCATGATGACTGAATTATGAAATTATCTTGGAAGTCAAGACATTTTCATTCATGTTCCTTTAGGGATGGCAGGAATTTATACCACAGTTGTGCTTCAAAGTACAGGTATGGCATCACTGTCACCCTGCCTGATGGTGGATTGTGCAGATGTGAGCTGTCCATAGATACATTTTAAGCGATGTGAGATTGTTAGAATAGCTTTTGAGGAATCCAGAAAAATGGCACATTTTGGTTTCTGGCAGGGTTTAGGCACAGAAGTCCTTAGCACTGTCAGAAAATAGGCTGATGCAGTGGCATGAAGTAAATATCTAAGTAAAAATTAGTGAGTGAATATGCAAATGTGTGGTTAAGTTCTAGCCTCCAAAGACACAAGACAACAGCAGTGCCTTGGTTTTTAAGACATGAATTTGAACTATGATATGACATCTCTATGAAGAGGATGAATATATTAATACTTGGAAGAATTTGGTGGGTCATGTGCAAGAAGGTTTATAAACAGACTAAATCAGTACATAAAGTGGTTAGTGCATTTGTTTTGATGGTTGCATTTGTGCAGAGAGACACATTTTTGTTGTGTTCCAAAGCAGAATAGCTGCTTCCCTGGGACAAGGGCAGTGGGATGAATGAGGGTTTTCCACGGAGCAGTCATGGAATTGGGCAGGCCAGAGAGTCAGCTGGGGGCGCCTCCAGCTCAGTAAATCAGACATCTCCTCAGGGATGCGGTCAAGGTAGCAGTGCAAATAGGCGGGGTGAGGATCATCAACATCTTTGAATTGTCTTCTTAACTTCACTGAGCAGCCTTACACTTTCTGACAGTGGGTGATTGTGCTCCAGTAATAACCTTAACACTGCCTCCAGTTAGTCTTCCTACAATATATAAATACATATAGAGACTGAGGAACAGAATTTTGTACGCTAGTCTAGAAATTTTACATCCTATCTTTGTACTGAATTGTCTCATATCTTTAGAAGAACAATAAACTCTATTAGGGTGGCTATTGCCACGTCTACTGTCAGTGAAAAGTGAGTGATGAGCTAAAGGCATTTATTCTGAACAGACACTTGTATATACATCTTAGTTAATATACGTGTTTTGACATAAAATGAATGGTTCAGTAGCTGGGGGCATCTTATTTTGAAAGATACATGTTGACTTATCCAAGAAAAAAAAGGAGAGTTTCACCTCTTGCTAGATCAATGGTTGTATATCAGATAGACAAGCAGGCACACTGGAAAGATTCTCTTGAATGCTAAAATGCAGACTCACATTAATAATAAACTTAAGAAACAAATCTGAATTTTGGAACCATATTGCAAAGTTATCATGATGCACAGGCTTCCTATCATAATTTTTTCCGGTTTGTCCAGTGCAGAAAATGTTCCTCTTTACATTCTCCACATACCATTTGAATGTAAGTATCTTATTTAATAATCTATTGCATTCTTTTATTGATTTAATAAGTTTAGCTTGTTCATATAACTTGCTGAGGAAGTTTGAACAGATTAATCAACAAGGCCTGATTTAGGCTAATGTTTTTACCTCCTGTGGCTAGCATATGAAGTTATTTATGAGATGTGAGAGAAAAGAAAAATCAATCAGTTTCCACTAGAGGAGATAAGAGAGATTGTATAACTGCGTGACAGAACTGGGCTGTGCTACCGAACTACAGTAAAAGCACAAAAGAAAGTCAGAATGTAAGTAGAAAATCATAGACATTTCTGAAAGTACAGCACATTTTCCTTTCAAAGTTCAGAGGGACTTTTGCCAAGTGTTTACCTACTCTGGTATATGCTTGAGGGAAAAAATGCAATAATGCAGGAAGTAAATCTAGGGAACCTCATATTTGTTTCAAAAAGAAAAAAAAATGTGCATACACAAGCATATGAGATACAACTGAATCCCTGAATGATGATTTTCTTGTATTAGTGGAGGCATGACAGGAACTTTGACAGGATATATTCATTGTTTAAATTTTAGTATGTTAATTTTAACCATTTAAGGTGCAATGGCATGATAATAACTAATAAAAAATAGTGGTATATTACACTCATTTTTCTTGCTCCTTTATTGATGTGATGCTTGTTCTTTGACCAATAAGGAATGATCCTATTTTGGGTTTACATCTGTGAGGAAAAAGGAACCCAATTTGTAACATGATACTTTAGATGAGGGGAAGTAAGGTTTGTTTAAGGTAATAACAACTCAGGTAACATAATTCTGAACTGAAGTATTTGCTGTTACCAAAGTAGTTATACTCCATAACTGTTATAGCATTCCTACGACATCTCTCATATAACAAATTTGCAACAGATTTCCAGAAGAAACATGATACATTCAAAAAGCCTGAGTAAATTCAGGGAAATGATTTTCCTTTCCTGGTGGCAAGAGGTAGGCTCTTACCCAGAATCTATGAAAGCACTGAGGTCTCTGGTGACACAGGAGCATGGTGGATCTTTGCCATACACAGGAAAGTTTCATGGAATGCACAGTGCCATGGAGGGAAGGAAGAGAATGTATCCCATGCTGTCTCTGCAAATGAACGAAGCCAGGCTAAATGTTGAGTTCTGCAAACTGTCACTTCAAATAAATTAAGAATAGAAAAAACACACAGTGAGGAATGCAGCGCATGCAACACAGAATTTTAAGTATGTTTACACAAGTGTGTACACACATGTGCATGTGTGTATGACATGGGTGCCCACATAAAACTGCATCACGTGTAATCTGTTGCTACAGACTCTAGTCTGTTGTAATAATCAGAATTCATGGAGTTTCCTTTTTGGTTTTATGCTATGTTCATTTTTTATTTCCTTGCTCAATTTTTTTACTTTTTATTTTTTCAATTTTTTTATTTCTAGACGAGAAACAAACAAAATTGAAGCCTCAGTTTTGTGTCAGCTGACTTGCAACACTTGCCAATCAATTCTTACATGTTTTTTCTCTTCAGGATATTTGCTTTCAGTCCTCAATCAGTTATTTTTTCAAATAATTTGCTTCACATCAAATCTGCTTGCCTTGGAGATTAGTCTTTTCTGTGTTGTGCTGCATTGAAAGCTGTCTTGAAGTGTTGGTAAATTCTGTCCTCAGCTTTCACCCTGCCAACTCTTTGTGCTGGCACCTTGTAAGGTTCAGTAAGATTTATTACAAAGTCTTTTGTTTTCCTGAGTCCATGTTGGGACTACCTTTAATCAACTTGTGCCTCACTAAATACCCTTCAGTCATATTCCTGGCTGGTCCTTCTGCTATTTTCTGCTACAGTGAAGACAGTCTTACATTTGTTTAGTCCTGAGATCTCAGCATCTAGTCTAGTCTTTAGGAAACTGTTACATTTTCTATGTTATTTAAAATGTATTTTATAAAGAACAGTGAAATAGAACAGTCACTGGTAGCTTTTCCTCTGCATTTCCTTCTGCATTTAGACAGGATCTGTCTAAAAGACACTCGTCACATGAGGTGAACTAAATTTATGTAAACATTCACACAGTCACAGAGAATCTCACTGAATCACAAAATTACAGAATGGTTAAATTTGGAAGGGAGGTCATCTATTCCAGCCATTGTGCTTCAAACAGGGACATGAGTTACTCAAGACCATGAATATCTCTTAGGAAACCTCAGCCTCTGTGTCTGGCACTGCCCTGTGCCAGTGCTCTGTTACCCACACAAAGTGCTTCATAATATTCAGTTGAGGCTTCCTGCCTTTGACTCCACTGCCTCTGTCAGTGGGCACCACTGAAAAGGCCCTGCTTCCATCCTCTTTACACCCTTCCTTGAGCCTTCTCTCCAGGCTAAACTGAGAGCTAAGAGTTCCAGATCTCTGTCTTTTCTCCTGGGAGAGATGCTCCAGTCCCTTCATCATCTCAGCAGCCCTTCTCTGGACTTTCTCCAGTTTGCCCATATCTCTCTTGTACTGGGGTGCCCAAAACTCTACAGTACTCTGAGGGTGGCCTCACCACTTCTGAGAGAAAGGGTCACCTCCATTGTCCTGCTGGCAATAACTTTGGTTAATGCAGCCCCATTCACCATCTTTGCAGCAAGCGCATATTGCAGGCTCATATTCTGCCTGGGGTTCACCCTGTTTCCCAGATCCTTTTCTGTAAAGCTCCTTTTCAGCTGGCTAAGCCACCAGTGTATAATGCTGTCTGGGGTTGTTCTTCCCGAGGTTTTGTTCTTACCTTGTTGAAGTTCATAGGGTTCCTGTCAGCCTGCTTCTCCAGACTGTCAAGGTGTCTCTGAATGGTGGAATAACCTTCTGCCATATCAGCCTCATCTGTCAGTTTGGTGTTTAAAGCAATCTTCTGAAGGAATGCTCTGCCCCATCATCCAGCTCATTAATGAAGATGTTAAAAAAGACTGGACTCAGTAGTGACGTAGTAGGCACATCACTAGGCACTGGCTCTCAACAGGACTTTGGGCTGCTGACCACCATCTTCAGTGTTCAGCTGTCCCAGTCAAATTTCCATCCACCTCACCATCTGCTCACCTCAGCAGCTTCTTGGGGAATATTACATGGAAAACAGTGCCTTATGTGTACTTACACTGCTTACTGAATTCCAGGTGTTCTTTGAAAACTTAGGAAACCGTAGAAGTATACACACCAGACAGTACTTCATTATTTTAATGCACAACAGGAGCACATTTACTTTCACAGATGTAAAACTTTATTTCAACTCTCAGTACTTTCTATAAGAAATACATGAAACAACTTTTTTCTCCATAAAAAAGAACATTTTTGGATTCGTTTTATTTCATGTGTTCCAAGCAACCATTTTGAACATACAAAGTGATGTAATTAGCTTCAGGAATCCATCCATAAATGCTTTGTGAGTGTTTACTATCAGTGACTGCATTTATCTATAGCAAAATGAGAGTTTTACCTTGTTCATAGTCAGAACAAAGACAGAATGATAGTCTATTAGTGATGGAAGATTTAAGCTCAAAGGTTCAGAAATAAGATACTCTGGTATGAAAAGAAGCATATAGAGAAATCAGGGTGTGTATAGAAACAAAAAATAAGATATTTGAGTAATGCATGCAAAATAAAAGCTTTGAATAATACAGCACCATGTGACTGCAACAACAGTGAGGGAAAGTAACTTGCAACAACAAGCAAAGCAGGAGCAGTCTTTGTAACAGGTGTTCCACAGAAGAACATAACTCAAAAGGATGTTCAAGTACAAAATATTGTGACATCTGACATGCAACTGCTATTTCTTTAAATTTAGCTGTAGTCTTATATTTCTTGTCTAATATTGCTAAGTCACAGAGATCCAAGTCCAAAGTAAAGGATAGTTTTTAACTGGGCCTGTTATTGCTTTCTACATTCAATTTCTGTCATAAAAAGCCACCCCAAGTTTCAAGGGTAATTTGTCGGCTGTTTACATTCCTGCTCAGACGTGCAGTCACATTTTTCCCTTAAAAAACACCCCCATACCACCTGCCATTTCTGCTCACTTTAGAATGTTTGTCTTCTGGTCCAGACCTATTTCCTGTCAAGAATGATTCCATCATATGAAGTCAGCAGCTGAGATTTTTCAGAAATTAAGTTTTAAAATCCATGACATGTTTCACTGCTCATGTTTCGTGTGTTAAATGAGGCATGTCAAGATAGAAGTTAATATGGCCTTTAAAAACTAATACTTTGTAAAAGAACATAGGACTGTGTGATTCAGCTTTGAGAAACTATCTCTGCTTTTCAGGATGACACACAGTACTATTGACAAAATGCAAACAGTTTTTCATCATTTCTCATAATTTTTTTCAAAATGCTGATTGCATTTAGTTAGTGATAGAGAATAACCAAGAAACTATTTTAGGGTGAATTTTAGGTTAAGGGTTTCTTCCATTCTTTCCTTAGAAATGAAATCTGAAAGAGAATTTTATTAAATTTCTCTACAATATTACCTAAGATCTAACTTCCATTCTCAAAAATAAAATCAGCTGGGCCTCATCCCTCCCCTACTCAGCACGAGATGTTATTGCACTGAGTGTATAAACCTTGACTCTTTCTAGATTGATAACACCAGAGCTTGAATGTGCTGAGTCAGATGTAGAGGGTGGAAAGAAAATCTGGTTTCTTAACCTAGTTACTGCCTTCTTTGTGAATGAAAGTCACACTAAAATACAAGCAAGCATTCTCACTTATGTCATATTAGTGATGTACCACTTTTTCAGAGTAAAGATGTTTATTATGATTTTATTCTGGAAATGAAAGTGGTGTTACCATAGTTTGGGTCAGTCTAAGATGAAACAGACAGAGAAATTGATTTTTTTATATCAAGTATACATTATTTTAGTGACATTTACCTACATAATTTTCTTAAACTTCTAAGTTTAGGGAATACTGCTCATGGATGAAAGGGATAAAAATTTATTACCAGTATTTATGAAAAAACAACTTATATATAGTTAACTTTGCTCAACAGAGTACTAGCAAATATTCACCTGTAAATAAAAATAGATTTAAAAAGAAAAAGTGATAGTAGACCTTTAAGGAATGAGTGTTCATATCCTTCCTTAAGGCTGCAGTGAAAGATGATAGTTGTCATCATTGTTCTGGGCAGTGGCACTTTTGAAACCTTTCAGTAGGAAGCGTACCTAAATTAATTTTAGATTTCACTCAGTTTAGATGATATTTTAAAAGCAGCAGTACGATTTCAAAGCAAAACAAAAACCCCTATACTTTTCATTATCACTTAAATTTGTCATCTTCAGTATTGTATGTGCTGGCACATTTTTCTTCTGATTAGCAGGTGTATATATATACTACTTTCACAGAGATGGCATTTTTTGTCATATATTCTGGGGCAAAAGAGCAAGCAAGTATTGCATTTCACAAAGGCTTAGGTGGGGTTAGAACTCGGTGTCATTTAAATTCCCTTCCAACCCAAACTAGACTGTGACTCTACAACTCTACGATTCTACTCCATTAATAGAGTAAAGCCACTGGAGCACTGGAAGGAAAAAGTATTATTGCGCATTAACGACATTATTGATATGAAACTGCTCCATAAGTTTATTCCTTTTTTTCCCCTTAATCAAATGTATCTATACATTTGTATCTCTATGTCTATAATATATATATTGTATCTCTATTTTATATTGCAAAAGTAAGATAAGTTGGTTTGGTCTCTTTCTATATAGACATTTATATTCCATGTAAAATACTAGCTAGGTCATGCTTGTTCTAATATTTAAAGGCAATTCATCACAGTGAAACAAAATAATAAGCACTATTTCTTACAAATCTCTTGATCTATGGGTTCTATATAGGTGCTTTAAATTTGATGCATGTTTTTATCCTTTTACATAAGGTACTAAATTGCATCTTTTAGTTTTCCTTTTATTTGGTTACAAAGGTTTTTCACACTTCTTATTAATTGCTCTCATAATCAGCTGCTAGAGATTAACTGCATCAGTTGTTGAAATTACTGTAGTTCTTTAAACTAACTGGTAGTAAAAATAAAGATACTGTGAGGATGGGAAAGACCTGTTTGAAAAGGAACCAGGTTGTCTCAGTTCAAAGGAGAACTAAGATATCTATGTTGGCCAATAAATAATACCTCTCTTTTAAATTTAGAGAACAGAACTTTAATTAGGAAAAATATATGTAAAGGGAAAGATAACAGTTCTTAACCACAACACATGTGTATATATACAATAACAGTCTGTAACAAACCCCTCTACCCCCAAATGACAAGGCAAAACAGACTAAAAGGTCCTCTTGGCTACTTCCCCAAAAGGGAAATGTGATTATGTCCACAGACAGCAGGTGGCGCTGTTGTGCCCAGCTGGCTGGGCTCTCTGACCTGTTGGTGCAGATGATGGCTGTGGTCGAGTCAGGAGTGATGGTCGTAATCTGATCGAGAATAGTGGTTTCCTCCTGTCGACGTCCTGCTGCTCCTCTGGATCTGACAAGCTGCTCAAGGCCTTCTGAGCCCTGTTTATGTACCCTCAGGGAGCACCCAGTCCCTCCCCCAGGGCGGCGACTCACACAATGGGTGATTAACTCTATGAGTCATGGGGTATTGTTGAACCGTTGATGGCCCATTAGCAGCCACGCCCCCTCAGGCCGGGTGTGAGGGTGCTAACAACTTCCTGGGCAGCTACTGCAAATGGTCCATTGTTCTTGGGGAATGAATAGAGGGTGTAGAATACATAGCTTTAATCACCCCCACACAGTGATAACTGGTCCCTCCTGCTGAACTAGGACACAGGTTAAGATTACATTTGAGATACTATGAATAGCCTATCAGAAAATAAAAAGAATATATTCAGTGGCCTCTAAGCTTAGCAATTGAACAAGCTGAGTACTTTACTTATCATTCAGAATCTTTCCCAAAACTGTAAATCAGGATAAAATGACAGCCAGGAGTTCCTAGCTCCTTTTGTCCCCTCTATGTTCACAAGAACTGAGAGCTTCTGTGTCACACAGAATTTTTGCTTTCCTCTCCTGAGGATAAAGATGAGAATAAAGTTCTGAGTATCTTCAGGAACTGAATCGTTGACAGAGTATTCAGCTAAAGTTTATCATGTCCAGGATGTAATTACAACTTCCTTTGTTTTCAACCCACATATTGTGTGGTAATTACTTAAGGCACTATATTGTAGGGAACCATTACAATCTGTTTTGAACATTATTTTCCTCTTTTGTATGGATTATCGGTTTCACCTGCCACACTATAATTGCCTTGTTAGTTTCATCCAGTTCTGCTGTAGTTTCAGTCACTATCTTTTTTTCTCCATAGAAATTCTCTTCTTGGTACCTTGCTTCGACTATAAGACCATCACTCAGTTAACTCCTTAAAAAATAGTTGCATATTGCCATTAACTGTATAATAACAGTATACCTCAGGCACATGGTGTGATCCTTGGGACTGTCCTCTGCAACATCACGAGCTGGACTTTGATTGTCCTGTGGATCCCTTCTGAATCAGGATATTCTAAGATCTTCAAAACATTTTGTAATCTGGATTGAACAAAAGCTGTTCATTTTTTTTTGGTTGGTTGGTTTTGGTTGTATTGGTTTTGGGTTTTTTTAATGTTTGTGGCGTTTTTCATACTGCTTTCACAACTCCTATAGCAAGAGATACCTCACGCTGGGTAGCAGCATAACTAATTTCCAGGATACTGTACAAACTGTCTTGTGTCAATTTTATGGAATAAAAGAATACAGATTCCAAATTAGTCCAGCTTTCCCCAAATTGCCATACAGACATTCAGGATAAAAGCTATAGTAATCGTTCCTTTATGGAATCTGTATTAATGCTCCACTGTGCCACAGATTTGAGTTCTCAGGTCTTCCTTCCAGAGGTTTTTGGGATGTTTGTGAGAGAAGATCTGCTAATATAGAGAAGTCGCAGAATATAATCTTTCTGTCCACTCTTTCTTTAAAGCCATTTAAATTAGCTGCAATAGAAAACTTCTTGTCACTACTTTTTTGTGAAACATACTTTCAAATCAATATGACTTGAGAATTTTTTTTCTGAAAAGTGCCTCCAGAAAACCCGTATTTGAGATAACAAATGAAGAAATAATATTTTTCTTCTGTATTGTCTACATTTTCTTCCTTTTTTTGACAGACTATTTTTTTAAAAATTAAATTATATGGAAACTACAAGTAGCTAGAAATTAACATGTGTTTTCAAGAGCTTAGAAAGCTCTTTTTTAAAAAAATCTTTGACAGGCCATTTTAGAAATACGTATAAAATGTACACCAATTATCTAAAGCACTTGTAAACTGTCAGAAAACGTAGTTGTTACATGAAGGAATGTATGAAACTTTAAAAATGTGTGTATTCTATATAAAAACACAGAAGATTAGGTATAAATATAAAAAATGTTTAGAATTCAGAAAAATTTTGCTTTGTCTTTTGATCTGCACTCAGCCTGTTTACTTGAAGAAGAGGAAATTAAACCTGTGCTGGATGCAAGAACAGACTGTAAAACAAGGTGGTTTTCTTCCTTAGTGAATTTTTATTTAAGCTTGGACTATGTCATGGGAAGCCTGTTGCAGGTGTCCCTGCTTGAGCAGAAGGGTGGAATACACCATGTCCAGAGGGCTCTGACAACTTCAATCACTCTGTTATTCTGTCTTGGATCTCAATTTTGAGATACGACAGTCATCTGTGATTGAAATTTGAATGTTCAGCACTGATGCAGAGTAGTGCAAACTGGTTTGTAAATACATAAGGTATATTTAATAGTGTCAACACAATATGAGTGTCTCTATCCCTACTTTATTTGGCTGCATTTTCTCTCACTTGAAAATTTGATGCAATTTTCATATTGAAATATTCGAACACATAAATTATGATATTATTCCTATCATTCCACAGCAAAAGAAAGCAACTCATCAGAATTAGTCAATTTTAATGATTTGATCAAAGAAAAGATGTTTCTTTCATTTCTCCCAGAAAAATTGGTCTCTGAAGCAAATTAAATTTAATTAATTCCTGCTAACTTGACCTTTATCTCATTTTAAGTTTCAGTGGAAGGTGTTTCTTTTTCTTTAAATCTGTTTAATGTTTTTATTTCTTTAGTAATTCCTGCTTTTGTTTAAAACTTAATTTATTGGTCAACAAAAATCCTTTCAACTGAAATACTGCAGGAATCACAGTATTTGATATTCAATTTAAAATTGAGGAATTTTATTTTTATTATGCTTCCTAGAAGTCTTTAATTACTCATGCAGGTATCTTCTCCCTCCATTGTTAATGAAAAAACCTCTTCTTTCCCTCTTCCACTGTCAAAGACCTATACCTATAACATTGCACTGAGAGTTTATCTATTTTTTAAATTTGGATAGTTAAATAAAAGACAGGCTGACTTTCATCCCAAAAATATTTGTGCAATGTTCCTTTGTCAATTAAATGCTGATTTTAATAATTGAAAAGGGATCAGGCAGGGCCAGATTTATTGATAAACCACAAAGAATTTTTAAGTGGTTTATCTATTTAGATGATATATTTATTTCCTTTTTTTCATTAAATTATAAACGCTCAGAAGTTGATTTCAAATTGAACTAAATGAAAAGTAGGAAATAAAAAGTGAAATTCATGGTGCCAGCAGTACCTCAATGATAATAACAATCACCTTACATACAAAAAAATTACCCTGAGAAGACTGATTTGAATGATCCTCAAAAAATTCTGTCACTAGAAGCTATGGGCATATCAGGAGATAGGTCTTACTAATCATATGCTATTTTTAATAGCTAAATGCTCAATTGAATAGACAATAAAATTCAGGCATATCAACTCCTTCATGTGTGTCTTATCAGTAGAGAAGTAGCTTTTAAATTATCTGGATCAATTAAGTACTGTACATATTATTAGTGGTGGAAGGAAAGATTTTCTAAATTTAACTTTACTATTTGAGTGTAATATAGTTTTCATTGTAAAATATCATGAGGTGAATCAGTCAGAACTGTTTGATGCTGTTTTTAGACTTGGTTATCTTGTCTCTTTTCTTCCCCTACTGAAAACTGTCTTTTACTGTGGATAATCTCCTAAGGATAACGTGAACTGAAAATCAGAGCACTTCCTGGGCAATTGTTAAACTTCTTGAAGATATGTGAGGATATGTGATAAGGGTGGTAATCAAACATGGTTAAATAAATAAAATAAGATGGGTCTTGCACAGGGATGTGACTTAATAATATGTCCCTTGAACACATTATTTAGTAAACATTCAATAACATCCATTTTGATCTTCAGCAGCAGCAAATTTTTGTTGGTACCATACAGCTATATCCTTCCTGAATCTTCTAATTATTTTCACAGCTTCATCTTACCTCAGCAAATCCTATAAACCTGCCTGGTGCTTCAACAACATCACTGGTAAGAGCATTCTCCTGCTGATAGCTGCAAGTGTTGCTCAAAACACTGTCACTGGTGACTGTGCAAACTGTAGCTGAGAGTGTCAAGGAAACACTACAGTGTTTGTCACAAAGTCACCAGAGATAAAGCATCAAATCATCTGGAGCAGACTTTAATCTAGCATACCTCTTGACATCTGTCTCTGAGAAACTGAAAACAAAATCACTATAATTTTCAGTGTTTTTCAAAGTGAGAAATCTCTAGGGCTGAAAACTTACTACAGTTTAGAAAACTTCAGGATTTTCTTTTAGCAAATTTATCCATCTGGAGAGTAAATTACTACCAGAAAAAGGGCAGTATGCTTTCTAAGAGACAACAATTTTCAGACTTCAGTATCATTAGAAGAGGCAATTGCACAGAGGCAATGTGGAGGGTATCCAGTGTAACTTGTTCAGCCAAAGGATATGTGAAAATGTGCAGTCAGGCTCTGGTTTGCCAAAAAATGGTTGTTCTGCTGGATTTCTTTTCTTAGTACAGTTAAGGAACTATAGTGGTGACATTTTAAACAATCTGTTCACTGGTGGCAAGTCCATGGGACAGTCAAGCTCTTCAAGTGTTATCCTGTCTGGAAGGTAGATGGAATCTCAGAAAGGTAGCACTGCCAGTCCCTGATCTGAGGGTGCTCAGACTCTTAGAAGGATGTCTGGCCTGGTCTTGCGAGCCAGGGGCCATGAGCTTGGCAGGTTTACTCTGAAGTTTCAGAGATACTTAGGTTCTTATCTGCATAATGTACGTTCTGTCAGTTTAGCCAGTGTTTAGAAGCCAGGAAACACTCTTCCTGAGTCACTGAGCAAATTGTGAAAAGATCCAAGGAATCCAGAAGTTTAGGATGCTAGAAGCTGAAGACCTTGGATTTCCATTTCCGTGACAGCTTACCAGGATGGGGTCCTCAACAGCTTGCTGGGAGGGCAAAAACTTGTCACATTTCAAAATCAAGTTCCCTTCACAAAATATTTCCACATTGACAGAGCAGCACTCCTCAGTCAGATGGTATTTGTGCCTGAAGCTGTAGGCATTGGTCTCCTGCAGGTACTGTTTGACAGGAGAAATAATTGAACATGAGATGACTGCTCTCTTGGACATAATTTTCCTAGCGAAATTTGCCTTGCTTTATGTGTGGTACATTGATTGTTGTTATGATGACTAAGTTCCTAAAATGTTCTATTCACAAAATAGCAAATTTAGAGATTCTTAACTGGCTCAGTGACACGATGCTGACAAACAACCAAAACAAAATTAAGAGCTGTATGCAACAGAATTTGGCTGAAGTACCACTTTTTGGTAGTTTGCATGTTAATTGTCAGTACTGACAAGGCATTCTACTTTTTAACAGAAGACATGGCAAGGTTTGATTTTTTTTTTTTTTTAATAATTGAACTCAAATTTGAAAATGTCTTGGAAGAAAATGGAATTCTAATTCTACTTTTCTAGAAAAAAAAAAGTTTCCTTATATTCCTTATCTCCAGGGATTTTTAAAGCTCTTCTTCTATAGCTCTTTCCTATCAAGCCAACACAGGTTATAAATAACAGTGATGGCATTAATATAGAATAAAGAGGAAAAACAATTGAAATAGTTCTATGATTCCCAGGAAAGCTGCATTTTTCTTCTGATTTAAGAACTGACTGTACAAAAAATGTCAGTATAGACATCAGATATCTATTTACTTTTCAGGTATCTATGTACTTGTTTCTAAAACTCATTTATAGTTAGTTGACATCATAAGCCAAAATGTTGGTCATAACTTTTTCAGTCCTGTTAATAAAACTTTGCTAATTTCTCAGGATTTTGGGTATTATGATAAAAAAAATTCTAAATAAAATTCTTTTATTTGCACAACAAATAAAACTTTTCCATTGCTTCATACAGATGCATAAAAACATTTGACATTTGGCATAATTTTTTTTTACATTTGAAGCTACAGAGAAATTTATAACTGTGTCCTGACGTAGTCAAATTATGCAATAACCTTGTCAAATTATTTTGGTAGGTCCTATCATATTGTTATTTAGTACACAGAGAGTTCATGTTTCCCCAGGAACTTTATATTTTTGTGTTTCAACTGAAAAGTTTTTTGAGGACTGAAGGCAGTAGTTTGTAAGTCTAGCCATATATACACAGTATGACTAAAATTTTAATCAGATGTTTTTCCCTATGTCAAAAATACCTTCTCCAAGGTAAACTGAACTACAGATTGTGTGATTCTATCCAAAGTGCACTTTAAAAAAAGAAAAATCACTAAATCCCTGAAGGGGATTTCCTCTGGGATATCATGAACTTTGTAATAGCTTAGTTACTTAAGTGTTTTCTTAGGTGAACTTGTAGAAATTGCTACTTGACTTTATGCAGTTAAATTTTCTGTGGTGCCCCATCCAAACTTGTTTTAAGTTTAGTTCATATGTAGTTTCAGTACATTCCAACTGCATTTTAAACGGTAGGAAAGACCTACAGTTAAAGTCTGTTTGCCAGGTGTAAAAGCGTTTCCTTGGCACCATGATACTGGTTCATTTCAGTCAGCACAAGGAACTACTGGCAGTGCAGAAAAAGGGGAGATACTCTCATCTGTATTCAGAAGTGTAGGGAGTTTGTGTAAGTGTTTTTTGGATCTGTTGATCTTAGTCATGTAATTTCTTCAGATTTATCTATGTTTCTAATTTTGTTCTTTAGCTGTCAAGGGTTTTCATCTTCCTAACAAAGATCTTCATGAGACCTTATTGAAATTACTTATATTTCTGTCCTCTTAAACATCTAAAGTCTGTGAAAATTCCATTCTGTCACTTTTACTCATAGCTCTGGATCTGACTCATGATAATATCTCCTAAAATTACCTTTTAATGTGGGTCAAAAGCCTTGACTTTTTGTTTGATACTTTCTGCTCTGCCTAACGAAAGCAAATCCTACAGATGAGCTGGTATTTCCAGCTGCTGGGGAGATTGCCTTAAGATCTAAGACAGATCAATTTTACACTTTTATCTCTGCAATCCCTCTACAGCAGCTATTCCCAGACTAACCTGTCTTGACTTCTGTATGCTTATGAGATCTGTCAAGTCTTTGTTCTGTCTTTATTTAATTCTCTCTCAATATGGTTTCAGGTACCTCTTAAAGACAACTGCTTATTGTGATAGTCACTCCTGATACTTTTCCCTTGAATTTCAAAAGTTTCCAGATACTGTTCCTGTCTGCCAGTACAGTTTGTTGCTTTGGACCACTGCCTTTTACTCTTTCGTTGTTTGATTAGCTAGGGCAAGCAGACTAATCCAAGCTTTTTATGTGTTAAAGAGGGATTGTCACACTGGAGTAAATTTTGACAACCAGTGAATAAAATGAATCAATCTGTACTCAAGTTTAGCTTTATTTAACAAACTCGGGACCCAATTTATGTTGTGGATAAACAAATTAATTCATAACATAGTCTGTATTAATAAGCTTTTGCTATTTCAATTTTTTTCAGTTTTTCAATTTCACTTTTTCTCAACTATCATAGAGTCATGTCGTCATCAAAATCTACCGTTTCTCTCTCACTGAAGCATACAGTGGCAGAGATGGACTGGTGGTGGTGTAAGTCTCTACCAACATGATCATAACTGTAGTGTGGGACACAGTAGAAGTACTCATTGTTGCTTATTATATTTATCACCCATTGGATGTTGGGCCTGTACAAGCACAGTGACAGTGATGTAGAACGCATACACTATGTAAGGAAAAGCATTTTGTGAGGGATAAAACTTGGGCTGAAGAATTTTCTTATCTTTCTATCCAACTATGTTTATCTTTTTACAGCTTCTTGGATGGTCCTGTAATATTTAGCAGTGAAGTTTCTTGTTTCTGTTACCTTTTTTATTCTTTCCTGACTCTTAATGAGTTGGAGATTTTCTTCACACAAATTGAGGTAAGCCCATTTTTTTTCCTTCCTTATTCTAGTCCCACCAGACTTCTCTTCAAAGGTCCGTGGAGAGCAGCTCAGCTCTTTCCTGCATCTCCTTCCTATGTTTATTCTCAGATCTGTTCTTCGAAGAGTCTTCTCCCTCAGCACAATGTTAGAGCACAGGAATAACCTCGTAATGCCGCCAACCCTGACCACATAGGGAAGACTATATGTACACAGCAAAGATGTAGTAATGTCCTTCCCAAAAATACTCTCTCAACATATTGCTACAACTAGAGTTGCTTTTTGTGGATAAGACATTTCTATTTTATGGACTTTTCAGTCTCCCTTTGAATTCACATGTCAGTTGAGTGTCTACAGCACCTTGTGGCAGGCAATGTCACAGATTAATTACAAACTGAGTGAGCAACCTCAACCTCTATTTTTCTTTGGAGTTTCACTGGGTCATTCATTCAGTGCTGGTTCCCTGTGGAAAGATAATTTTTCAGAAACTTTCTGCCTCACTGCAGTTCAACTACCTCCAACTATATTTTTTTAAAAGCGACATCAACTGAGGGAAAAAGACAACAGACAAGTCCTATCACAATTGGCAGACGCAAAAACATGGTTATCCATGCAAAAAATTGGAGCTGAATCATAACTTAGACATTGTATTGTAACAACTATACAGAAGACCTAAGGAGACTTGATTTTTCTCTGTCATCTCATGCATGTATTTCATAGAAGTTGAAGAGAAAAAGCAAAACTGTTCACAGACTTGTTGAACAGTTACAAATATGACAATTTCACAAAAGAAAATAAAAATCTATTCACTGAAGTGAAATTCTCAGAGTATAAATGGCTACAGTTTAGAGAAAAAGAAGTCCTCATTGGCACATCCCTGAGTAAAGAAAGTGCTTGCAACCCTCCTGTATTGTAAAACCATCAACAAATATTGGAAAATTACTTTCATTCAGCTGAATGCTTGAGGCTTTTTTTTTTGGCAATTTCCTGTGAATAGGAGATGTACTATAAATACTTAAAACTCTGATCTATGGAAACATACATGTGCCTGTGTTTGGGTAACAGAGGTGTGTGTCTATGTTGATGAATACACAGAAGAATAATTATATCTAGAAGGTTTCATTTTAGAATAATAAGCCATGATGGGTTGTTAAGGTCTGTTGTTTCTCCTTCAAATATTATCTGTTGGCTTTCATCACAGTGCAATTCTAGGAAAGAAAAGCATTACTTTTTATTAAAAAAAAATCCCTCTCTTGATAGCATGCTTTTATGTCTTCATAAAACTCTGTTTCAGTACTCCTAAAACTTAGAACAAGTTTGAGCGGAAACATTATTGTTGAAGAAGTCAAGCTTTGTGCATGAAGCACAGCTTGCAACTTTTGTGGATTGATGAGGTAGGAGAGCATCATAACTGTTTGCTATGTGCATAGATTGAAGCTCATTTGCAGAAGTGCAACATGTGTAGACTTTCTTAAGCTGTGGAACATTGTAAGCATACACATCTATGGTACCTGCCTACAAAGAAGAACTAAAGTAGATATTTTCTTATGCATGAACACATTTGATGAAAATGTTGTGATGGCCAGGAAAATTACACCATTCTTTTATAACTGCCAAAACACAATTTATCACATACACCAAATCTGAATGACTAATATTTATCAGGCTTTATTTCTCTTACACTATGATTTATCCAGAGTTGTTGCAGGTTTTATAGACTGATTTTGTCTAATTCATTTAGCCGTGCATAGGAAAAGATTCACATGCCTGACATTTGAAAAGCTTTAAGGAGTTTTATATGAGCAAATAACATGGTATGCCTTGACTTTCTGAAAAAGCTCTAGCAACCAAACTAACCTATATAAAAGCATTCATTTCATGCAACAAGCTTGTGGATGACTGTGGTATTCAATAATTCAGGGAAGAATGGGGTAGTTTGAGCTTATTTCATTTTCACACATTTTGAGTAAACCAGTTGATCATGAATGAGAATCTTTTTACCTGACAATATAGAGCAGAAATAAGGAAAACTTTACAAAGGCTCTGTACTTTTGACAATTCTGATCGGAATGTTGGAGCATACATTATTATTATTATTACTATTATTATAATTTTGTTGATTTGTTTGTTCTGCTTCTGGTTTAGTGCTGATCTCTTCATAACATCAACATCCTTCCTGTGATGAGAAGGGTATATTTGGCTTAAAACTTCCCTTCTCCTTGTATATGGACTTTCACTGGACTGGACATGGCACTTAGTGCTACTGTTTAGTTGGCATGGTGGTTTTAGATCAAAGGTTGGACTTGATGATCTCAGAGACTAAGGTCTCTTCCAACCTTAGTGATCCTGTGATTCTATGATCACAGTGTCTGACTTTATTTTCCCCAGACATGCTACGGAACTTGATTGATAAACATGAATTCCACCAGTACAGCCATCATGGTTCAGCTTTTATTTCATCCCACTCTGCTTATTAGTTTGTCTACTGAGTCCCCTGTTTTCCCAGCAATTTGTTCATACTGCCATGAGTCTAGGTAGCGTTCCCCTTTGCTTTCATTGAGCCCTCCAAGCTGCATTTAATTTTCAGAGCACTTACATCATTTCAAACTATGAGTAACCTGCTTATTTCTACTCTTGCTTCTGCTTATACTGCCCCTACATGCAATTGTTCTTGCATATAATGTGCTTATAAAAGACATGTCAGGCCTTTTTGCTAGCATATGCTGTTTCTCATTTCTTAAACCCTCTAATTAATCAGCTGTCCTGCCATTTTCTCCACTGTATGTTTTTTAAAGAGGCAATAGAAGAATTGAGTCTACTAAAAAAAATCCCAAACAAAAAACCCCAAAAAAATCCAAACAAAAACCCAAAACCCAAACCAACCAAACAAAAAAAAAACAAATTAAAAAAACCACAATACCCACCAAAAAACCAAAACAAACAAAAAACCCCACAATAAACAAACAAAAAGCACTAGTTTATCAGTCTTCACATAGCATACTAATTTATAACGAATGTGCTTAATTAAGAGGTTTTTCAAGTAAGTATATAAAAAAAGCAGAAGAAAACCAGTGATTTCATACTGACTAGATTATATCTGTACTTAATTTGTTCACAACAGATTCCTCTTTTTATGGTACTTGATTCATCCTCTCTTTCTAGCCTCCTTAAAATCACATAAGCAATTCCCTTCTCAGTCCTGAAAAGTGTCTCTACAAACGCATAAATGCAGAGATACAGCATACACAATTTGAAAAAGAATGGAATAATAAGGAAAACATAAGGGAAGTGCAGTTCACAGATAAAAAGGACAGCACTTAGTTCCTTGCATTTTAATGTTTGCATCTTTTATGTGTATAGACAGAATGGAACAGGTAAAGACAAACTCGTCTGGAGTTTTTCTTTGAATCCCTTCAGCTGAAGAGCTATGTACTAAAATGACAGGCATAACAGAAGAATTGTTCTAATCTGTTAGTTTTAGCAGAGCAAGTATATAAACAATAAGAGTTCCCTCAGTACTGCCTAAACACAGAGCTTCTCAGGGGCTTAGTTTTTAATTTGAGCTCACATTATAAACCCAATGAAGCAGACTAAGCATTGCTGCTGTTACATATTAGCAATCACTTTGTTTTATAGTATAAGACATGTAGCGAGGAGCTATAATTACATGCTCACTAGAGGGGTCAATGTGTACCATAGTAGTTAAAATCAAGGCAGAAATTTTAAACCTTCATGAGAATATTCAGTTAGCAGAAGATATGGTTATTACATGTTTTCTGGAGGGTTATATTCCTGTGGAGTTTGTATCTCTGAGCTTGGAATTTTATTTGCAATTTTTGTCACTGTCTTATAGCTTGTTTTTGTAATCAATGCTGTACAGAATAGAACTATGATAGCTTGTCATCAGGTACTTTGTGAAAGAGAATTTTAACTTTTTTCCTTCTATCTAATCCAGACTAGTTTGAAACATTTGCTTTGATCCAAAGGAAGTCAGTCAATGATAGGTCTTTAGTCTAAAAGGGTAAAATTGCTGTGTGGCTCATTATTGACTACTTCCTCTGGTATGATAAGTCTTTCTGAGGATGTGGTAGCAGTGCAGTAACATCTTTTTATCCAGCTTCTCACTGTCAATTATTTTTCTCTATGCACAATCCATTAGTGACTTAGATGTTTAATCCCTACTGACAGAGGTGGAATTGACATTCTACAAAGTGGAAGACTGTGGGCCTTCATTTATTTTCTGCAACTTCTCAAACTATTCAGTGATAAACATGAAAAGTTCCAGTTAAAACCTTCAAAAACACAGCCTTTATGTAAGAAACTTGTTAATACCACATATACAAAGAGGTAACTGGCAGGATTTAATTACATTACTCTTATCAGGTAGCCCTCATTTTCACTCTATTTTGGCAATTATATCAAAATTCTTGTATAAGCTAGTATTGAGAAAAAAATCAGCAAGTTTTAGATTAAAAAAATCTTAAACTTACATATCCTAATTAGCACCCTGCTAATGTTGTGTTTCTCATCCCACTATGAAGAAAGGCTAGTGTGAAATGGCTGTCACTTTGCTCACAAAACTTCGTGTGTGGCTAAACAGAAAGGAAATGTCACACAACCTTACTCCTGCCTGCTTTCTTTTGGTTGGTTTTCCAAATTAATGGCCCCCAAAATCATAATGTAGGATACAGTACAGAACACAAACTTCGCTCGGAAAAGGTGTTCTTCCAAAATAGGAGGTGGGTCTTTAATTGGATCTGTCTATATACAGATGACAAGCTTGCTAAAGTACCATGTGCATTAAAGCAACAGCATTAAATGCAAGGGTTGAAGAAGGAATCGTGACTGTGAGTAACAAATCAGTTCTGGAGAAGTTCTATGTGGCTTTTTTCAGTAGGTGGTTTCCAGGTGGATCAGTACTATGAGGACACTTGATCGTGGGAAGAGAAATCACTTGCTGTTAACAACATGGCATAAATAAACTTTTGAATACAAATTAGTTTAGTGAATCCAAGAATGCTTTACCATATGCTGCCAGACATATGCACAGGCTCACAGCTCAGAAACCCTAGGTTACAGTTTCCAAGCACTGCAGCAGAAGGTGCTGGTGATGCTGCCTTTCCATCCAGTCTTCAGAAGTGTTTCTAAATACCTATTGGATAAAACCCCAAATATCAGTCCATGAACACATATTATCATGATAGCTACTAAGGATATTTATCTTTCCATGTTTTTAAAAAGTTTAATCATATTTGTACAGTTTACCTAATTTCCACAGTCAAGATACTGTGAGGAGGATATAAAGTTCCATTTTTAGTAACCATTTTTGGTGAATAAGCTTAACTCTAACTCCTTCTTCTTGTTTTCTGAATATATAAGTATTTACATCTCTATTTATAACAAAAATAATTTGGCAGAGGTATTTTTCCAGATGTCAAAAGTGAGTTCCTCTGTAATGTTTCAGAAGTCATGTTGGATTTTGACTGCATATTTTAGGAAAAAAATTATTTTTTAATTAGTTTGTAAAACTTAAACACTTTGGTCAATGCACTTTTTAAATTTTTTTGTTTGTTAATTTGCTTTTTTAATTATTGTTGTTCAAAAATAATATTACTTTATCTGTAGTATGCATTTTCTTTATAATTCAGTGCAGAAGATGCTGAACAGAAAATAGATATTTTCTCATATTGGTATTATTATCATCATCTTATATTTGTGTAGATATCGGTTATATTTACTTATTGTTTTCATCTCCCTATTGATATTCTAATAAAGTTTTCATCGTTTCAGTGGCCTGTGAGCTTACATTCATACCATATGAATGAAAAAAGTACTGCTGATATTCAAGTAAAAAGGGAAGGAAAAGAGAAAGGAAAAGGGAAAGGGAAAAGGAAAGGGAAAGGGAAAGGGAAAGGGAAAGGGAGAAAGGTAAAGGAAAGGGAAAAAGGTAAAGGAAAGGGAGAAAGGGGAAAGGGAGAAAGGTAAAGGAAAGGGTTACTCTAATCACTGTCTCTCTGCCATATAGACTCAAATTATTAAATAAGAGCAGTGCACATTCTTCTGTGATGTTTCAGTGATCAAGTTATGATAAAATGGAAGTCTACACTCGGTCATATAAAATATTATGAGTTATGTGAGAAAACCATATTAATATATGAAATCCATTTCTACCATTTAAGAGTTATCTAAACAGTGGTGACTTTGAGTCAAGCATCTCACTAATATTTTACATCGCAAAGGTTAAAGCAAAACTTAGCCTGAGGGCAAATTATAATGCAGCAGTTAGAAATTAGGTTTCTTCTTCAGCAAACTCTGCATATTTTTTCGTTGTAACTGTCTCTAAAATAAGAAAATGGATGCAATTCTTTAGTAACCTTGCCTAATTAATATTGTAAATTATTTTGAACTAGTATTAGTTCTTTTCCCATTTGAAAGCAGAATTCTAAGGAAAAGTTTTATTGTTAAATGCACCGTTGAGAAGGCCTGCTGGCAAATAAACTAGATTTGAGAGACTTTCTGTATTCAGGTATCTGCTTTGTTCATGAGTTGGACAGAGAAGGAACTTGAATCTACCTGTTTAAAAGGTTCATGTCAGTAGTTGGATCTTCTCTCAACCTTGATAAATTAGTCAGCTAATACAACCATTACCAGAGGATTATTTTTTTTAATATTTCTAAAAGCATCTTTCACTGAAGGCTGCTTTCCCAACGTTCTGTAATATCAGCTTGATGTGATGCACATCCTAAGAGTTTTCATGGACAACAATTCATTTGGATGAAGAAGCCCACTTCTAGCACATATTATTTTAAACTGACTGATTGGTCAGTTATCTATGGTGTTCCTTCTCTTAAATTTACAGTCAGAGAATGTCGCTGTATATATGTGAAAAGGGAAGTTATTACTAACTCTGGTCACTGGATTTGAGAAAAATTTAGAAGTAATTATAATATATGTCAGGTCCATTTCAATTTTGTTCAAATGTTTTAGTCATTTCATAGTAAATTTCACAACCAGGAGAATAGCATTCATAACTAATCAAAACAAACATATGACAAACTACACTGGCATTTCCGAGAGGACATTTATCTACTGTTTGAAAAAGGACAAATACAAGTAGACTATTCCATATTAGATGCTATGTAATTGATCTCTACTGTATGCCTGATGGAGGTTTCTACTATTGAAAAGTCTAAAGTCGCTGCCTGCTGTTCTGATCCCTAATTGTGAACAGTGTGCCACGTGCCATAGGGGAGGAAGGAAAGGTCCTCAGCCGATGGTAAGGGTGAAGGCTAAAACTCCTTTATTCATGGGAGCATACATATAGGGCTTGGAAAGTGGAAGGAGTTGCGGTAGAGCAGGGTAATTAGGGGAAGGGATAGGAGGGAAGGAGGGGAATACAGATGGGGCGTGGCTAGCCTTACATGATGACGCTGGTTTTGCAGCACTGGCCAGCCAATGAAAATATAGGGACTACCCAACCAACAGGAAACTGGTAACCGGGTAGCCCCCACCAATAAGAATAAAACATACAAATACAGGGGGAATAACTATCTATCTAATACAATAAGTCACTATCTACGCTATAGAAAATCTTTGAAAACATAAACTTCTGAGGTTGGAGGTAGTTGTCCATTTCTAGTGTTGATCACTTGCTTGTCAGTTCCATCCACTCCAGGAAGTGGTCACCTTGGCTATTGTTGCAGTCTCTCAGGCAGGGTTCCCTGACACACTGGTTTCTTTTCAGTTTAGCATTTTACTAAGAGGTTTGAGTCCCCAGTTTTCATCATCTCACCTCGTCTCGTCTCATCTCATCTCGCCTCATCTCATCTCATCTCATCTCATCTCATCTCATCTCATCTCATCTCATCTCATCTCATCTCATCTCATCTCATCTCATCTCATCTCATCTCATCTCATCTCATCTCATATCTCATCTGTCTATAGTACTTTAAAATCAGTATTTGAATTAGGTAATCAGTGAAGGAACACAATCCTTTAGGTCTTCATTTTTCTAAGAATCATCCACACTAGCCCCTTTTGATTCAGAGATGACTTCTTATTTGCAGAAGAGTGCCCAGACAGATAGTTTTCAATGAATAAACATTTAGTTTTATCTTGAGGACTAACATGGTCTTCAAGATGACTATCTACAGTGTTTAATTATTTCAACTTCTGACCCCCTGCTATTTATGTACTGTTAAACGGCCATTTAATCATCTTCCTTGAACATTTATCTGTGTTATTCTGGGCCTGCATGCTTAATCTATGGTCTTCCGGGCTTGACTTCACTGCTGAATCTGTGGGACAGTAATCTGCCTCTAGTAAAGGAGTCTGCTCTTCACTGACTCAGGAATCAGGTTTTGCTGGTAGCCAGAATGGCACTTTGAGCTTGCCAGAGAAAATGCTTAAACATATAATGAATGTGAGTTTATCAAAGACAGACTTGCATATTCTTGGTTCACCACTCATGACAAACAGGAGTACATACTGTTAGCCAGATTTCTTGATCTGGGTGTATGCTGACATTCTTTTTGCACTGAAGATGCATCTATAATACCTATTACTTAACTTTTGGCCTGGTCTGAACTCCAAATAGTTCCTGTGGTCTGAAGAAATAAATATGTGCATGGTCTCCAAGTTCAGAGTACCTACAAATTATTTCTTATCCAGCTCACTGAAATTGGGTTTACGCACTCTGAAACAAGAGGTATTCCAGTTTCTGCGGGTAATCTAGTCTGTATGTGACAGGAAAGCACAGTATAGTCTGAGTTCGAAACCTCACTACTGTGTTGGAGGTAACAATAATGGTAGCAATGATGCAGTCAGTTCATACTCCCACTACAGACACTTCCCATGTTCATTGAACGATGTCTGGATAGTGTTCCTATGAATACAGTCAGTTATAGACAAAAACATGGTGAGGAAACGTGGAATACAGCATGGAAGATCAGTGCTACAGTGTTAGAGTTGTCACCCTGGCTTTATTCTACTTACATGTACAGGCATCTGTACAGGCATAACTTTAAAGATCAGTGTGTGGGAGAGTTAGATCAGGATATGACATTGACAAAATGTAAGATGTTTAATAATAAAGTTAAAACCAAATAAATGGAATGGAAATTAGACAGAAAACACTATTAAGAACTATCATTATTAAAATGGAAAAAAAATTAGCTTAGCAAAATTTAAGAGCATTTCTTTTGTTAGCATCTGTAAATAATTGATGCTAAAGACATCCTTTCAGTGTTAATTCAATGGTTCAGTTATTTGGAAAAATTTGATGTTCAATTTCTAGTGCTAAGTTTCTTTATTGTGTAACGATGAATAGGAATGAACGAGATCAACCTTGAATCCTATTTTCTTTTCCTTCCCTGTGTGACTGTCATTGTACATTGGTTTTATGTACAACTAAGATGTGACTAAACCATTTTTTAGACTTGTCCAACAAAAAAGGCAGAAAAAAGTCTCTTTGAAATGCATATTTAATATCCAAATTGCTTCTCTGCTCACACCTCCGCTGTTCTTTAGCTAGCTTCCTCTTTCTTGCTTGGACAACTCTCTGTCTCTCTCTGCCCATCTAGTTGAGTTTATTGTGATATGCTGTATAACACTAGAAATGATTACAGCAAAAACATCTTATTAACCTTACAATTTTCAGTTCCTCTGGCATTTTACAGACATATTTGACTCAGCAATATAAAACAAAAGTGTAAAACTGGCTCAGTAGATCTGTCCCTCTTCCTTTTGCAGATTATTACATTGGCTTATTCATCTTTGAGTGTGGAAATTTTAGGCTACAATGCTAGAAAAGTTTGACTGTCAAAAAATTTTTGTGAGTCAGAAGTTTCTTTGAGCAAAATTTTTTCAATTTTAACTACAGCCAAAATATGCATTATGCATATCCAGCAGTTTTGCTAGTTAAAATCAATAATATTTAGCTTTAGTCTTATTACAGGGAATCTGAAGGTAATCATATATGGATAATACTTTAAATATAATGGAGCTGTTTTAAGCCCTAGGATCACGTAACACTACCATTATATTAATGTGAGACAATGAAGTAAAAATAGATTTTAAACATCCCTCTTAGTGGAAATACATCCAGCAGCATATATTTTATATATTTTAAATCTCTCTTTTCACCTGCAAAGTTGACTGATCTTAACCCAGCTCAAACTCATTAAGTTTATATTAGCTGTCCATTCCAAGACCATGAAATACAATTCATGGCCACAATTTTTACCTGGATTGGTAAAACTGACTTCTTTTTTTCCCCAAAGTTGAGGAATGAAAGCATTGTACTATGCTTTTATCTGTTATCACAGCAGCAAACTCTGACCATAACAGGTTTTCTTTATGCTTGTGTTAGAAGGAAAAACCCAAACTTTTAACAATAATGTTCAGAGTTATAAAGCTGTGACCAGAACATTAATATGAAATGTTCATAGTTATTGCTTTCTACTGGGATGGGGGTTTTTTTATGTAAAGAGTGAACATTTTTAAAATGTAAAAACCATTTTGTTTTATGTGTCTAGAAATTCCATGTTTTCCAGAACTTTTAGGTTAGATTTTTGTATCGATACGTTGTCAGCATAAGCTCCCCTCCTAAACACCCTGTGGATACAGATCTCTGTTCATACCATTATAAGAAGGCAAACAGAGACAGGTTTATAAACACTGAAATGGCAGAGTTTGTGCTCAAGCTATAATGCACTCAGAAGCAGACTTCTTTCTTAAATGCATACTGCAGAAAGTGGCCTTGTTTATGTGCACATGCACAGTCAGTAGTTTAAATAGAATTAAATGGGTGCTTAATTAACTGAAAAAGTAATTATGTGCTTCAAATTCCCTCCAGAAAAAAAATATGTCCCCTACAGTCTACTCTAAAAATTGATTTCACAAGACACAGGGGCACATGCTTGATTCTTGGTCATTTTTATTTATAGATCTCTGATGATTGTTAATCCTCTTTTGGTGACAGATTACCTTCTTGAATGTTGTTATCTTTTTCCTTCTTCCCTTCCATCTCCCCAAAGCTGCTCAGTCGGAGTGTACAGGGGAGAAGGTGATAAAGTTTTTGATGTTAGATACCTCTGAAATCTTGAAGATGAACAAAGCTTCCTTCCACTGTGTTCAGTTTGATTCTAAACATGATCTGACATCCTGAAACAGAGATATCCTTAGAACAGTTCTACTGAATATAGCCAAAAAGTAATGACAGTATTTCTGTGATCACTATTCTGTGGTCATCATAACTTTAACAGTTAGCTGATGGAAGCATCTGACTTTTCTCATTCTTAGAGAATAAAACTGTATGTATATCTGTAAGTAAAGTATTTTTTCTATTTATCTGCTAATTCATAATTCATAGCCATAGAGAATTTAGGTTCAGTCTACAATGAAAGACTTGTACATGAGACCTATAAGACCCAAATACCATTTTTCACTGAAGCTACATGTAAACTCTGAGTTTGACCTCCCAGGGAGTGGCTGATTTTTCCTGGGGATTAATTTGAAAATTGTACGATATTACTTTTGACACTATATAAATACTTAGAAATATATTCTCTGCAAAACATTTTCTTCTGCAAAAAGATTACCATTTAATGACATACAGGGATGAGGAAAATAAGGCTATGAACAACAGGATGACTGAGTTGGGAAGGGGAGATGTTTAACAAGATTATTTATTACAGAGCTTATGTCTGTTGAAAAATGAGAACCAGTCTTTTAAGGATTTCTGAAAATAGATTTTTAGAATCAGGATCGTTAATTTGTGCATTTCTGAGACATTTTATGTGAGTAAAAAAACAATAGATATTCTAGTCTTAGGACTTATCATGGGAATAAAGGTCACAAAATCTTTCACCTGCTTTTTTTGAAGTCATGGATAGTGGATATTTGATGTTATTTTATTTTCATGACACAGGAATTCTCAGGTATGAGAATAATCCATCAACTTAAAGAAAAGGATGAGGAAACTACTTTCCCCAAGTCCTAGAGAATATGTTTTACTTGAGGATTGTACTGTACAAACCTTCTTGTTTACCTAAGCCTTCGTTCTTTCTAATCACTAGAATCTTATGCTTTATAAAAAAATGAATGAGTATATTTGGGAATAGACCCACAATATCAGGAGCGGAACAGATCATGTAAGAGATGGGCCTCTGGAGAAGATGAAGAAATCAATCAAAGTGTCTTGTAAATCTGAGGGGTTTTTTACTGTATTGTAAACTGAATTTTGCTTTTTCCCAGACCTCTGGGAGGAAACCCCTTACCATCCTAATTAGTATGCAAGCCTCAGCCAGGCTGTGTGAAACCCTTCCCTGTTTGGTCCTTGTTAACCCTTCCCCTTGAATCCTATTGGCTGTGAAGACTATAAAAGACCTGGCCAGGTGAATAAACCTCTCTCCCTGCTTCCTGCTCCTGGTGTGTGTGTGTTTCTTTACTGAGACCTCTAGAGACCACGTGGCTGAGACCACGTGGCCCGGACGGGACTGGGAAGGTGGAGCAAACCCCTCAACCGCTGCAAGTATACATCTCTAAAACAAGCAAATAATTTAAAAAAACCCTTTAATAATCAAATGAAAAAAATCTGAAATATATTCCTCTTTTGGTTTATATGAGTCATACAATCATTTTACTTTCCAGTAGATTAGGGAAAAGATGCAAAATCTGGTTGCTAGATAGAAACCCAAAACAGCAAAAAAAAAAAAAAAAGGATTCTTTCTCTGGATTTCCACTGGCAATATTAGATCTCTCCTGTGCTGTTTTGGTGCTAAAAATATCTGGATAGATCTGCAGGTTGTCTTTGGTACTGGAAAATCAATTTGGAAAGGTGCTCAACATTTCTACAACTGGAACATCAAGTCTGAACCACTGTTGATTCTCTCAAAGACAAGATTATCATTCTCAAATGAGAAAATTATTGATGTCTTTCCAAGTCCCATAGCTATTTTGACATTCATTCCCCCTTCAGTAACCCAGAATAGGGCTTTTATACTGGGCTAGACAGGCTATCTTTGATATCTGACGCACAGAATAAGTCTTTTGAGTGTTTTTAATAAATTTAAAGAGATGCAGGGTTAGTGCTTTTTGTTTGTTTGGTGTTTGATTTTATGGGAGGCAAGTGTGGGATGATTTTTGTTTTCTTTTTCCTTTTGCAGGGATGGGTTGGTCTTCTGGGATTTTGTTTTGTTGGGGTTTTTTGGGGGGTGGTGGGAGTTTGGTGGTGGTGATTTTTTTTCCTCTTTGAAAATTGTATTTAATGGGAAAAGAAAGTGCATAATTTAGTTCTGTTCCACTTGCCAATCTTAATGCAATATGTTAACTTGTTGGCATTATAATAGTTTCTTTTGCCAGTAAGTATACACTTAAAAGTCTCACAGAACTATTTGACTATTCTGTGCTTAGCATGTCTCTTTTGGAAGTGACCTTGCACAAAACCAATATGTCTGATCTACCTTTGTAAAAACATCAGTGCAGATAATGGAAATAGTGGAAATAATAAGCAAAAAGCTAGCTAGTAATACAGATTAAAAAATCAGTAATAAGAATCTGCATTTTATCTATTATTTGTCTGTTTCTGTATTATCTACTTGTGACAGTCAGGTGGTTCGCTCCCCTCTTCCCGTCCCCCCCAGCCACGTGGTCCCCCAGACATCCCAGCAAAGGGACACACAGAGGCTGCAGGAGAGGGAAGCAGAGAGAGAGTTTATTCGCATTGTCAGGGGGATTTAGGGGGCTTTAGGGATATTGGTCACAGCCTATAGGAGTTGAAGGTTAAGAACCAATGGGGAAAGGGTTAACAACGGACCAATAAGGGGGATTTTCACATCACCTGTCCAAGGTAAATATCTACATAGCTAAGAGTTTTCTCTCAAGGGGTCTTGGGAAGGAGAAGGGTGGCTCAGGGGTAAAAGCAAGGACTCCATTTTACAATACAGTAAAAGAGGCATTCTGGCTGGTTTCTTCATCTTCTTCAGAGACCCATCTCGTGCATGATTTATGCCACTTTTGATATTGTGAGTCTATTCCCACATCTACTCACAACTGAATAGCTGGAGCATTCTAATATTCCTTTTATTTTTTTCTCTCTTTTTACTTGATAATAAGTTACTGCTTGGGTCTTCCATGCTATCAAATAGTATTGATATAATTGAATGTAAATATATGACAGACTAACATAAAAAAATTATTTTATATTAAGCTGAAAGTATAAAAAGTCCTACTTAGAAATACTGAGTTGATCAACTTGCTGTGTGTAAGAAGTCAAACACAGACAAATAAGTTTCCTTTGCTGCTATCTAGTAGGCAAATGTTAATGTATTTCATACAGGTTTTCCAGTAAATAGATTTTATCTCAGTGTTAAATTTTAGAAGTGTACGCTGGGTAAACACATCACTTTTAGTGATAGTGCCATTTTATGGCCCAGTTTGGATGTGATAGAACCTTTCTTTCATAGAGAAACCATGATTTACAGCATTTTCTTGCATTTATTTTGATGACTACTTCTAAAATGCTGCAACATGTTCTGTATTCATGAATATTTTGCATGGATTTATGTAGATTAACACTAGTAAAGGATAAATAAATGTTTTATTTATTTTTACTTTATATATTACACTGTAAAACTATTACACTTGTAACTGCAAGATAGTTCTGTGTTTTGCTAAGAAGAGCAGCTTATACAACCCCATCTGTAACTTGGCTTGGCTGGCATTAATAGATACATTTCTATAACAATAAAATTCATTATGCAAAAATTATAACATTTGCAGTCAGAATGCTCTGATGAGAAATCAGAAGTTGATGTTTTCCACTCAAACAATTTGTTATTTAAACAGATTTTCTTGGTGTTAAAATTTTGGAACACAGACTTTTATCTGAGCTCTTAGTGACATTGCTGCATTGTAACAAAACTAAATGAAAACCAAATGCAATGGAGGTATTTAGAAGGATATTTTATATATAGTATTCCAGAGAAAGGTTGGTTTTGTTTGGTTTTTGGTGTTTGTGGGTTTTTTACTTTTTTTTTTATTTGTTTTTTGGTTTGTTTTTTCGGTTGTTTGGGGGGGTGATGTCTGTTTGTTTTTGAGGGTTTGTGCATGTTTGTGTGTGTGTTTGTTTTTCGTGTTTTGGGGGTGGTTCTTTGCGGGTTTTTTGTGTTTGTTTTTTTTTGTTTGTTTGTTTTTGTTTTTAATAAAATGTTCAGGACAGAAGCAAAAAGCAGATTTCAAATATTATCGGTTTGGTTTGCATACCCCATAGGCAAAACAATCTTGATCGGTATCTCAGCTTTCATCTCAAGACTAGACAGATTATCTTGCCAGCCCTTCTAATTTGAAGGCAATCATAACATTTTGCTATTTCATCTTCTGGCCAGGAAACACTTCTCAACATTAGTGTATCCAAGAATTTATAACCATGTAAGTCTTTCTTTGCTCTCAGGGATCAGTGAAAGCAACCTTTGAGTTAGTTTATAGTGTTACTTGATGTTTTGGTGCCTCCTTGGTATTTTTCTTTTTCCTCTATAATGGTCTACATTACAAATTATCTCTCCATTTCCTGCCCTTGTTACCTCTAACGTCCTCAATTCACTGATGCATGTGCACCCTTAGCAGACTGGTGCCCTCATCCACGGGCAAGTGTCTCGTCTTAAGCTCGGGTGGGAATTCAGTGCTGTGGATAAGAACACACATGACAGAAGGAGTTCTGCTGAGGACTCCACTTTTGGGGTCCTAAAATAAAGTGCTCAGCCATCACTATGCACAGGAACTCAAACCAGCTTTATTTATAGATGCCTGATTTGTTAGTGTGATTTTAGCACAATCCAAGAGGTGTTAGAGTGTTTCTACCACATGCAGTCCTTAGCACACACCCCTGGAGGGATGAGGTAACCTGCAGCAAGAGCCTGGATGAGGAAGAGGGGAAAGAAGGCGTTCCATAGAAGCAAGGATTGTTTTCCAGAAGAGCTTGTTCATTTTTTCTCTCAACGCCATAATTGGATGAGCAATTTTTTAATTGATAAATTCCATTATTTGAAATTCCCTCCATATGTTTAAACTGTCTTTTACCCATGGCAGTTGTATGAGAGTATATTTTGTTATTTATCCAAGAATTGTTGAGCAGTCTTCTTCACTGATTTTATTTTACAACTAATCAGCCTTTTGATGATTGATGTTCAATTAACTCAATTCTAGATGTTGCAAAAACACCAATATGACCACACCAATGGAAGGGAAATGTGAAAGATTAGAAGCAACATATTTGTCATCTGGACTTTGCAACAGCTGATACTCTATGATTTGAAACTTCAATCAACTAGATATGTGACAATATACTTTAAAAATGCCATAACTTTCTGTTTGTCTGTGCTAGATAAAGACTAGAAAAGGCAGTTCATAATACAAAACACAAACAATACATTGACAATAGAGTAAGCAAGCAAAAGGACGAAGCAGAGAAAATGAGTCTCTTCATCTGAAATAAAAGGTTGTCCTGAGTGATGTGGGTATTGCAGCAGAACCAGGAGATCATAACATCACAAAAAGACACTCCATGTACCCTTAACAATTAGTCTGGTTGACCAGACTTTTTTTCCTCATTGTTTTCTTCCATATCACTGTTCTGAAAGGTTTGTGCCTATTTGTGTTCTTGTTTATTACTTCTTCTTATTTTTAATATTTTTGCATTGGACTAGGAGACCCACTACGGGCCCCTTCAGCCTTACCCATTCTCTGATTCTGTGAATTTTAAGGATACTAATTAACTTTACCATTTTTTCCCCAATGTTCTTAAATTTTTCCTTAAAACGTTTCAGAAGTCCCAGGCTTTCAACTCACTGAAGTGGAAATTTTTGAGTATATGATCATAGGGAGATTTTCAAAGTCAACCAACCAGTAAAATTTGAAATTGAATTCTATATTTACACTTTCATTTTTCATTAGAATTGTATTTAGCCAAACTCAAGAAGAAATATTGGAAAGGATAAATTGAATCCACTGCACTATTTTCACTCATAGTTTAAATGCTCAGTATAAGCTTTTGGTATTTGGCTTTGGTTTTCAACGCTCAAAGTGATTTTCAGTTTGAATTTCTGGTGTTTATAATAATGCTATAGTTAACAACATTCTGTTGCTAAAGGATAAGCTTCCAGTATTTTGTACATTGACTTACTATAACAGCACTCTGCTTGAGAAAAACACTTACAATGAAATCAAAGGTAATAGAAGTATGTTATGTCACGATGCTGCTGGTCTTGCTAATAAATGGACATTCATGTGGCTTTTACAGCTAGCAAAGAAAGCAGTGCATAATTAGAGACTTACTATTGTTATTTTCTTTGAAAGTATTTACTTGATTTTTATAAGTTCATTGAGTGAATATGTCTGGTGATCCCCGTTAACTCCTGTGAATGTTTGTGTCATTTAAAGCTGTTCCTGTCTCACAGCTCCTGGTTTTCCCCTGTCCTCTAACTGCACTCTGGCCACTTTGGAACAAATTACTCACTGTTAACTACTTGGCTTCTTGATCTAATTTGTGCAGCTTTGCAGGAATCAGATAAAGACTGCACAGTACTTCTTTCAGTGCCCACTTTGCAGTATTGAAAATCATCCAAGACATTTTCTAACACCACTGACTGTGATTTTATCTTTGCTTTTAGGTGGGCTCTTAGCACTTGCTTACAAATAGGCATATGTTAAATAGAGACAGTTCTGACTGGGAAAATAATCTAATTCCTTGCTAAATTAATATGGATAATTAAAACATTTTCAGACCAATTATATGGTTATACTTGTCCTCAAGTAATTTTGCTTCAATTTTGCTTCTTGAAAAAAAAAAATCACTTAAGAGTTTAATCTTGCTATGAGATCATCAAAGCTGAAGATCCAACTAGTGAAGCAAGTTCATATCACACTTCTATGCATAAAAATATCCGGGGTTTGTGTGTGACTAAAACTGCAGCAATTAGAGAAATGCAGAATTGAATTCAATTTTGAAATTAAGGAGGAACAGAAAAAGAAAGAAAAAACAAACACCAAACCCAAACCACTTTCTGAGTAGAAAACTGAGGGAATTGTAGCTCATTTGAAACTTCAGAGGAGAGTCAAATGAATGGGTAAAATACTGTAAACCTTTTCTCTAAAGAATGCTGTTGGCAATAAAAAAAAGGACTGAAGTTTGAAAGAAAGAGTAGGAAAAGTAAAGCAGGGCTGAAGATTCTATGAGGGAGATATTTAAGAGAAGATCTCTGAGAGACCTATTTATTTGTGTGAGGTGTGACAAAAATCTCTTAATATCTGATTTAGGACGATGACAAAAATAATCCGTGAAACAAGGAAAATAATATGAGTAGGAAAAATTTTATCATGACACGTGTCTGGTGCTCAGGTCCATAGATTCCCAAGAGCACACCTCCTGATTCAAAATCCCCGCTTTTTAAGCACTTCTAAAGTCCAACCGTGTTGATGACGTGGGGAGTGTGTTCCTTTTCCTCGGATTGGCTCTTCTGTGCCCCCCACCATGCTGGGGGTGGAGGTTCAGGCAATATGTCAGCCTCCATCTGGCCACATGGTCAGACACATGGCATGAAGTTGCATAATCTATATTTCTAGTTAATATGCAATTTCCCTATTCCTGAATGTTTAATCCCTGGCATATATTCCAAAACTGGACTGGATACCCTACAACTTCCATGGAGCACCTATAGGCTAGTAATAAGGAACAAAAACTACATCTTTGGTTAATACCTATTGCTAAGTTCATCTGCTTGTAATAAAACTTACCTTTCTATTTCTCATATGTTGTTTTTTTTTTGATAGAGCCTTTAGAAAAGATTTTCTATTANAATTGAATTCAATTTTGAAATTAAGGAGGAACAGAAAAAGAAAGAAAAAACAAACACCAAACCCAAACCACTTTCTGAGTAGAAAACTGAGGGAATTGTAGCTCATTTGAAACTTCAGAGGAGAGTCAAATGAATGGGTAAAATACTGTAAACCTTTTCTCTAAAGAATGCTGTTGGCAATAAAAAAAAGGACTGAAGTTTGAAAGAAAGAGTAGGAAAAGTAAAGCAGGGCTGAAGATTCTATGAGGGAGATATTTAAGAGAAGATCTCTGAGAGACCTATTTATTTGTGTGAGGTGTGACAAAAATCTCTTAATATCTGATTTAGGACGATGACAAAAATAATCCGTGAAACAAGGAAAATAATATGAGTAGGAAAAATTTTATCATGACACGTGTCTGGTGCTCAGGTCCATAGATTCCCAAGAGCACACCTCCTGATTCAAAATCCCCGCTTTTTAAGCACTTCTAAAGTCCAACCCTGNTACCTTTCTATTTCTCATATGTTGTTTTTTTTTTGATAGAGCCTTTAGAAAAGATTTTCTATTATGTATGACAAATCGAAACAGTTCCCTTATGCTTTTTACTGGATAGTTGACTTTGAAAAGACCATTAGAAATTAAATAATCATGAATACTTTTACATGGTATTGGAACTGGATGTTCTGCCTGGAGCTTCTTGTTCACTCAGAGGTTGAATAAAAGAGATCCTCTTCCTCTGAATTGAAGTTTCAACTCTGAACAGTATGGGAGACCTGAATAACATTTTGTGTAGCAGTCTTGTACAGATCAAGACCTACCTGGAATTAAAAGTTTCTGTAAGTGCAGGGCAATAGTAAGTCTGGATCAGTTATCCAGCTGGACTGAAGATGATTGTGAAGAAAAAGGGAATCAGTATTTTAAGTAGATAAAGTCTACAATATTGAACAAAGGAACACAGAAAGTGTTTGAAGTTCTTTGGACTTTTCAATTTAAGAGCAAGGATCACATTGCTTCAGAATGTGAAAACTGGGCAAATAAACTACTTGACATGTTCATAATAATTTTCATCAGTATACCATAGACTTAGAAGAGCTAAATACCATTCTGGTAACTGTTATTGTGTCTCTTTTTATTCAGTTTTCCTTCCAAGTATATTTCTATAGTCCTGTTTAAGGTGCTTGTAAAATTCTAGCCTTCAGTGTTAACTTTCAGGTGGATATGTGGTAAGTCCATCTAGGTTCTGTCCTGTCATGCCCTTGAAAACATGAGCCTTTGTCATTGATTACATTGTTCTTCAAGCTCTCCTTTTTGCTCAAGCTGAGGCTCTGGGCTAAAAATGGGTGAAAATGAATTCAGATATCCTCTGAAAAAGAAAGTTGATGCTTTCATTTCAGCCCTTTGGGAGAGATGATGATGATATTGTGACATTAAGAGGAGAAGAGAGTATTACAAAGATAAATATCCTTATATAAATCATTGATTCATCCTAATACCAAAATATTACTAGTAATACTTCACTGTTTTCTAGTCACAGATTAAGGAGGAGAGATATCCTGTTTTAGTCATGTAATATCTGAGTGTTTGGTCCAAGATTCATTTGAATTCTTTCCAAAATTGGTGAAAGAACAGAAAATCACCATCAGAAAGGAGTTTATTCTGATTATTTCAATAACTGGATTTGACACCCTTAGGGGATGACTCATCTGTCTTCACTGCTGTTTTCACTAGTTTAACACTGGACAAACACATTAAGGATGATTAAATCAAGTAATTTGAAATTCTATCCATGGTCCAAAAGAAGTCTCAACAGATAATAAGACAAAAGCCTAATAAAAAGGCCAAAACAATTGATAAAAATAACTGTATAAGTGTTTGAGAGAATGTCCTGATATAACAATACTGAGCTATACAGAGAAAATTTTGAGTCTAGAAGGACGTGAAAAGATCTGTCAGATGGATAAGAAAACCAATATTCTTGTATTCATTAAATGACATTAGGAACCAACATATTTAAAATAGAGGAGAAATAGCATATCTTTGTTAAGTTGAAATATTCTGCATTGTGGAAAGTTATATCAACAAATTGCTTTGTAAATGGGGGCAACTAACTTCAGATCTATACAGAAAGGCTAAAAGGGTTTTATATCCTAAATCTTCAAGGTATAAGATGTCATTAGACAAAAATTTTTGTCCATCTTATAGCTCTTTGTTTATGAATGCTAAAGAAACTTTATGCCTCCCTATGGAAGCATGCATAAAGCTTGGGAGCAGATAGCTATTCTTCACAATATTATGGTGGCATTTATCTTTTAAGAATTGTTCAAAAGATTTTGAATAATGATAATGAATTACATAAACTATTCAGTTCATGATGTTTTGAAATTTCTCTCAACACATAAACCCCCATGTATTATGTGTCTGTACATCTCTAAAACCACATACAGGCTCATTAGAATTATTCAAGTGCCTATTTTTACAAGCTTGTTGCTAAAATGAATGGGCAGATATTAAAAGAATCTCGTAAGTCTAAAATGCTTGTTAAAGCTGGAAAAACCAGAAAAATTCTTCCTGCTCTCATGAAAATATCTATATATATATTTAGATTAATTAGAGAAGTCATTTAGAACAGGGAGTGATAGCTTTAGAATAAGTAAATTTTGATCAACCTCTTTCACGACTGCTGTTTACTATTTGTTTGCCTCTTGGGCCAAGTGACACTGTTGCAGAGAATTATCTTTTGTTTTGTTTTTTTTTCTGGTCATTGATTTAAAAAATCTACAGTATATGATAAGAATGATTGTAAAAAATCATATAATTTTCACCGAAGAAAACAAAGTAATATTCTTGAACATCACATCTGAGGGTATTAATGAGTGTTAGCACAGTTTGTTGTTAGCCAAAACATAATCACAGGTGCTCTGTTCCCCTGACAAGCGAAGTCAAAGTGGTTTTGCTTGATAGCCCTGTGGCTCCCTTATCGACTTTATCTCATGAGATGTGTTTTGTTGCATTTGGTGTATTTGAAGTGAGAGAAAGAAAATAGAATGTTCCTCTACAAACACTTTCCCCAAAACTATGTTCAACAGAGAAGGAAAACAAAGAAATTAGCCGATCTACCCCTATTTGTGAAGACAGTACTGATCAGATGAACACAAACCTGTTAAAGTGTGTGAAGTCTTTAGGAAGTTACTAGTCCTATTGTCCAGTGAGATAAATGAAACTTGGGGATTTTTTAGTAGGTTTTACTCTGAAAGAAGCTGGAAGAATGCACTATGAGGCACAATACTTAGTGGTAGGTTTCACAACACTGAATAATTCAGATGAGTATCCAGTAAGTATCCAAAATTTTGCTACTAAATAAATATTAATTCTGATGCTGACAAAGATGTGAAATCTCCTAATTTATTTCAGTTTTATTCAGTGCTCTACCATGAAAATATGTGCTTTTTAATCATGTTCTTTCTAACATGAGCCTGCTATATAGTCAAGTTAATAATGGATTTTTGTTGTGAGAGGTTCTGGGATTTTTCTGGTGATGAGGTAGGTAGCCTGTATGAGAATGACACAATGTTTTTTTTTAAAAGAGCAACATCACTTCTGATTATTATTCCAGTTACAAATCTGTTTAGAAGACAAAAAGGATGACCAGACAGGGGGTGCATACATAATGACCAGTCCATCAGTGTCTCACATGAATGTTAGTTCTCATGTGGCCATTTCACTATTGCTGCTGCTGCAGCTTCCCAGAAGAGCTTAGCTAAATAAGCAATTTGTGGTGTCATTTTCTTTTCATTTTGTTTTTATTCCTTTTTCAAGGGAGATGGTAGGTTGTGGTATACAGCAAGTATTATGGTAACAGATACTGAAGAAGGAGCAAGGTTTATTCCAGGAAACTGTAATACCATCAAGCTCTTTCATTCCCATCCTCATTTTGACCCTGTGAAAAGGAATGTCCTCCTGCTGCATTGGTTCTCTAGAAGCCAGAGACATCATGTCATCTTTTAGTATTGAGGTCTGACAAATGTCAGAACTCATTCTTTTCAAAAGTTGTAATTAAAGTAAAAGCAAATCTATTTTGTTAAATTTTGTTTCATTTTGGGCCATAAAATCAATTGTATGGTCACTTTTTTTTACTTTTTTTTGATAGAAGACTTATAAAATCATTTCATAGGACCGTAGCGTATCCTGAGTTGAAAGGGACCCACAAAGATCATCAAGTCCTGCATCAACTCGTGGTCCTGCACAGGAATCATACCACATGTCTCAGAGCATTGCTCAAATGCTTCTTGAGCTCTGGCAGGCTTGGTATTGTGACTACATCCCTGGGGAACCTGTCCCGGTGCCCAGCCACCCTCTGGGTGAAAAACTCTACTTGCACATTTAAATTTTATCATCTAGTCACTATGATACTACTGCAAAACACTGTGCAGATAAAGATTTTAAATGTGAAAATAAAATGTGGGGAGTTTACTGCATGCTCTGAAGTGAAAACATTCATGTCTATGAAAGAATAAAAAGTGAGGTGTTCAAAAATGGTGCAACCTTTCTTTTAGCTACGTGTCTTTTTAAACCCAGTAATGAAGGAGTTTTTCCCATTGAATCAAGACTTTGGCATTGCATATTAGAAGATGTCTATCCCTGTTTGTTAAGTAGGGTGAACTAGAAAGGTTTGTATTATGTATGCATATTTCCCTTCATGTGCAACGAAGATCAAAGACATTTTTTTGAAAATGTTGCTTTCAAAAAATGCTGACTTCAGTAAGCAAATCAATATCTTTTCCTTGGGAAGGTGAATTGCTAGCTTAGACAAAAGAAAAATAAAACAAAGAAAAACAGTTCAGCTTTTCACTTTGAAACTTCAGTATTAGTGAAAATTTACTTTGAAATGAGTAGCAACCCGTTGTGCCTCTGCTGAGATACACTCTATGCTTGTCTCCTGCAAAACAGCAACATTGTTAGAAATAGAGTGTAGAATTCTGCTGTTGTCCTTCACCTGGACAAAACGTTAGGAAGCCCTTAATCAACATTCATTAGTGAAGAGGAGACTTTTAAACTGGGCTTTCTTGCTTTGCCAGATATATTGTTTATCAAGTAAGGAATAACAAGTGCCATCAGAATGAGCTGCAGCACTGCATGGGATGAATGGTATGAAGGTCATTAGTTTTAAGCCTGTCATACAAAACTCTTCTATAAACACTTTATATTTCAGAAGCAACTTCTTCTTTTTTTTCCTATTCATCAAAACTCTAAGGCTAAGAAATACTCTTTTCTTTCACAAGTTTATAGAGCATTTCCTGAGCCAAGAGCCTGTCCAGAGGAATATCTTTGTAGTACTGGGGATGTCATCACCTGTGTTCTCAGTCTGTGTATTACAGGAGCTGATGAATGGCACTGGAAGGGTGACTGCAGGCCCTGGGTGAGCTGTCCAAGGAGCTTGCAGAAGGTTATTCTTTGAGAACAGGTGTACTGGATCTGGTACTACTGGATGTTGATAATGTTCTTCATAGCAGCCTGTAGGGTGATGTGTTTTGAATCTGTGGCCAAAACAATGTTGGTAGTACACCAATGTTTCAGCAACAAAGAGTTGGAGAGTGATCTATTTCTTTTGCATGTTAGAGGACTTCCCTGCAACTGAAAATGGATTGAGATTGATGTTCAAGTCCACCTGGAAATCAAATTATTACTTGTGAAATGAGAGCTTTGTTTGTTATTATAAACAGGCTTTGCATGTTTCTCAGTTGTAGCTTGACCTAAACTCTGCGTTATCTGAATTTATTAAATAACATTGAATAACTAAGCTAAGAAGGGATTTAGATGAAATTTTGTCTCCTAGCAGTGAATTGAAACAGTTGTGAGTATCTACTGGGCATGTACAAAAGATCAAGGTCCAACACTTGCTTTTTAAACATGAGGGCTGCTTTGATTTAGGTGATTGAAATAGTTCTCAGGGTCTGCCATCTCCTTTTTAACCTCCAGAAGTGGGCAGTGTGAAGTCACTGGTCACAGCCTGACACCATTTAATCCACCTGAATAATTATTTAATATCTCCAGTTTAGTTTTATTTGGCCTTATATATACATATTAACCTAATATCTTCCAAAAGAAGTCTTGGTTTTTAATTCAACTGTGAGACAATTATGAAGATATCTTACAAAATCAGAGTCCTGAAACTGGGTCCCAGACGATTAGGAGTGCTAGCTAATAGCTAGCTAGCACATCATACTTATATCATAGGAAATGTTTTCCTCTTGAACAAACAGCTAATGTCAGGCAATTTGTGCTGGGCTGGGTGTAACTGTACATAAATCATCTTACTGTGCTGCCTGACTTCAGGTTGCTGTTGTAGCAGAAGTCAGGCTTTCTAGTCTTTTCAAATACCCTGTTTTTTATCAGGTTAATTTCAAAACAATTTTATGTTGCAAAAAAAACAAAACCAAAACCAACAACAACAACAAAACCCCAAATTCAAAAGACCAAAGAAAAAAAACTTCCTTAAATGAACACAGAGATATGGAGAATGCAGGTTTTATCCTACAGTGCTGTCAGCTGCTACTTTGAAGTTTCCTATTCAGGAAATTACATCCATTTTCTAGAATGTAAGAAGTTAATGAGAAACAGTATTTTAGTAAATCAAATATAATGGCTCATTTGGTATTGTCCTTGGCAATGCCCTTAATGCCAATTAAGATACTTATATTATATGCCTAATAAGTTATCAAATGTAACATATAAGTGAAACAATAAATAAAAAACCCCCTTTTTTTCTCATCATATGTTTATTTTTAAAATTAAAAAATAGTTGAGTTGAGATCAGTATTTTTTTATTTTCTTCTATTTCCTCCTTTTCTTTAAGCTGATATTTATCAGCCTTGCTAATTATATGCAATTATTTTTATTTTTTTATGAAGTTCCTTTGGTTATTTCAAGATTTTAATTTTCCTGACTATGGTGTGTCCACATCGTACTATAATAGGAAATTTATATCAAGCCAAAATATGTAACATTCATGTATGTCACAAGCTGTTAAAATATTTGAATCTAGGAAATGAGTCCTTCACTTACTTTACTACAAACATTGCATCTTTATTTTACCCCCTNTTGTATTTTCATTATCTTACATCATATGATACCACGAATGTGTTAATGTTCCTGTTATAAGGATATTTTATTTTCATATATTCTCAAGAGACTGGACAGGTTCCTTACATAGCATTCTATCTATGAATTTCTTGATTCAAAGCCTGTCCTTTTTAATTAAGTTTTAAGGTAGAAGGCCATGATAAAGCTTTCTCAGATTAGGACTCAGGACAGAATTTTTCCAAATTTATTGCTAGCTAATACCTGTTTCATCTTAGCATATTTCTATTGCAAGTCCCGTGAAGCTTAATGTGACTTTCTTTAAGATCCCTATTGTTGTTTAACCCCAGACAACATTAAGTCCCACACAGCTCTTCACTCACTCTCCCCCATGGGATCGGGTAGGGAATCAGAAGAGTAAAAGTGAGAAAACTTGTGGGTTGGCATACGAAGTTTAACAACTGAAACAAAACAAAATAATAATAATTGCAATGAAAAGGAAGATAACAGAAAGAGATAGAAAAAAAAACCCCAAAACAACAGCACTTCCTAACCCAAGAGACAACAAAGTTAGGAGGAGAAGTACTGTATCTCATACTTTCTGGCAAGACAGGTGTTGTTGGGGATATGGATGCAAAAGGCAGGCTGGGCTGCCTTGACTATGTCACCATTCTATATTCAAGATCCCAGGAGTAGAAAGGAGAGTGAAAAAAATCTCAGAGCTCTGGACTACAGAAAGGCAGACTTTGGACTCTTCAAAAGGCTGCTTGAAGGAATATGATGGGATAAGGCCATAGATAGAAAGCTGTTTAATATTCAAGGATCACCTCCTGCAAGATCAAGAAACCTCCATTGTTAATGAAAGTCAGGGAAAATGGCCAGGAGGCCTGCATGGATGATGGAAAAACTCAGGCTCAAAAAAGAATCATATGGAGGGTTGGTAATCAAGGAATATAGATACATTACCTGAGCATTTAGAGGTACAGCTACACAGAACAAAACCCCTATTGGACTGAATCTGATGAGAGAAGTGAAGGGAACAAGATGGTCTGTAAGTATACAGGTGGTAAAAGGAATGCAAAGGAAAATCTGGGTACAGTGCTGGAAGAGGCAAAAGACCTGATGACGCAGGACATAGAAAAGGCTGAATTACTTAATGTTTTCTTTGCCACAGTCTTTATCAGAAAGACCGGTCTGTGGGCATCTTAGGTTCCAGGGAAAGGAAGACAAGAAAGACTGGAGAAAGGTAGATGTGCCCTTTGTCTAACAATATCAGGTGAAGAAATGCAGCTGTACATTAGTAAGTCCATGGGCCCTGGTGGGGTGCACCCATGAAGACTGAGGGAATTAGCTGATGATTAGCTGATAACATTTGAATGACCATCATGACTGGGATAAGTCCCCAAGGACACAAGTAAAGCAAATATCACTCTTGTCTTCAAAAATGGCCGGAAGGAGGACTCAGGGTCCTCAGGCTGATTAGCCTCACCTTGATCCTTGGGAAAGTGATAGAGCAACTAGTCCTCCAAACCATTTATAGGCACATGAAGGACATGAAAGCCAAGAGCAGTCAGCATGGCTGAGTAACCCTGTGCCTTCACCAAGGGAAAGTCATTCTCAATCACCTCAATAAACTTGTACATTGAAATAACCGGTCTCACAGACAAGGTGAGAGCAGCAGACATCAGTACTTAACTTCAGTAAAGCACTGTCTCTTGTTAAGATCCTTGTAGAGGATCTTAACTATGTTGGCAAATAGTCTGGGTGAGCAGACAGTGAGATGAATTGAAAACTGGCTGAATAACTGGGCTCCGAGCGTGTGATCAGTGACCCAAAGTCTATTTGGAGGCTGGTGACTAGCAGCGTACCTCAGAGGTCAATACTGGCTCCAGTCCTGTTCAACATCTTGAAGAGTACTCCTGATGATGAGGCAGAGGGCACCCTCTGCAAGTTTGCTGATGACATCAGACTGGGAGGAGAGGATGACATGCCAGGGACAACTCAAACTGGAGAAGTGGACCAGTGAATACCCTGAAATTCATAAACAAGAAGTGCAAAGTCCTGCACATAAGAAGATAGAACCCCAGGCACTATTGAATTCTTGGGGCTCACCCAACTGGAAAGCAGCTTTGAAGAAAAATACCTGGGGTCATTCTGGTGGGCACCAGGCTGAGCAGGAGACAGTGATGTGCCTCAGCCACAAAGAAGGCTAGTGGCTGTCAGCTCAGTGCAGGCAATCCTCCCTCTCAGCCAATGTGAGGCCACACCTGAGGAACTGTGTTCAGTTCTGAGCTCCTCAGTAAAGGAGACTTGGATACGCTGGAGAGAGTCCAGCAAAGAAAGGTCTGCTGAGATGATGAAGGGAGGGGAGTACTGCTCCAGTGATGAAAAGCTGAGAGAACTGGGACTGTTCAGACGGGACAAGAGGAGGCTCAGGTATTCATGTGCACAAATACCTGAAGGGAAGGAGCAAAGAAGAGTGAGACAGGCCTTTATTTCAGTAGTGTTCAATGACAGGACTACAGGCATTGAAGACAAAATGAAATGCAGGAATTTTCCTTTGAACATCATTGAGTTCTTTTTAACTGGAAGGAAGGGTGACTGAGCACCAGCATGGATTGCTCAGGTGAGTTGGATGACGTGGTCTTGATGAACATGGTCTCAGAGAAAAAAGGTTTGAACGTAGATGACTAAAGTTAGGTCTATTGAAACAATAAGGCAAGAGATCTACCTTACAGGACCAGATAGACTTTAAAGTAGTGTTAAAACTGCAGAATTCTGCAATATATATGTTGTTGCTTACTAAAGTGGAGAATTATTTACAGCTGGTTTATATTCCAATTCACCACAGTAAACTTTAAAATGAATAAGTTTTCACTTTTAAGCAAATAGCTTATTCAGAATGGTGAAATTAATAATGTGCATGGATAATTATTTGACATAAGGGAAATTATTTGACATAAGTGCTTTGAGTTTTAAAGCAGTACTTATTTAAAGTACACTTTCGACACATAGGATTTTGAAGCATTTTGTAATAATCTCTTCTCTACTTTCCTTTTGGGTTTTGGGGTTTTTTTTTGGTTGGTTGGTTTTGTTTTTTGGGTTTTTTTGTTTGTTTGTTTTCCTCCTGACTGAAGTTTTATTCTGAATTTTTCAGCTTGGTCAAAGTTTTTTGCTTTGCTATGATATGGATGTTTTCTTTAGCAATTATTGTACTCAGTTTATAATACTGTTATATAATTCAATATAGAGCTTAACTTGAAGGATTTCTGGTAGTGAAGGAAATTCTTTAATAGATAAAGAAGTTTTGAATTTATTCAAACAATTTTGACTGAGTCATCAACCTCTCAACAGTTTCATGATAATTTTCTTTCTTTGAGAAAAATTTGCCACAAGTTTAGGATATTTACATTATCAAGATTTTTATTTTAGAACTCTTTGGCTCATTATAGCTTGTTGCTTTGATTAAATAGCATTTGTTTATTTTCTTTGACCATTATAGAGGTTCAAAATGTGTTCCACTCCCACACCCCGCTTCCCATTTTTACATGGCTTCCCCCGACCTTTACTTGGATTTCCACAAAATTGGTTTTGATTACCAAAATGTGACAGATTGTCGTACTGAGTGGAAAGGAAGGGAAAATTATATACACTTTGCATATGAGGAACATTGAGAAAAGCCAGGATCTGCAATGCATTGGAACTCAGACCCTAATTTTTTCATCTCTATGCTTTGAAATTTTCTTAATTTTTATTTTCTTTTTTTTCTTTTAGTCCTTGCATAGAAACCTCCCAAAATGGGATAGCCAGACTGGACTTATCTTTGCTTCAGCAATCAGCCTGAAAAACACATGATTTAAATGTCTTCAGGTATCCTGGTCCAGAACAGGCACCCTTGTCTGATGTGGAGAGGAAAAACTACAGACTCAGAAGCTTCCCTACAGAACAGACTAATTCATGTTATGCTCAGCCTTCCTTAAAAATCTTATGAAGCACTCCAGTCCCTGCACAAATAAATATTCTACCAAGTTCTAGGTCTCAATTGTTCAGATTTTTCACTCAATGATAAGAGATCTGAAGTATTTCAGTGAGAGAAATTTGAAATGCTGTAGATAAGTCTACAAAAAGGAGACCTCCTAAGATACTTAGTGCAACTGAAGTAACCTTTTAAAAACATATGAAGTGAGCAAGACAAACCTATTTTGTCTAAACTTTATTATTTTTAGTGCATGCCATATGGAGATAAGTCATACTTCACAAACTAAATGACAGCATATAAATAATTGCTCACAATGGATGAGCTTTGTGAGCGAAAATCAATATTTTGATTCATCAGCATCTACTTTCAAATGGAGATGTTGGTAAAATGTTTGTTGGTACCTGAAAAAGTTTTAAAACAAAATATATCATACTCAGAGAATACTGCATGAATGACTTTTACTCTGCTTTTGTGAGAATCCCATCAAGTCTCATCTTTTGTCTTTACTTATGTTTTTATTTAATAAATGTTCTAGAAAGGTGAGCATTCACCTTCTCAGATGTGAAGCTTTTGTTATATATCAAGGAACTCACATGAATAAAAGTGCAAAAAGATGTGAATTTGTAAGGTCATGGTGGTTTATATTCCCTCACCATTGATGTGTTTATTCCAGAAATTCACCAAAATTGTCCTTTAACATAAAAAAACAATATATTTTAGCTGACACAGTGGTAGCAATACAAATGTTAAATTTCATTACTTCAATCACATCCTATGTCAGATAAAGGTCTTAAGGAAGAAATTAAAAAAAAACCCTAGAGCAGAATGAATGTCATAAATTTCAATTTACCAAAACATTATGACAGCCATAATTTGGGTGGATTTTCTTCCCATTTACTGCACAGAAGTCAAGATTTGCAAAAAGTTCTTGAGTAATTCATAAAGAACTTGTGCTACCAATACTCCTCTGTGCTGGTTTAGAGGTAAACCAGCAGGAGAAATGGACCCACCACAAGAGAGATTATAAATCAGAGTTACAATTTAATGGAAGATATTACCATAAATACACTGACACTGTTTTCAACTCACCAAAAATCCAGCAGTATAACCCAGTGTCCCAGGGCACAAGCCCAAAGGGGTTTGTTAGCCCTGGTGCTGAGACCCACAAGGTTCCCCCGAGTCCAAAGCAGAAAGAAGTGAAGAAACCTTGTTGGTGCAGATGATGACTGTGGTCTGGTCGGAAGTGATGGTCGTAGTCCGTTCGAGAGTGCTGGTTTCCTCCTGTCGACATCCTGCTGCTCCTCTGGATCCCACAAAGAGGTGTTCAAGTTCTTCTGAGCCCTGTTTATATACCCTCAGGGAGCACTCAGTCCCTCCCCCAGGGCGGGGACTCACACAATGGGTGATTAACTCTGTGAGTCATGGGATATTGTTGAACCGTTGATGGCCCATTAGCACCCACACCCCCTCAGGCTGGGTGTGGAGGTGCTAACGACTTCTTGGGTAATTGCTGCGAATGATCCATCATTCTTAGGGAATGAATAGAGGGTGTAGGATACACAGCCTTGATCACTCCCCCCACACAGTGATAACTGGTCCCTCCTGCTGAACTAGGACATCCTCCTATTAGGCACTGGGAGGTGAAGAGAGAGAGTCTTTTCAGATCTGGATTTTTTGTTACACCTAATACAGGGTGTACCAAATGTAGGGATAGGCATAAATAAGTAGAGACCAACATTTAATGGAATCACAAAATCATAGAATATGCTGAGTTTGAAGGGACCCACAAAGATCAGCAAATCCAGCCCTTAGCCCTGCACAGGACAGTCCACAAGGCTCACATCAGGTGCCTTAGAGTATCATCCAAATGTTTCCTGAACTCTGTCAGGCTTGATGCTGTGACCACTGCCCTGGGGAGCCTGTCCCAGTGGTCAAATTGTGAAATACTGGAGCGTTGTTGAGAATATGCTCTGAGGGACAGGACATGAAGTCCTGATACAGGCTTGTTTGCACAATCCAGCCTACGTGCTGGGAAACAAGGACAGTAATCCAGCCTACGTGCTGGGAAGCAAGGACTGTGTATCTTTGAGCAATGGATATTAAGAAGTTGGTTACAAATAAAACAAGAAAAGCAGATGGGAAGGCAGTAAACAGAGATGGGAAAACAGGAGCTGCTGATTGCAAGGCTAACTGCAAGATAGAGATAGTAGAAACATTAAGCGAGCAGCTGCTAACCAATGAGCTACAGAGAATTGTCGCGTGAACCCTGTAAAATACTCTATAATCTGTATTCTTGGCAATAAAGTTGAGCATTGACTGTACCTCTATGAGGATGTGTCTTTGACTCCGAAGCTCCTTGCATAATTTGGTGACCCCGACGTGATCCAAGAAAAAGGGGATTCTGATGTGATACCCTCAACATTCAGACAAGGAGATGCTGAAGGCTTGCTGACTTCTCTAGCGGAGAGATGCGGACGGAGAAGAAGAGCCGAGTGGAGCCGGACAGAGTTGCTTTGGAATAGCGGAGACCAGGCGGCGCCGGACCAAGGTAGGAAGGATCAAAACCTTCTCCCTGTCACTTGCTGCGAGCATGGAAGCAGAGTTTGCTGTAGCGAAAAAACTGCTTCTTGGTATCCTCACTAAGCGGGAGGAAGCAGTGTCCAAAAAGGAGTTAGAAAAGCTCGTTGTGTGGGCTCAGGATCGTGGACATTTAAAGGTAGCCCCTCTTATGCTCTCCCAAGAAGAATGGAAAGAGGTGGGCGATAAACTATGGGATTTAACCATAACAGGTAAGGAAAAGGGTTGCATTTCTTTTGGTTCTACCTGGCGGACAGTTACTAACACTCTAGTCAGTATGAAAGCTGAATCGAAAGTTGCTGTTGCGGCCGTGTGAGCAATCGTGGCACCCACCAACATTCTTCTGCCAGCACCGTCATCCACCAGTAAGCTCGGGAATTTTTTTGGGAGTGGAAATCTAGGTCCCATTAAAAGTTTGCTGGGGCAGCAGCATAAAACAGTGAAAGAAATGTTTACCATGTTTGGCTGTGCAAGCACACCAGAGGAGGAACTGGCTCTGGCGAGTGCCCAAGGTGGTCTGAAAGAGAATATGGAAGTAGAACCAGTGCGGGTACAGGAGGCAGAGCTGGAGGGAGGGCCAAGCTGTCAGCCAAGGTTGTATCTGCCCCTGCCGGGGGCAGGGACCAAGTCAGAAGAAACGCCCTTCCCTGATGAAGAGGCTGAGGAAGCTATGCAGTCTGACAATGAGGAACTGTCGACCTGCTCGACAGTGGAGAGAGAAAGAGCAAAAGCAAGGGAAAGAGAGGAGCGTGAGCAGTGGCAACAACAAATGATAGACAAATTGGAAGAATTAATTGAGAAGCTCTTAGAAGGAAAGTATGAAAGTCACAGAAAGATGGAAAGGTGCCTGCCTGCAGGATCAGTTTGTGAGCTGCTCTTAGATCCATACCTGGAACCTCAACCATCTGCTCTTACTTTAGAAGCACCTCCGCCACCCTACAACTTGTCAATGACTCAGACAGCCCATGAAGTCAGGGCAAAAACCATCACTAACCGATGGTCAGGTATAATAAGAGATGCCATCCTGGAAGGAGACTGGCAATCTGCTGGGGTTATCGTGTGACCTGTAGTGACACAGCCAGGACCTTCACCACACTATGAACAGCATGATGGAAAACATTGAAACAAGTGAAAAAGACAGTCCAGGAAAACGGTATAAGATCCAAAGCTGCAAGGTCTGCTTAAGCTTGGATCCGCACTGCAGACATCAATTCTCCTAAAGATTGTCAGAACCTGGCAAGATTGTTGCTTAGTCCTTCTCACTATATTGTCTGGGCTCGAGAATGGCAACAGTTGGCAGAGCTAGAAGCAGCACGACCCAGAGACCAGCAAGATCCCCTCAATGGTATCAGAGCTGATATGATTACGGGACAGGGTCCTTATTCCAACATGACTTTGCAAGTTCATTTCCCTCCAGCACTCCACCATCTAGCTGCACAACTAGTAAGACAAGCATTTTATGCTGTTCCTGATTCCAATCCCTCACTTTCTTTTACAAGCGTTCGACAAGGGCTGACAGAAGATTGCAATCACTTTGTTGATCACCTTGTGCAAGCGCTTGCAGCACAAACAAATATGTCAGAAGAATTGAAGAAAACGATGTTTAAACTGTTGGCATTTGAAAATGCTAATGCTAAAACTAAAGCCACACTAGCTACTCTTCCAAGAAGTGCTCAAGTAGGAGACATGATTGAAATGGCTAGTCAAGCGGTGCAGACTCAACAGAGATGAGTTGTAGTGAATGTTGTCACTGCAGCAATACAACCAACAACTAATTTGTTAGCCACTGCTGTACAAAAGTTGGCCTTTCCACAAGGAAAGAAAAAAGTTTCAGACACCAAATATCTGCTTCCGCTGCAGTGGAAAAGGGCATTTTTGCAAAGCCTGGCGAGTAGCAGTATGGTGTAACAACTGCCAAAAAGACAGTCATGCTAGCAGTATCTGCTGCCTAGCAAAAAAACGGGAAGCTGAGCGTGAAGGGCCCCCATGCCATGACACAAGTTGCCGGTTCAATGCTATCCAGTAACTTCCATCCCCAGAAAAAAGAGGCAGCCTGGGGATCGATTTGGCAGAGCAGTAGATATTACAATAACAACAACCGCAGTCCACAAGATTCCAATTGGAACAAAAGAACCTATCTACCACACTGAGAGTGCAGTAGGAGCCTTACTGATTGGACGTTCCTCTGCTGGAACTGTGGGATTTATCATATTATCAGGAGTAATTGATGCTGATTATACTGGAGAAATCCTTATTGCTGCCTTCAGTCTAACGCCACCACTCGTTATCATAAAAGGAACCCGACTGGCTCAGCTAGTAATTTATGAGTGGCATCTGGTAAGAAAAGAGGAACAGTGGAAGGCTCTTGTTAGAGCAGACCAAGGATTTGGATCCACTGGATACACGTTCGTCAACCTAGTGCAAAAAATGCAGCAGCAACCCTAAGTGCTCTTGCAGCTAAGCTGTGAATATGGCCAGTGCCATATTCAAGCAATGATGGACACTGGAGCAGAAGTGACAATTTTCAGCAAAAAACAGTGGCCAAGAAATTGGCCTCTGGCACCTGCTGTTGATGCTGTACAAGGTGTGGGAGGAGGATCTACTCCTCTTCAAAGCACAAAGGTCATCCGAATCCAGTTTCCTGAAGGGTAGACAGATAATACTAAACCCTATGTTATGCCATTGCCAGGAGATCTGGGAGGGCTAGTAGGATGAGATGTGCTGACNCAGAGCAGTAGATATTACAATAACAACAACCGCAGTCCACAAGATTCCAATTGGAACAAAAGAACCTATCTACCACACTGAGAGTGCAGTAGGAGCCTTACTGATTGGACGTTCCTCTGCTGGAACTGTGGGATTTATCATATTATCAGGAGTAATTGATGCTGATTATACTGGAGAAATCCTTATTGCTGCTTTCAGTCTAACGCCACCACTCGTTATCATAAAAGGAACCCGACTGGCTCAGCTAGTAATTTATGAGTGGCATCTGGTAAGAAAAGAGGAACAGTGGAAGGCTCTTGTTAGAGCAGACCAAGGATTTGGATCCACTGGATACACGTTCGTCAACCTAGTGCAAAAAATGCAGCAGCAACCCTAAGTGCTCTTGCAGCTAAGCTGTGAATATGGCCAGTGCCATATTCAAGCAATGATGGACACTGGAGCAGAAGTGACAATTTTCAGCAAAAAACAGTGGCCAAGAAATTGGCCTCTGGCACCTGCTGTTGATGCTGTACAAGGTGTGGGAGGAGGATCTACTCCTCTTCAAAGCNCTTGCAGCCCAGAATGCCACTGCCCGCAATGCTGCCTAAAGACTGGAACATTATCATCATCGATCTCAAAGACTGTTTTTTTCACCATCCTTTTGCAGCCAGAAGATAATGTTCGCTTTGCTTTCACGGTGCCTTCCATAAACAAAGCAGCACCTGCTCAATGGTATGAGTGGGTAGTCCTTCCACAGGGCATGAAGAACTTGCCCACTATGTGTCAGATGTATGTGGTGTGGGCATTGGCACCCCTCTATGCAAATATGAAGAATACCATCATTTACCACTATATGGATGACATCCTGTTGTGCCAAAAGGAGGCATTCACCTCAGACACAGTGACTAGCATCAATAAAGAGCTAGAAAAGAAAGGACTAGTTATTGCCCCTGAAAAAGCACAGTGTACAGCTCCTTGGAAATATCTAGGATGGCTGGTCCATGCAGACACANCCATATTCAAGCAATGATGGACACTGGAGCAGAAGTGACAATTTTCAGCAAAAAACAGTGGCCAAGAAATTGGCCTCTGGCACCTGCTGTTGATGCTGTACAAGGTGTGGGAGGAGGATCTACTCCTCTTCAAAGCACAAAGGTCATCCGAATCCAGTTTCCTGAAGGGTAGACAGATAATACTAAACCCTATGTTATGCCATTGCCAGGAGATCTGGGAGGGCTAGTAGGATGAGATGTGCTGACTCAGATAGGAGCAACCTTGCATGTACCTCTTCCAAGTCAGGCTTTTTAGCTGAGGTCACTGCTGATAAGCCGCCACCCCCAAGAATCCAGTGGAAGACTGATGACCCTGTGTGGGTTGAGCAGTGGCCATTGACTGCTGAATGGCTTCAAGTTGCCCATCAGCTGGTACAAGAACAGCTACAAGCAAAGCACATTAAGCCATCCATCAACCCGTGGAACACTCCTATTTTTGTTATACCCAAGAAGTCTGGCAAATGGCGACTGCTGCACAATCTTGGAAAAATAAATGACCAGATGTGGTCAATGGGTGCCTTGCAGCCCAGAATGCCACTGCCCGCAATGCTGCCTAAAGACTGGAACATTATCATCATCGATCTCAAAGACTGTTTTTTTCACCATCCTTTTGCAGCCAGAAGATAATGTTCGCTTTGCTTTCACGGTGCCTTCCATAAACAAAGCAGCACCTGCTCAATGGTATGAGTGGGTAGTCCTTCCACAGGGCATGAAGAACTTGCCCACTATGTGTCAGATGTATGTGGTGTGGGCATTGGCACCCCTCTATGCAAATATGAAGAATACCATCATTTACCACTATATGGATGACATTCTGTTGTGCCAAAAGGAGGCATTCACCTCAGACACAGTGACTAGCATCAATAAAGAGCTAGAAAAGAAAGGACTAGTTATTGCCCCTGAAAAAGCACAGTGTACAGCTCCTTGGAAATATCTAGGATGGCTGGTCCATGCAGACACAGTTTCTCCACAGAAACTAACCATTACCTCCAGTATCAAAACTCTGAATGATGTTCAGAAGCTTTTTGGTGATTTGCAATGGGTACGAAACATTGTCGGTATTTCCAATGCTGACCTACTGCCATTTATGGGATTGCTGAAAGGCATTGATCCCACTGGATCAGTAGAATGGCATCCAGAGCATCAGCAATGTCTGCAGGACCTCAGCACAAAAATTGCATCCACAGCTGCCGACCAACGTATTGAAGACGTCCCCCTCAGTGTTGTTGTCTGCAATCATGCCTCTTGTCCTTTTGCGCTTTTGCTGCAGTGGTTTGCTTGGCAAAAATAAAAAGGGGGAGAAACCTCCCAGTCAAGAGAGAAGATACGAAGTGCCAAGCAGAATAGCACTAAACAGCACAGCGAAGTGAAAACGCAAAAAGGGGATAAGGCATCAATCCTTGAATGGCTGTTCCCACCTTGCACAGCACCTAAAAGCATCTGGCAATGATCGGAAGTGATTGGGTATCTGACCAGGAAAGGCCACCAGTGTTGCAAAGACATTAGCAGAGAAGAGCCAGCACATATCAGTTGACCAATTAAAGCCAAAGATGTGGACTGGATGCTACAGAATTCTCTCCCCCTTCAAACAGCTTTGCTAGAGTTTTCAGGCATCATCAGAAGTGACATACCAAACGACCCGCAACTGCAAGTGATCTGGAGACAAACATGGGTGACGCGTCCGAAGGTAGTGTCACATCCTGTGACAGGAATTACAGCCTTCACAGATGCTGGAAAGCACAGCAAGACAGCTGAGTGTGTCTGACAAGAGGACAACCAATGGCAGAAGCACCTGATTTAGGGAAAGGCAAATGACAGCCTACAGACTTTGGAGTTTGCTTCCATTGCGTGGGCCTTAATCACCTGGAAAGATAGCCCAGTCAGTGTGGTCTCAGACTTACAATATGCTGTGGGAGTGGTGCGGAGGATTGAAGAGGCATTGATTAAAATACCAAAGAACTCAAGATTAGAAGAGCTGTTCTTACAAGTCCAACGATCACTCCAGCTAAGGACAGAAGTTTGCTGCATCATTCACATCAGAAGTCATCAGAATGAACTGGGACTAGCAGAAGGGAACACTATAGCAGACTCTCTTGTTAGCGTCACCATGTCAAAACCTGTTGACTCTTTTGCCATGGCCAGAGAAAGTCATTCGATGTTCCATCAAGCAGCAAAAGTGCTGTGCAGACAGTTTGACATTTCCTGGGCAGATGCTCAAGGCACTGTCAAATCATGTTCACAATGCAGCCAGCATGGAACAGGCTTGGGACTGGGGGTAAACCCCAGGGGAATACAGGTCTGTGAGCTGTGGCAAATGGATGTTACTCATGTGCCTGAATTTGGAAGGCAGAAATATGCGCACATGACCATTGATGCCTTTTCAAAATTTGTGTGGGCTACAGCTCAAACACGAGAGAAGGCATTACATGTCATTAGACACTTAACAGTGTGCTTTGCAGTCATGGGGGTTCCGAAAACCATCAAAATAGACAATGGGCCCACCTATCTGAGTCACAAAGTAGCAAGGTTTCTTCAGGAATGGGGGGTTCAAGCATACTACTGGCACACCAGATGTATCCACAGGGCAAACCATAGTAGAGAGGGCTAAAAGAACACTTAAAGAATATTTAGAGAAACAGACAAATCCAGACACTGTAGATCCAGTCACTAGGTTAAACAAGGTGCTGTTTACCTTGAATTTTTTCAGTTTAGCCGCAGACGCAGAACAACCTCCTGGTGTCATCCACAATAACAGAGTAAAAATGCAGGCAACCCCAGAGATTAAGATTCGGTACAAAAACCCACAAACAGGCCCAATGGGAAGGCCCAAGTCCATTGTTATTTACTGGAAGGGATTACAGTTGTGTTTCCACAGATCACGGACCACTATGGGTTCCCAATAAATGGACCCGCCCAGCAACTTCAGAGAATTCCGTGATGCCTGCTGACGGAGACAACAAGTTATCCTCCAGCTGAAGAAAGAAGTGGAAGACTCTATCGGAATTCCAGGGATCAAAGTTGAACCTGAGAATGTCACATACAACCTCTTAGTTGATGAAGGACCTGGGAGGCCGTTGGAGTAAAGACATTGCCATAAACAAAGATCACATTTATGAACATTGTAAAGACGAGACAGTTTACCTGTTGTTTGAATGTGGACCTTGTGGGAATCAGTTTAGTAGGAGTAGTTTAAGTGTTGTCAATAGGAGAAGCCTGTGTGAGCAGTGTCATGTTGGTATTGACTGGTTTACTAAGGCCGCAAGAATAGTGTTTCAAAAACCAAACGTTTCTACCAGAGATTTTGGGACCTCAGAGGTACTTCGTCAAGCCCAGACTATTTAGGCTTTGAAAAGAGTACTGTGGCAACTAGAAAAGGCCCGTAAGTCAAAAATTATAAGTGCACAATGTGGCCATTGTGGGTCTACACACTGCCATATCAGACCACAGATAGGCAGTGCCCTACCAAAAATAGACACAAGACCAAACATATGAGTTACCCGGGCTAATCAGACAGGGCAAGAAGACTTTTGTCTATCTATGGCAACACCTGGACATTGTTTTTGCACATGTCTCATTGGTTATCCAATTCTTGAGTTTGATGACTTTGACGGATTTATTGATGAGACTTTTGCAGACTGGAACAAGACTTATGAGAAGAAAAAGGCCAAAGCCAGAAAAGGGAGTAACTGGATGTGGAACAATGAAGCCCCTGTACAAACTAGTACCTCTCTACAACAATGGATTATTGAGCATTTAAACAGCACCAGTTTGCTCTCCCTGCAGGAATTAGACCTGCTAGGTTCCATTGCACCTGCTCAGTGGGAAAATGTCAGTACATATACCAATTGTGGTGGTTTTACTTGGCTACCATAGAATGGTACCAGTGTGGTACATTTTGGAGGGCTAGATGCCTATTTTGCACACACAGGGAAAAAATGGTTGTACTATGGATTTAAAGAGAAGAACTATTTAATGTACCAAAATGTCAGCAGTAATTCTCTTCACTGGAATTTCTCGATAACAACCACAGGCATAGGTTTGGTTACCACCACAGGAGGGAAATTGTTACCCCCAGGATACTTTCTTATTTGTGGCGATCATGCTTGGGAAGGTATCTCTCGTTGCCCTATAAGAGGACCATGTTATGTAGGGAAATTAACTATGTTCACCCCACATTTTAGAGATTTGTGGAATGCTACGGCTACTGTTAGACGAAAAAGAGATCTTAAGCATTTCAGACCTGACTGTACTGACGAAGTGAAATTAGAATCTGGTGCCTCAATGGCAGCAATAGCAATTTTTGTGCCTGGAGTAGCCACAGCATCAAATTGGAATAAAATTAAGCGTTTAGCTTGTTGGAGCCTTAAGCAATTCAATACAACGTCTAATATTATATCTCAGCTTTTAACCGATGTAGATAGTGTATGCCACTAGTTTTGCAGAATAGAGCAGCAATTGACTTTTTGCTCTTAGCACAAGGACATGGGTGTCAGGAATTTGAAGGCATGTGTTGTATGAACCTATCTGATCACTCGCAAAGTATTCACAAACAATTGTCAACCTTATGAGAATGGTTGGATCATGTCAATTATGGCACATCACCTCTTAGCGACTGGTTGGCATCCTTAGGCCTAACAGAACGGATAGGAGAATTGCTAAAGCAAGGCCTTGTTATCTTAATTGCTGTTGTGATAATGGTAACTGTATTTGGATGCCTAATGGGTTGCATATGAAAGGGACTAGAAAAAGTGGTAGTACAAGCCTGGATTGTGCAAAAAGAAAAAGGTGGAATTGTTGAGAATATGCTCTGAGGGACAGGACATGAAGTCCTGATACAGGCTTGTTTGCACAATCCAGCCTACGTGCTGGGAAACAAGGACAGTAATCCAGCCTACGTGCTGGGAAGCAAGGACTGTGTATCTTTGAGCAATGGATATTAAGAAGTTGGTTACAAATAAAACAAGAAAAGCGGATGGGAAGGCAGTAAACAGAGATGGGAAAACAGGAGCTGCTGATTGCAAGGCTAACTGCAAGATAGAGATAGTAGAAACATTAAGTGAGCAGCTGCTAACCAATGAGCTACAGAGAATTGTCGCGTGAACCCTGTAAAACCTTCTATAATCTGTATTCTTGGCAATAAAGTTGAGCATTGTCTGTACCTCTATGAGGATGTGTCTTTGACTCCAAAGCTCCTTGCATCAGAGTGACAACAGTCAAGTTGTTTAGTGAGATCAGCATGTGAAATTCACTTCGTTCTTAGAAAAAGGTGAAGAAAGTCATGAATAAAGGCAATCAGACATCAAGTAGGGACACAGAAGTGGCAGTAAGAAAGAAGAACCATAGAAAAGATAGCAAAGAACAATGTCAAAGAGAAGATCCTAATTAGGACAAAGCATAAAGATCAAAAGTAAAGAGATGTGAAGATATATTTGAGAGAATAATGAAAAAAGTACATAAACAATTGAAACAGATGAACACAGCAGCCAGCAATAGTTTGGTTCAGGAAAGTGGTGAGATGAGCGAAGTTCAAAGCTAAAAATGTATGAAATTACTTTCAGACAGAAAGAAAAAAAAAGGCAATAAATTTGATTACTCTGTTTGGAAATTTATTTCCTTCCAGCATAGTCTCAGAAATGTTATATATTTGGATCTTAAATTAAACTTAATTTCATTTTCTTCTTAAAAAATTGTTATAAACTCAACATCTATTTTGCTGAGTTACTCAACAAACAGTAGGATGTTGTTGCCATTAGTCAAGTTTTGGTCAGAGCAGAAATTTGTTCTGAAATATTTGTACAATCTTGTACCACCCGATGACATTTCATATGCAGGCAAACACCATTTGAAAAGGTGAAAAACAATGACTAATGTGTGAGAGATATATTTTTACAGCAAGAACTGGGCAAAACTCAAAATATGCAGATCTTGCTACAAAGGCATACAGGGAACTCTGATCATAATCAGTCAGGCACCATGTTTTATTTGCAAAAATGTATGGAAAACTGCATTTCTGTTTCATGATGACCAGGTAAGAGAGGAGGGACTGAATGGAAGGAACATCCAGAGGTGTGTTATCAAGATGCACAACAAAAACCTGGAGCTGCACATATGGTAATGTTATGAAAATTTGTGGGAAAAAAATAAAAAAGTTAAGCATTTGTTTCCCTTTCAAAGGAGATGAAGAAAAATGATCCCTATGGATCAAGTGAGTAAGCTGGTAACAAACCTGCTGAAGATCCCAAACTTTGAGATAAACCTTGCAACCTCACTCATACAATGTTCCCTTAATACTCTGTCTCTTCCAGAGAAGCATTAGCATTTATATTCCACTCTGGTTTTGTTTTTCTCTGCAGTACCCATCTAGAGGAAGGTAAAGATGGAAAATGCTGCCCAGAACAGACGTGAAAGGAAAACCACACAAATTTTTCTTAATATTTTCAAGTTCAATATCACTGCTGTTTCTCTTTCCTCTTTCAAAAGGGCTGATTAGTCCTCAGGATGATTCAAACTGTAGAGGGGCAGGTTCTTGTACCACCTAAATCATTAAAATTAATTAATCATTTCATGCCAACTGATAGTCCAGACCTAGCTGTTTAAGGAGTGGTAGGTAAGTCAGAGTAAAAGTACAATCTTTGACAGAAGTTGTCCACAGAATAGTCAAGGGAGATAAAAGGTACTTGTTCCCTTTTCTACTTTTATTGGAGTGAACTTTATGGTTAGCCCTGTGCTTCATCCCCTGACCTTGAGTTTGGAACTGAATCTTTGTTGGGGTACACCCAGCAAGTTACACTGAGTGAGAGAAAAAGAAGAAAAAGAAACAAAAAGAGACCTGTGTTTAGTGGGAAGAAAAGAACCATCAAGATAAACCAGGACCTGATGAGTTTTAAAAGTTTTTATTGTTCGGGTAGCTTAGACAGATATCCATTGTATTAGATTAGGTTCTTTTATATGATTGTTCTGATTGGTTGTTTTATCCTGATCCCCCATTGGTTGTTTGTACCCCAGTTGCCAATTGGCTGATGTTTGGTGCAAGGCACCCTTTCCTTTTATGGTAGTCCCCTCCTACCTATTCCCTTATATGGTTTCTGTCCCTCCCCTATTTCCCTTATATGGGTATGCTCTGCTCATGTTCTAGAGCCTTCCCCCTCAGACCCTATATAAGTGGTCCGTTACCCTCAATAAACTGCCATTCTCATTGCACTCTCTGAGAGTGTGCCAGTCCTTTCTTCCCTGAAAAAGGATCGTGACAAATCTTCTCTCTCTGCTCTGATCATCACCAATTTTCTCCTTAAGCAAATTATTAATTCATGTTACATATATGTTATGAATATTATAAAATATGTTACACCTGCTTATTCTTCAGGAAACACAATGGACCCAAACCATTTTTTAACAAACAAGGGAGAACCAGTATTAACCAACACACAAGAACAGATAAATTATAGGGGATACCTTCATAAATATTTTATTTAAAAAAAGATAGAATAATATAGTCACTTTAACCCCTAGATCTCAGAAAATGCTCTGATTAATGGCATGAATGAAATATTAAGATAGGTGAAAATACCAGTCCTACCCTAAGAAACTGGTTTGTGTTGGCTTCTTAGTTAACCATTTTCTTTGTTTCTCTCCAGCAAAATGTCACATCAAAGCAGTTATTACCCCCACCAGTTACATCACAAGCATGCAATAAAGTAGTTCATTCTAAATACATACATTTATATATATATGTAGCTACCTATCCACCTACACTAAAATATACTATTTTGGTTTTGTGAGCACAAAAGACATCTCAATGTTTCTTTTCCTCTGGATGCAGTAGCTGAAATCTTGACTGTTACTAACTAGTGGTTAATGCAACCTCCCTGGATGCTGTTTCTTTCCTTCACCTTTCTCAGAAGATACTGTTATTTTCCACTGTGCAAGATTTTGTTCTGAGCATGACATAGGTATGTCTTATATTACATCCACTAGATAAGAATTTTCCTCTCTTTTAGAAGGAAAAGATACCAAATCTCTCAAATCCATTCTCAAAATCACTGTTGTATTCAACACTTAATCTGCACTGCCAGACGGCTCCGTAAATTATCAAAATTATTGCAATAATTGCTGATTTTTATAGGTCTTGGACAGAAGTCAGTGCATCATTTATAGCATCCAAAGCCAGAAGGCAGTAATATATCATTTATCCTGACATTTTCAGTAAAATTCACCATGGGATTTCAAATATACCCCAGTCTATTCAATAATGTAATAAAGGCAAGGTTGTGCATGAACAGTTTGAAATTATAAATATTTGGTTTTGATAAATGATGATATTGTTGACAATCTTTTAATGTTGATTATTTCTCTTGTATTGAAAGTGCAAAACAAAACCAGTGAGAACTTGCTGGAACTCAGGTAAAAATTCAGGCTTGTGTGGGCAGTCATCTTTGGGTTAAAGGTACATAGTTTAGGTGATGTGATAGGGAAGCAGTTTATTGAAATACAAGAACTGGGGAGCAGGAAATCTTGAGCAAGAGTAAACAGGCCTTATGACAATAGCAGTGTCGCTTGTGAGAACTGCTTTGTGATGTGGGGACAAAAAGAGCAGCAGGCATTCTGTCTCAGTGTGAAACCATGGGAGTTATGGAGAGAGAATGGGATTCTATTGTGATAATCATCTCTTATTTAAAGGCATTGGTCTCACTTAAGTGAGCATGGGAAAAGATACAGCCTTTCATGGGGACTGCTCCTGCACTGTGTCACATCTCTGCTGAGAGCTGATGAAATTTTGAGGTCATCTGATGAAACTCCTCTGCTGATCATGTGAAGATGTGAATATAGGTCAGTATGCAGAAATATGATGAAATATTTCAAGTTTCTAAGAAAACAATGTAAGAAGGCAGTCTTAATCGTCTTCCTCGATCTGACAATTAGGGAAAGAAGTTATTTGTCCAAGTGAATGGAGATGGGGCCAGAAAGGAAACTAAGGTTTTTCATTGTTGCAGCCAGAAAGAGGATGAGTTTGACCAAATATGTACTCTGAAGCAAACAATTAAGCATAGTAAAGGAATGAATGGGGTGGGGAGAATTCAGTAATAGTTCAGTAATTCAGATAAAACAGAAGTATGAAAAAATCACAGAGGGAAAGGAAGACATCAAGAAAAAAATGACCAGAAATAAAGACTGTGAGAAATAAAGGGTTTTTTTATTAAATATACTAGGAGACTAAAAATACTTTCAGAATAGGCCCACTAAAGTCTAGAAACAACCACTGGCTTCATCTGTCAAGATCTTCCACAGGTCCTACCTTCTGAAAAGGACCTACATTTTTTTTTCTCTTTCCTGATATAGATGCATCTGACTCTGATACATTGCCATGAGTTCTCAACAAGAGTTATATCATTAAGCATCTAAGATTTTCTGCATTGAAGACACTGCAGTTTATTATTGTATTTCAACCCTCTGTTTGCTAAATATATTCTCAAGCTTAGTTTATTAAGCCATTAGGGATTTTTGCTATAAGGCTTTTCTCAACCCACAAATAATTTCTGTATCCTTTTTCTAAACCCTTTGCAATTTTGAAATATTGTTTTTAAAAAAATATGAAAAACAGAGCTGACAGTTTTCCAGTGTATGCCTCATCATGGTGATACAAAGGGGTAAACCCCGTACTATTTATGCAGTTGGAAAATGTTTTAGCAAACCATGCTGCAACATAGTACTGAGAGTTCCATGCCCACTGTTACATATAAATCTTTTCGGAATTGCATCTTCCTTGGATCTATTCCTTCAGCAATTTTTATAGCTTACCTCCCTTGTCTGCAAGCTAATTGCTGCAATACAATTTTTATAAGGTCCAAAGTTTGCTGTATTTTAAACCACTGTTGAAGGCACCCTATATAATTTCATAAGAGACAGAACGAGGATCCCTGGGAAGGGACTTGTCTTACCCATCTGAATCATTTAATTTGGGACAGAATGAACTGAATTATTGAAAAGTCCTGATGTCAACTGAATAAATACCATCTGCTTATGTATGGGAAACCAGCTAATAAAATGGAATGCCAACAAAATAAGCAGCAGTGATGTTAAAAACATGATTTTCTTATTATTCAGTTTTTGGAAATCATTAGATGCAATCATTCATATTTTGAAGTTTCACAGGATATTTCTATAGGAGAGTACAACACTCATTAAGACTACAGAAAGTGTAATAATCTTATGTTAGAAGAATTGGATTTTTAGCATTTCTCCACACCCAAATCTCACTTTAAAATGAGGCAATCTGTTCTGATTGAGATATGTGTCTGCAAGCCACTGTGTTTTAATTTCAGAGGAGCAGGATTAGGAGGGTGACTGTAAAATACCAAAAAGAAAATATTTGTTAGTACTTCATCAAAAATGCAAACCATTGTGTGGATAGATCCATATGATACCAGTCATATGGTATCAAACCAACAGAAGTACTTGCATTCAAGAACAGACTCTAAAAGTTAAAAGGAATATTTATAGTTTAAAAGAATAATAAAAACAACAAAAAATTAGAGTGTTTAAAATGGATTAATTAGTCAGAGATTCATGAAACCAAAGGTAGTTTTTTTCAGTCTTTTATTTCCAAGTTAGAATTAGGCAGCTTTAATTTGTCAGATACTCCCACCACAGTTTTACAAAAAATAGCAAACAGCCAAATGAGCAAGGTCATCAAAGGAACAGTGGCAGAATATATCTATCTTTATGAATTTTACTCTCTTCTCAAGTCTGGTTTTCAGGACACAGCTACAAACAATACATGGACTTCATTAAGCTACTCATAGAGAATTTAGTCATATCTTGTATATTGTTTTGAAGTTTTGTGAAAATGAACAAAAATATATATTCTCATATTAATTTTAGCTATTTCCAAATATTCAGTCATGGGGCATTTAAACTGTGTCTTTACCTAGTACCTTGGGCTTCTAGAAAACAGCTAGTTTCATCAAATAAGAATACTTTGTCATACTTATTTTTATGTATTACAGTTTAGATTTGTAATGTTATTTTTAGTAAATATTGACCTTATATGGTCAAGGTTTGTGTTGCATAGAACAAATATTTGTCCATCTTTAATAAAACATTACATTTCAATGATCAGGAAGGAATTGTTCACCCCTTTTTCTAAAAGATTACATAATAATTCCTGAAAACAAGTCTTAGCAATTTTATTACAGTCCATTTTGCCTTATGCATCATGGTTTTTTTCAATTTTCACAATTAAGGATAGTAATGCCCACCTAATCACTTGAATCTATTCACCAGTTTAATTAATACCCTGTAATGCCTTCCTCCTCTTCATAGACCCTTTTTTGAAAGTCTTACTTTGCAAAGCAGGCTGTGAAAGTGAATTACCATGTCTTCAGTCCTGTACATATTCTGAGTGAAAAAGCAAAGCAAACCCTTCACTGACCTCCTTAAAGAAGGGCAGTCTTGGGGGTGCTTTGACCCAGAGATAAATACTGAATCAGAGAATATTAAATATATCTTAACCTTGATACTTACTACCTTTTTGAAAGCCTGTAGTAATAATGAACTGTGCTACTTCTATGCTGGGCAAGGGTTTCATAACTCGTCTAAATTGTAAAAGTTACACTAATACTAAGGTTTGTCAGCTTGGACCCATTTGAAACAGCAGCCAGGATGGTTGCATGTCATCATCTATCATTTTTGCCCAAGAAAGAAAAGTAGAACATTACATGAGAGCCTGTTTTTTAACTCTGGGTATGTTGCCAGCTCTTTCCTGCCTGCATGTCTACTAGTTTCAGCTGATTCACCTGCATTGCTGAAATATGGATCCTTCTTGGATCCTGCCGATAACCTGGATGACTTTAATCAGCATGACTGAATTGAGATATTTACACTTACAGCTGTCTTCTGTTTTGGTCCTTTTCAGAGTATTTCAAAAACAAGGTGAAATGTGACTGGCTTCCAATAAACCAGATATTCTGTGATTAGTCCTGTAGTTCCCTGATGCTTCACACAGTTGTGAGATTCCTGCTGGAAACGTCTGGTTTTGTTGATATGAGCTGCCAAGCATCAAGTATATATGTCTTTTGAATATGTGATATTAGTTAATAATAAGATTTAAATTACTCATTTGCCACTATTTAAAACAATCAGACATGTTGTTAGGACAGCCAATGGCAATTCCTACAAAATAAGTTAACCTATTACCATAACAATCTCTTCACAGTATCTATACTCTAATATATTCTGGTCATGGCTGCTCTTTTTCCTGACTCTCATATTACACATAAGCAACTTCTTTTTCTTTTTTGAAATCATAGCTTCATACAAAGGGGTTTTGATCTACTACAATAAATCTGTCACATTATCCAAACACAACACTAAGAAGAAATTAAATAAATTCTGCATATTTATATGACTTTATGCATATAAGCACTGACAAAGTAGGATCATTATCTTAAAATTCAGAAGCTCATAGAAGTAGAAGTAAGACAAGTCTCACCCTGCCAATGGTTTCCTACTTTCATACCTACTGCAATAAATTGCTATGAGTAACCATGACATGAGTTAGTAAGAAAAAGAAATAACATTGTCTGCAGGTAATTATTTTTCATTATTGGAATTTTTCCTTTCATGATATATTTAGTCTTCTGGTAATTGGAAGAATTTAACTCCAATTTCCTCTAAAGCGAGAAACAGCAATGTTAGCATTGACAAGGTAAGTTGGCAGGATGATGACAAGTTTGGCCAAGGATAATGTATTGTATTTACATCAAACATGAGGGAACTAATTAATTTGAGCAAACATATGACATATGTCAGGGGGATTTTTTATACCTCCTTACAGGGGACAAGAAATATTATTAAATTGCTCTTACCGTAGTCTGATCTAATAACTTCTACAGACCATTACTAGATCCTTAGTCTGTTGTTCCTTTGGTTATTTCCCTTGTTGGATGTCTGTTTAATGTCATGCAGGGTACCTGGCAGAGAGAAGAGCTGCCTCACTCTGGCACAAAGACACGACTATGTAATAAACATGGGATTTCTGCCAGTACATTAGACACAAAAGTTTTTGAGCATAAGCACAATAAAGTATAAATGTGTTTTAATAATCTGCTAAAGTGCTGCTATTAATATGGGGAGTGCATAAATATACTACTGAACTCCTTTTTTTTTTCCCTCGAAATGGCTATTTCAAGAGCTACTGTTTCCGTGGTGACACACTACATCATTAATAAAGTCTAATGATAATTTGTCATTTGTTCAGTTTTAGACAGCATGGAGTTAGTCCTTCTGACCATTGGTCCTTCCTCGTGGCAATTTCTGAGCAGTTAAAAGGTACATGCATGGAAATTAAAGGCTATTGATCAATGTGGTTATGTATTTGTCATGAAAATAAGCTCGGGCTTGCACATTTAGACTCAACAGTTATGTACAGTAGACACAAGCATCTGACTTCACTGTGTCTTTGATGAACACTTTTTTCCTTTATACATTTTCCATTTTTCATACCTTTGACAGATGGATGTTGAAATGATTGTGGGTTTCTTTTCCAGATTATGAAAGGGATCATTATACATTGAATGTGATGGAAACATCTATCAACCTAGGAGGTTTTAGCATGTAATAAACCCATATTTTAAGGCATAAATTGCATTCTGAATACAGAATATGGAAAATACATCATAGATTACAGTTCTCTGTCTTTCAGAGAAGCTGTTTTCGACTGTTCTCAAAGACAAGATGAAACAATATCTAAATACATTCAAGACAATGGTAATAATAAATTCAGGGGTTTGATCTTTAACATTCACTGCCTTGGTCTATGTGGTTAATAAAATATCAGTCACAATAAAATATCTTGATGGGTAGTCATCAAATTGAAAATTCAATGATTCTTGGTTTTTGAACACTAAGGGATTCTTGAACACTAAGTATCTTCCATATTCTTTTGGAATAGTTATTTAGCAGGTATATATACAAGGTTTTAACTATAGAAGATGTCCTTTCCTTAAAAATAAATATTCCAAATTTTCCAAAGTCCTTTAATATAACTCTGGAGGGTTCTGTTTAAATTTTAGTCAATATAGTTTCAATATATATACTAAGTTCCTCCATCGTTATAATTTGCTTTAAAGGACTGCCCATGAGATATCCTTGGAAAGATTTCTTGTAGTGAAGTATTAAGAAACAGCAGAGACAGAGTGGAAGTAACTAAGTCTGGCATATTAGCTTTCCAAGTCTTCTTCTTGTTCCACTCTGCAGTATGTCTCAAAAAAACCAAACCAAACCAAACCAAACCAAACCAAACCAAAACCACCAATAACAACCCCCACACACATTATATTCTCTACCTCAAATAATCTGTTCACTTGACCAAATATGTAAGGATAAAAATCTTTGATAATTGCTAAAGTTTGACATGAAATCATAGTTTTCTTTGCTTTCACATTATGCCTTGAAATCTCTGTCTTATAGACACTCTCACAAATCAATAATTTCTGTCTTTTTGTTTGTTTGACTTATCTAGTGATTAATGCCGTCTGACTGGAAATAGGAAAGACAGAGAATGCTGCTTGTTTTTGTTTTTCCTTTCCAATGCATTCTTGCATTTGTGGAAATCTTGAGGTGTGTAGGCAAAATGTTGAGGTTTGTGTGTCATGTAGTTATTGTTTCTCAAATTTTGCTCTGTGGGCCTCTAGATTATTTAAAAATATTTTAAGTGTTCCATGCAGATGTTTGAAGCAATGTTTGAGAAAGCTGTGTTAAATATGAACCACCATGAACTCTGTTGTGAAGTATTTGGCAGGTTTCACATCCCCAAGACTAGCTGGCTTATTCCTGATCAGACATTGACAGTTTCTTGAAGCCA